>CAUJGJ010000332.1:2100000-2387500 GCA_963170055.1 Halisarca cf. caerulea | reverse complement strand
TAATGTGATGTTTTCCACGATGTACAGTATTTAAATCTTTAGTACATTTTGTTTATTCAATAGTAGCTTAGTTGTCCATATTTCTTTTTTTGTGCAGTACATCCATGTACAGTGGTGCACACATTTTTTTCATTACATGAGTTCTTGATCATGGAGTGAAAGTTGGGGGTAGGCAACAATTATCATTGCTTTCAGTAATGCAAATACTGTGCTTATAAACAATGAAGTTTAGTAAATCCACACAGTGTTGGGGTCGTTACTTCTGAAAAGTAATCTCATTACATATTACATATTACTATGAAAACTCATAATGCGTTACAGTTACATATTATTCAATAAAAATGTAACTGGTAATGATATTACAGATTACATTTGCTCCCATAAACTACCCCCAAGTTGCAACCCAGTGAAAATTTTAATCCTCCTAAATGTGAATATAAACATAGCATGTAGGATCATTGAATATTAGAATCAGACTTAATTGACCATTCATGAAGCAAATGTAGCAGATTTCACGACCAAGACAATATCTGCTGGTATACTGCAGATGTAGTGCAGTCCAGAGCACTAGTAATGTGACCATCTCACCAGCAATTCTGTGCTGTCCTTGATGACAGAAGCTCTACTTTTCCTTATAACCATTATTATAGCCACAAACTTACTTAATTTTAGAATGTGGTAATGCATTAGTTTCCCCACAGAGCTAATTGTAATATATTACTAGTTGTAAGACAGGTATTTCATTATATTACTTAATGCCTACAAAAGTAATAATATTACGTAATATATTACTTTGGTATTTAGTTACCCCCAACACTGATCCACATACGTACATATGTATGTAGTTGTTTTGAAAATGTGAAACTCATCAGCAGTCTAAAACAGCTTCAAAGTTTTGGTAGTTTTATGCTCTGGAAAGATTGATTACAAATCTGTAGGAGGTTTACAATTAGCTAATATTCTACCATGGACTCTTTGTTTCTAAAAGCTACCAAACAGCTCCTGTTTGTAAATGCATCACAGAAATTCCATTGAAGCAGAAAGAAATTGATACAGATGAACTATTATGTTTTGAAAAATTGTTTGAAACAATCAAACCCACCAGATTTGTTAGCAAGATACTGTAGTGTTATTGTATTATGGTGACATGGTATACATGTGTGTTATAGGTTGTATCAAATTTTGATAAGTAATTTTTGATGGTGATGTAATGTCTACTATACATAGACTGTATCAGTATTTTACTGCATATATGTTGACATAGACAATGTTGTCATATTGTACTTCATTAGAGAGGTTTAGCACTATGTAAAACGTTACGTAATAGGCTTACTACGTTTCATGCAGAAAATTAGCACATTCTTAGTAACGGTTTCAATGTATCAAGGTATCTTAGTATGTTTTTGCTCTACGTTATAAGCTTCATGGTGACACTCTCTCTGTTACTCCTCTAACTGCTGCTCTTCAGCCTGGTGTTCTGTTTTCTGATACCCTAAATCAGGAAATATTTGCAAACATTAAATTTCGTGAATTGGGGCCAAATCTGGTAGGCAGAAAAGTTCATAACTAAATATTTCGCTAGTCCCACCATAGATTGTCTATACCTATACTTTGGAACATATGCAGAAATATTTGCAACAAAAGTGGAGTCAGTTCGTTAAAAATGTGAATATTATTGGTCGCAAAAATTTCTAAATTTAGGGTAGCAGAAGAATGTCTTTATGGCCCAAATCTCCCTCAAAATCACCAAAAACTTGCGAAAAATCTTTGTCATCATTCTGTATTGCTATATACGTATGTACCGTATATCGTATAAAATTTTGTCCTAAGGTTTCATCACCCCAAAAACTGTGGCTGGTAGTCTTCTAAAAAAGACTAACAGGCCGGATTCTAATATTTCGTCATCTCTTCTAAGGTTTCGTCAGCCCATCACATAATTATGACGAAATCTAAGGGCATGCCCATTTTTGTATAATAAATGTCTTCTTTACTGTATACTGTCGCGCTACTGCGAAGCGATCATGCTCATTTTCCTCTTTATGCTTGCACATCAGCACTTCACTAATAGCTGAAGTCCAGATATCTCTGTGAATGTGGTGACCATGAACAGCAGAGCGATATTTAGCTTCAATACCAGCAGCCATTTTCACATCGGTACGAAAGTAGGTTTGTTTCACAATTTGTCATTCTTTATGTTTGCGTTTGATTTTTAAATCGTCTTCTAAGTTTTCGTCAGGTTGTGTGGAAACTTTTTAAATACTTCTTATCTAGTCAAATGACGAAAATTCTGCAATTTCGTCAGCGACAAATTTTTAGAAGATATACGGTATATATATAACATTACATATAAAGTATTTGACGTGTACTAAATTTCAAACATACCTATCAGCTTACTACACTGTGTTTAAATGTTATGCTAAACCTCTCTATTATGTTGCAATGCAGCAATTCCATGCAACTATGGATGTGTATCCATCAGAGTGAAAATAATGCACTGTTGGGGGGAGGGTAATTTGTGTTTTTTTTTGTGGTTGGGAAGGGCATCATGAAATGTTTACTCACAAAAGTTAGTATTACTGCAAGTTTTACTTAGCTTCTGGCATGAACCATGAATTTTCTGCCATAAATAATCAAAATGTTTAGTTAGCATCCACAAGAATTTTACTCTTCAATAAGTACCTTCTATAGTAATATTATGGCATGTCTTGTTATCCCTGTAGGCAGTTGATATGTTTACTGATTTGAGAATGTTTGACATGGCAAAGGTCAGTAGATGTCTGAAGTAAATTTTTTTATTATGATTGTATACTCTATAAGTGTTCAATGCAGTATTCTCATGAGTAGCATGAGCTCATGTCCTTTTGCTTGTATAGAACCTTCTGTTAAGGTATGTTGAATTCAGAGAATGTCATAAGACAAGGAGTTTTACTACACTGTACTGTACATATGTCCAATGTTTCTGGTATAGTCGGTTGTATGCACCCTGTATTTTGAGAGTCATGAAATGCATGTAGTGCCTAAGATTTAGAATGCTGGTTGCAGATTTACTGCCTTGCACATGTGTCTTCCAGGATCTTTGATGAGCAGTATAAATCATAGGTCTCTCTCAGTCTCACATAGCCCAGACCACACCTTCCGCACCTTTTTATATTGTTTTCATTTGGACTTCCTCTGTGTAACGCTCCTCCGATATATATAAAAAATAAAATAAATTGAATTGAATTGAATTAAATTAGCCACATGCACCATGGCATCAGGGCCAAACGGCCCTATAAGGCATCCAAAATCAACAAAACACACAGCACGTCACCCACAAATGTACATTAATAGAGTCAAAATAAATTAAAAAATATATATATATATATAATATGGATTTGAAGAAAAGTTTTATAATAGAGAATTTATATAATAGTAATAGAGAAGTATGAATTTATACAGGAATGAGTTATAGGAATTGTTTTGAAAACAATCGTCCAGTTACAATAAACAGTATGTTCAATGAATGTTCAGCTGTGCACTTACACTCCAATGCTTTGCAAGTGATTCGAGTGCGAGCTTTAACTCGAATTACTTGTTTGTATGCTGACGTCATTTTGCCATCATAATATTATAGAAAAGGAGCAGGAAGCGCGGTCTGGGCTACACGAGACTATGTCTCTCCAGGACATTTGATATACAATATGGTGGTTGATTATCATTGAGCACTCCAGGAGTCATGGTTGAATATCTCTAAGATTAAATAATCTTAAGAGCTACTGTATCATGGCAATGACATGGCAAGGACATGGCAATTTACAACCAAAGGATTATTTTCCTCTATGACCACCATATAAGAGCTTTCTTTATAAAGCGCACTTCCAAAAGGATGGGTATAGGGTAGACAGGCATAAGGCTGGATGAGGTCAGAGTTACAGAGCATACACAGAGTTCACTAGTATGCTCATATACAGTAAGTCTTAGATTCTATGTATGTCTGTATATTGATTGGAATCTCTTATTTCTTCCTTTTTCTATTTCATGCTATGCCGTATGTTTCATGTACACATGCTTGACTTGGATAGGAATATATGGATGCATCAAATGCAAAGTCTGTAGAGTTGTTGAGAAAGCAAGCTGATTGGTATTCAGCTATGGGTGATCCAAAATCTGCATGGTATGATTTGGTATTGTATGCTCAATGCATATTGCACAAATATGTAATGTGTGGTACCTCTTATGAACACTGAATGTAGTTTTCTGCAAGCCAGAGAGCACACTGGGGAGCAATGTAATTCCCCAATCCAAACAACCATACATGACAGTCATGCTTACATCTGCACTATTAGGAATGACCTAATGTTGTTAAATCTTCCTTTGTCAGATATGTGAACATTTAGAAGTTGTATTTAACTCTTGTTTATTAGAGAATCGTTGTACTGTGCCAATATGGTTTTGTACTATACCGAGATTGTCTTAGTTATGTGAAGTCGAATCTTGTTAGAAAACGACCTGTTATGAGGATGATAGCCACATACTATTAGGTGAAAACTATGACAATTGCTTTAATTTTTGTGGGTGCTTCCACTACACCTCTCAGGCTTGTCACCGTGTAGAAAAAGCAAAAAATATAATCTTTTGCTGAAGTGAGTTATCTTGCTGGGAGGAATCCAGTTGTACTGATTGTGAAAGTCACTCTTAGATCATGGTGTTCACAGATGACTGGCCCTTCATAGCATGACCTCTAAACATGACCGTCCTTTTCTAGCAGACATTGCTCTGACATAGTGAATGGGGATTAATATTTTTGCTTTTATGGGAGGTGTTGTATGTAAGTAATAGTTATTGTATGGCTAGCTGGGCATTGGCGTATTTATTGCCCGAGTCACGAGGGCGAGTGCAATAAAGAGCCAATGCCCAGCTAGCCATACAATAACTAGCTTGTTGTGAGCGCTTAATTTTAACGCACAACGAATAGCGGCGCTGCCAACGAAAATGATTCGTTCTTTTGTTTTAAAACTTTTGACGTTGACTCCTAAATCGAATTTCCATAGCAGCGAAGTGTTTTGTTGGGCACTAGAATTGGCGATGTTATCGAAGGAATCGAGTTTCATTCGTTCTTTTGTTTTAAACTTTTCAACGTTTGATTATCATAAACAGGGCAAAAGTGAGTAGTAGCCCGGGGCTCTTCTAGGTTATTGCCCTGTTTGCGGTCAGTTCTAACCGCAAACAGGGCAACAACAAAAATACTGCCCTGTCGGTCCCTTTGATCTAATGCCCAACCATACAACAATGACTTATATTACCTAGGTGTGCCACAACAACCCGAAAATGATTATATATGGCATAGTCTGTGGAACACATACTGTAGGTAGAGCACACTTTCATGTGCAATAGAGTGTGTATATGAAGAACTGAATGATTTTCAGTACCTTAAACTGAGATGATGTTAAGTTAGCAAGGTTTATTTACCACTTTAAACTCAAAAATCACCATAAACCTTATACTGTACGTATGCAATTCGGATTTTTGTAAGGGTAGATTTTATTACCATATATCTTCTAAAATTTGTCCTAAGGTTTCATCACCCCAAAAACTGTGGCTGGTAGTCTTCTAAAAAAGATAAACAGGCTGAATTCTAATATTTCGTCATCTCTTCTAAGGTTTCGTCAGCCCATTAGATAATGATGACAAAATCTAAGGGCACACCCATTTTTGTAAACTAAATGTCTTCTTTACTGTATACCATCACGCTACTGCGAAGCGATCATGCTCATTTTCCTCTTTATACTTGCACATCAGCACTTCACTAATAATGGAAGTCCAGATATCTCTGTGAATGTGGTGACCATGAACAGCAGAGCGATATTTAGCTTCAATACCAGCAGCCATTTTCACATCGGTACAAAAGTAGGTTTGTTTCACAATTTGTCATTCTTTATGTTTGCGTTTGATTTTTAAATCGTCTTCTAAGTTTTTGTCGAATCTTCTAAGTTTTCGTCAGGTTGTGTGGAAATTTCTTGAATACTTCTTATCTAGACAAATGATGAAAATTCTGCAATTTTGTCAGCGATGAATTTTTAGAAGATATACGGTAGTTTATGAATTTATAACCTGTAATATTTTTAAGACTATAGCAGCTGAATTTACTGTTCCCTAAGCCTACCAAGAAAGTAGTCTCGTACCCAAACCATCCTTGCTGCATAGAACAATGGTGGCGAGAAGGGAACCTTTTGTGCGTGTGGAAGTTGGACTGGGGACGAGACTACCAAGAAAGGCTGGTTATCTGGTTTTTTTTTGTGTACTGATGGAGACTAGGGTTACTGAGATTGCTATAATCTTCACTTTTGGGAAAATTTGTTGAAGCTATGAATTTATTGTTTCAGACCATTTGGGCCCAATGCTAGATCCCTATTGCACTCTCACAGCCTCTAAATCTAATCCTTACAGCCATTCTTAAAGAAGAATACTTATTTCAGTTAGTAGTCGTCTGTAGATCAAATATGGCGGCTTGTAGCTTTGTATGGGCATTTTTGATACTGCTTTGTTTCGCATGTACACAAAAATTGTTTAGTCAGACCAGCTTATAAATGATACATTAAACAATTTTGAAGATTTCCCAACAGTCTTTTGCATCGCATTTGAGTTCTCTGCAAGCAAAAATGTTGGTCTAGCTCCTTTTAGCTCCTGGAAGCATAATAGCATAACCAAAACTACAGCATAACTTTCAACTCCTATGGTATGTACAGTGGAACCTATGATAGTGGACTCTCCCAAATAAGGACACAGTATAATACACCTCTCTACAAAGGACACAACTTACATTGCCAGTAATTTCTACAATACATTTTAAACCTTCCAAAGAGGAAAACCTCTCTATAAAGAACAAATCAGCTAAATTTGCAGATCTCATCCCCAAAGTGTCCTTTATTTGGAGGTTCCACTGTACATATTATCCATACTCAGTTGTGTATACAGTCAAACCTCGTTAGTGAGTACACCTGGGGACCTTCCAAATTGCTACTCACTATCAGTAGTACTTACTAACCATATAGATTAGTATTATGGGTTATAAGCTGGGGTATCATATCCTTGTACTTCCTAGCCAGGTATTACTCATTAACAGTGTTCTTACTAACGAGGTTCTACTGTACTATGTTTACCATATGCTGTGCTTCTATTTATGCAGTGAGATGTACATGGCTGCAGGTGAATTAACAGAGGCTGCGAACTTAATGATTGATAATGGATGGATTGATCAGTAGGTAGTGGTGTAGAAAATTTAGTGTGTGTAGTGATATATTGTAGATGGAATGGTGAATGATAAGACTTAGTGTATGTACCTCCTTGGTACAGTATTGCCTGATTACTGTACTTCTGTGCTATTAAATATGGTAATTCCCATAAAATGGAAGAAGTATGTAGAAGTATAGAAATAATCACACCTCTATTGATAAGCAACCTCTTAATTGTGTGTACTGTTTAGTCCCTTTGTGATGATCATCAAGATCATATGTGTACTATTGCTACAATGAGGTTAAAATAATGATATGTGAATAGTGACAATTGGCACAAATACTGAATATAGTGATACGGCTCTTGTGAAACTAGTCTCACCACTAATAACTCTAAATAACTATAACTACTAGTGTATTGGGCAAGGAGAAATGGCGGAAATGGTAGAAATGTTTTCAGAAAGCATTTGCCATATTGTCCAGTCCCACCCACATACTCACATGTATCTACTGAAGCCCCACCTAACGGTCAGCACTGTAAATAATTAGGGTGAAGCTACATGAATAATTGGTCAATAGAACACGTTGTATTGTAACAAGACGTATTACAGCCTAAGGGTGGAAACTATCAATGAGAAGTCTTATAAAACAACCAATGATTCTAATTATAATTATTGTAGTTATAACCGCACAGAAGAGAACACTATAATCTTATATTAAGTACATTATGGGGTGCAGCTAGTCTAATGAAGAAGATTCACCAGAATTCATTTCATGGCACAAAAAGCAGGAGCATGGCATCAATGCCACAAGTATAGTACAGAGTGGTTTACCAATGTCGTCTGTAGGCCGAAATTCAAGCAAGAGAAAGGGGATATCGAAAAAGACAAGCCATAAGATCCAAAAGATGTCTACTGAAGCTGATGAATCTGTGTGGCAATTCAGAAAAGGACTGCAAAACCATCAAAGTCAGACACCAAACCAGGAACCCCTACGTGTACTGTCCCAACGTTACCTCTTACGTCTTTACCAATGCAGCCTTGCATGCACCAACCATTTCAGTGTCAGATTGATCCATTCTATCTCTGAGTCACATTCATACGTGGAAACATCAGTGTGTGCTATGGCTGCAAGCAGCACTACATTCACCCTGTTAAACCACCCAGCAATTCGTTCATTATGTATTAACAGTGGAGGATGTTCATCATGCCAGGAAACCCTATTCCACATGCAGTCTCGGTGCAGCAATGCCTAGTACCATCCACATATTGTGTGTATCCAGTCTGTGTGGACTCAGTTCTACCCCCAATCTCACCTTGTTATCACTCAGAATGTGAGAGGCTTGCTACAACAGGAACACAAAGACGCATTGTGTTTGGCTTTTGCCACCACTATATTTTACTGGAATATAATTACGTTTACAATTATACTTATACCCTACAATACGTCTTGTTACAATACAATGTGTTCTATTTTTGACTAATCATCCATGTAGCTTTACCCTAATTAATTACATTGCTAACCATTAGGTAGGGCTTCAATAGATGCATGTGGGCATGTGGGTGGGACCAGACAATGTGGCAAATGCTTTCTGAGAGCATTTCCACCATTTCTGCTGTTTCCACAATTTCTGCCATTTCTCCTCGCCCTAGTGTATTCCACCCTGGTAGTTTATAACATGATCTACTGGAAGGTAAATTGTCACTTACATAATTCATACTTTTCCTTTATTATATAGGCTTCTTCAGTTGGTTAGAAATCCTTCCAATAGGGATTCAAAGCTATTGAATCATTGTGCTAGATTGTTTGAGAAGGTTGGGCAGGTACATTAAAATGTCTGTCTCTGTTGTTAAGTAGCCTTGTGTCACATGTAGGGGTAAAAATAAAATTTTTACTCTACGTGTCATTGTCTGTTCAAATGTCCTAGCCTTTAAGTTTTTTTTGCCTGGTCAAAAAAGTCAGGGAGGGAGGGAGGAAAGGAGAAGCAATTTACATGAACTCACACACACAAACACAAACACACACAACATGCGCCTTCACATGTGAAACCATAAATGTGTATTTTGTCACATACAGTGTACTGCATTCTTGATACAGTTCAGTGGTTTGACTATTACTGTTTTTGTTTTAGGGCCAAAACATTTATGTCAGTGACCAGGGTTTCATTTAGGGGAGGGGGTGGGGCATTTGCTCCCCCTTGCCAGAGTCTCATCCCCTCTTGGAAATTAGGGTAGCCGTATTTTTGTTTTAAAGAGGTAAAATTGAATACTGAAATGAACTCAACACAAATAAGAAAGATACAAGGAGAATGTAGTGTTTTAAAAACCTACATAGCTATTCTTCTTTCATTTCTGTTCCACATATCTACAATCTCTTCAAGGTCAAAAAGTAATTTGCAGCTTTTGTGCCAGTAATCTTAGTCAGTGTCTGATGTAATAGGTATAGGTGTTATACAGTATGTAGGTGTGTTATTCTCCAAAGTACCTTATCAGAACCATTGGTCAGTCTATAGGCAGGGTTCTATCCAGTGGGAGGGGGGGGGGTATGGCTTCCACTCAAAACTCTCCAGCATTCACCCTAAAAGATTCCAACTGTAGTGCTAATTACTATGGAGAAGGCCCTACTTGAGTGTCAAGATCAACCTTGAATGGTCCAAAATGGCCTTAGATACCACCTTATATAATCTAAAGCTCAATTGTTCCCTGTGGGAGCATACCCCCAGACCCACTACTTATATATGTACCCCTATGATCCCACATACACATCTGCTCCTCCTTACATCACTGCACTGCATGTGTTTTATAGCACATCTGGGATATCATGTATGTATAAACTACAGTCATGTCTTGTGCAGCAGACATAAACTGTGTAATACTGAAACTTTCCCCACAAATTTTAATCCTAGATAGAACCCTGATAGGTGTTGAGTGTCAGATCAGCACCAGAAATCTGGCCATCTCATCATGTCATTTGAGAACCGCAAATGAGTCTGAAATGCACCAGAAGTGATCTGAGAGGGTATAAATTTAAAAGTTTTATGGGAGAGCATACTCCTTAGAAGGCACGCTATTGTGCGCACCCCCCATTTCTTCATAAGTTTTATTTTGCCCCCCTTGCCTATTTTTCTAAATGAAACCCTGGTGACCTATGTCCTTTTTCTCTTAGCCTCAATACAGTACAGTCTTTTGGTTTCCTTTGTGTCTGAGTTTATTCCTTTAACTTACTTTATCAATTGCCTTTGCTTTTGTTGTTCTACATGTTAGTACCCTACTGTAGCTATGTTATGGTGTAAATGTGGGATTGTGCTTTTGATTTTTTGCCAGTATTTTTATTATGTTATTGTGCCAACTATGTAGTTGGTGTTTGCAGCTGAGGTTTTGGAAATGTTAGGAGATTGGGAAAAATTGGTGAATGTGTATATCAGTGCTCAACAATGGGAACAGGTAGGTCTTCTTTGTATGTGCAATATGTATGTTCTTAGTCAAAAGTTGCTTTTCCAACATGTTTAATTAAATTGTTTTTGTTTATTGTTGTAGTGTAATTCATTTAAAAATACTGTGTTCAGTATCAGAAGTGTACATGGGTTTATTTGTAACACAAATGTGCCTAAGTGATACCTTACACAGATGTCTATGTTTTCATTTGAACTATGTTTGAAGCTGTACAATGGACAGCTTGTCTTCTACCCATGTCAATCTCAAAAGCTGCTGTGCCACCCCTTAACTTCAGCATCATCCTCTTCTCATTCTTTGTCTTCAACCATGCACAGCTCGACTCCATACCATAATCCTCAATCTGCTTCAACATAGACAACTTTGGCTTCACATCCATCTGCTCCTTCCCCTCTTCTCTTACTCTTTGCTATGCAGCACTCATATATATATATGTATCCCACTGCGTGGGCGGTTTCTATTATCTTCAAAGAGACTGCCTTGGGTATATTCGCGATATACCCCGACCCCAATTCATATACCCCGGTTTTTAAGTGACGATAATTGATTACTGCCTTGTCAACAGGATGATGCAACAGCAGCACATCTGCTGTACGTACTATGTATACTAAGCCTACGAAGAAGTTCGTAGGAGAGCAGTAGCCCTCCAAATTGAGCAATCGTGAATTTTTCTAACCTTCGGCGATGACCGTCACGGATAAAGACTGAAGCAAATCAACTTTTAGAAAGGAACATGTACTCCTAAACTAGTAAGCTTTGTTTTCACGGTATAGTATTTTCGTAGTTCCTCGAAGCTGTCTTCTTTTGTATGAAGTTAAAAGCGTTCTCTTCACATTTGCAGCGCATACGTATCCAGTATACGGCGTAGACGCAAGGTTCGTCGCTCGCTGAAATGGAAAGTTGTAAAGCTAATAATCGTTGTTCGGCTTGAATTAAACACCGAAGTACCTTCTCTGCGAGCAAAATCCTTCTTTCAAGTGGGATACATATTAGTTATACCCCGCTTTTGCTGGGTACATGGGGAATATACTAAGTGTTAGGTGTTGATGCACGAGGGCGAAGCCATATATATATATATATATATATATATATGTATGTATATACAGTCAAACCTCGTTAACACGAAACTCAGGGGACTGTGATGAAATTTCATCTTAACAGTATTTCATGTAAACAGGACTGCATGTTATGCTTGGACCTGCACTTGGGCTTGGCTAGCATTTCATGTTAAAAGATATTTCATGTTAAGAAGTTTCATGTTAACGAGGTTCAACTGTATATATATAACACCTAACACTTAGTATATTCCCCATGTACCCAGCTAAAGTGGGGTAAAACTAATACATATAATATGTATTAGTTATACCCCGCTTTTGCTGGGTACATGGGGAATATACTAAGTGTTAGGTGTTGATTAACACTCGGGCTGCGCCCTTGTGCATCAACACCTAACACTTAGTATATTCCCATGTACCCAGCAAAAGGGGCAAGGAGAAATGGTGGAAATGGCGGACATGGTGGAAATGTTCTCAGAAAGCATTTGCTACATTGTCCAGTCCCACCCACATGCCCACATGTATCTACTGAAGCCCCACCTAATGGTCAGCACTATAAATAATTAGGGTGAAGCTACATGAATATTTGGTCAAACACATTGTATTGTAACAAGACGTATTGCAACCTAAGGGTGGAAACTGTCAATGAGAAGTCTTATAAAACAACCAATGATTATAATTATTATGATATACAGTGGAATCTTAGAATAAAGGACACTTTGGGACAGCCATTGTGTCCTTTGTAAGGAGCTGGTTCTTAATTGGGAAGTCCAAAATGTATTAAAACTATAGGGCTCGAGAATATATTTTGGGACCTCAAGCTGTGTCCTTTGTAGAGAAATTGTCCTTATTTCGGAGTGTCCACTATAATTGGAGATTCCACTGTAATTATAATCATACAGAAGAGAACACCGTAATATTATATTAATATGTACATTATGAGGTGCAGCTAGTGTAATGGGGATTCAAGTTACCAGAATTTATTTCATGGCACAAAAAGCAGGAGCATGGCATCAATGCCACAGGTGTAGCACAGAGTGGTTTACCAATGTCGTCTGTAGGCCGAAATACAAGTAAGAAAGGGGATATCGAAAAAGACAAGCCATAAGATCCAAAGATATCTACTGAAGCTGATGAATCTGCGTAGCAATTCAGAAAAGGACTGCAAAACCATCGAAGTCAGACACCAAACCAGGAACCCCTACGAGTACTGTCCCAACATTACCTCTCACGCCTTCACCAATGCAGCCTTGCATGCACCAACCATTTCAGTGTCAGATTGATCCATTCTATCTCTTAGTTATATTCATACCTGGAAACATCAGTGTGTGCTATGGCTGCAAGCAGCACTACATTTTGCCTGTTAAACCACCCAATGATTTGTTCATAATGCATTGACAGTGGATTGAGGACGTTCACCATGCCAGGAAACCCTATTCCACAGTCTCGGTACAGCAATGCCTACTACCATCCTCATATTGCATGTATCTAGCCTGCGTGGCCTCAGTTCTCCCCCCAATCTCACCTTGCTATCACTCAGAATGCGAGAGACTTGCTAAAACAGGAGCACAAAGATGCAATGTGTTTGGCTTTTGCCACCACTATATACCTTTTTAAATTACTAGAATATGTTTACGTTTGCAATACTTTTACCCTACAATATGTCTTGTTACAAAACAATGTGTTTATTGACCAATTGTCCGTGTAGCTTCACCCTAATTATTTACAGTGCTGTCTGTTAGGTGGGGCTTCAGTAGATACATGTGGGCATGTGGGTGGGACTGGACAATGTAGCAAATTATGCTTTCTGAGAGCATTTCCACCGTTTCCGCCATTTCCGTCATTTCTCTTTGCCCCAGCAAAAGCAGGGTATAACTAGTATGTATCCCACTTAAGAGGAAGATTTTGCTTGTAGAGAGGAAGGTCCTTTGGTGGTAAATTCAAGCCAAACAATGATTATTATCTTTACAACTCTCCATTTCAGCAACAAACCTTGCATCTACACTGGATACTGGATATGGTGTGTGCAGCAAATGCGAAGACAACGCTTTTAGCTTAATCCAAGGGTCTTAAGACAACTTGAAGGAAGTATTAGAATACTACGTGGTGAAAACAAAGCTTACTGGAGCACATGTTCCTTTATAGAAGTTTGCTTCAGTCTTTATCTGTGACGATTGTTGTCAAATGGTTAGAAGAATCGCGGTTGCTCAGTTCAGTGGACTACTGCTCTCCTAAAAGACTGCAAATGCCGCAATCGGGTTTAATAGGTAGGGACAAAAATGTTCCTAAAAAGAACAACGCGAACTTCTAGCTTTGTATAGGCTTAGCAAAGATCTATACATTGTACATACAGCAGGTGTGCTGTTGTTGCATCTTGTTGATAAGGAAATTATCAATTATAGTCACTTAAAAACCGGGGTACAGTGAAACCTCTATTGAAGGTGTACATTTGAACCCTCCGAAATAAGGACACCTCCATATACAGGACAGTTTACTGTGGTCCCAGTGGTGTCCTCATTATAGAGGTTTCACTGTATATGAATTGGGATCATTGATATACCCTGGTCTATTGCAAATACGTATACTCAAGGCGGTCTCTTTGAAGATAATGGATACCGCCCACACAGTGGGATACATTATATATATATATATATATATATATATATATATATATATGCATATATATATATATTTATATATACGGTAGGCACGGAAATTATGTTACCATGCGAAGAATACAGTTCGCGAAGTTCGTTCGAAGTTCGCTCGAAATGTGAGCGAAGTTCGTTCGAAGTTAGGGCAAAGTTCGCTCGAAGTTAGAGCGAAGTTAAAACGAAGTTCGTTCGAAGTTTCACGTATTTCGGTAAAGGTTTGCACGAAGTTCGAAGCGAAGTTCCACGTACTTCGGTAGAGGTTGGCAGGAAGTTCGATGGAAATTCGTTCGAAGTTCGAATGAAGTTCGCTCGAAGTTATTTTGCGAAGTTCGCTTCGAAATGGTAACATAATTTCCGTGCCTACCGTATATATGCAATAGTTATACAATGGCAATTTGCGGAGTATGGATTATACATGCACGAGACCCGAGGGTGCATAGCGCCCTTGGGTCTTGTGCGTGTATAATCCATACTCCGCAAATGCCATTGTACAACTATTATATACCCCGCCTAGGGCTTTTATTTGTGGAGAATCAGCTCGCCGATATTTAGCAGAGAATCTTTATATCTGAATAATGCTGATGCTGCTAGAAGTCATTACAAAGACAGTAGTACACTTATGAATAATCAAAGTGTACAAAGTTTTCACACTGATTTTGAAGAATTCGAAAAGCGGCAAGTTTCTCGACGGTATGTTTTCGGCTACGAAAGGTTAGCGACATTTCCCCCCTAGAACAAGGTGGCAGCCACTGATGCTTCGATCAGTAAAAGACTGGGCCGTCGGTAAATTTATATGTTTGAACGACAGTACTATCCTCGACCTCGATGTATGAGCAGCTGCCAAATGAAGCCATACAATGTGCTAGATTGTTATTATAATGACTGACTTTCGTGTCTAATTACCCTTTCCCTAATATGGGCTGGGGTATACACTGTAACTGCAATTAGAAGCCAAGCGGGCTCTTGCTGCAGTTATACCCTGGTTATGGGATTTAATTTAGCGTGGTTACTCCGGAAATGGGGTATAATAGTGAGACCTCACTTATCCGCACCCCAGATATCCAGTTCCCTCACCTTCCCCAGTAGTTTTCATTGGAGCAAATCTGCACTAATCCCGTATATAATTATATATATATATATCTATATATCTATATATATATATATCTATATATATATATATATATATATATATATATATATATATATATATATATATATATATATATATGTTAGTATGTATGTATATTTAATGAATAAGCATATGTATTTATATGTATATTTATTTGTTTATTCATATGCATTATTTTGACTTTTTGGTAGGCTTTTAGTTTTTTGAAAGATCATCCAAAATTGAAAGTGAGCAACCATGAGGTTCACATATACAGACATATACAGACTTAACATAATACAGATATTGCAAGGGTTTCTGCTATGGTGACTGCACTGGTAACTGACTCCACAAGCATCTCAAAGGGCAAACCTGAGCACACACTGAATTTTTTTTAGTTTTATCCACAGATGCCACCACTCATTTGAAGAGCAGCCGCATATTGTCTCCACCATATTCTTGCAGATTTGTAAGAGTTTAGCTAGCTCCGTATATCTCCCATGTCAGTATGAGCAAAGAGTTCCTAACCCACAAACTCCATTCACTGTCACTGTCTTGCCATTTCCATTACCTAAATCTTCATCATTAGTGTTGTACGTGGATCTTCTCTAAGCTTTAAAAATGAATATAAGGAAAAATCTAACTAAAAGTGTAAACAAACTACATTGTATTACCAATCCTTGCATGCAAACAAATCCTAGGAGCAAAAGTAGCACAGTAGTACCTCTTTTGAGGGACAACTTTAAAAAGAAAGGTGGTCCCTCAAAAGAGGTGATGTCTGATGAGGGGGAATTTAGTATGAGACATATGTGCATTTGTTCCCAGCAAGGCTGGTCTTTTCTCTCGAAAGAGGTACTACTGTTTATGCAATCCCATCATTTTTCATTGAAGTTCGAGGATGAATGTGGATCCTTTTGAACCGAGAAATTTATTAGTCACGAAGATTTCCTGACGTTCAGTATTTTATCTTTCAGATGAGCATTATGCATATCAAAAACCAGAATCTGGTGTTTATCCTATTGTACAGTGTACTTATTGAGGACTAATAACATGCATCAGCTCTCGAAATACGTATTTGTAGAGATTTTGAGATTTTGTTGATTAGCCATTTTACCAAATATATGTATGATGTCAAAAATATAATTTCGTAATTTCTTAAGATAATATAAGCACTGCTTTGTATGGTACCTTGATACATGTAGCAGTTGGAAACAGGGACTTTTTAAGTGGCTGCCACAGGCTGTCCGTACATTTTTTGATATATGCGACTTCTAGAGTGTATCATGTATATGTAGTGAATCCTTGTTTGTCTTCCATGACTTTGTTCACCAAATACATCTTTATACAAGGGCATGTTTTTTATAGAATCAGCCACAGATTAGGACCTTATTTCTTAATGGACAGATGTTGTAGTTACATTGAACTTCAATGCTGCTACAGTGGTACCTGTTTTGAGAGACCACTGCCATGAGCGACCACCTCTTTTCAAAGACCACATTTTCAGGCACTGACGTTCAGTAATACATTTTTACCTTTGAAGAACGACCACCTGTAAAATGCGACCAGCGACCAGAGCAATTGGTTGAAAATAAGACAAAATTACCTGTATTAAGCAACCATTCTTGGAGGACTTCTCATAGAATATAGGTATAATCCTTCCTTCCACAAATGCAAGTGTTTTTTGCCTTCAATAGGTTACAAGAATAGTTGCAATCAAAGCGTGGATATTGATGGGCGGCCTTTTTATTTCCCATCTCATAATAGATTATGGCCAGTTGGAGCTGGAGTACTGAGGGAAATTAAAGGGAAGCGTCCTATCCTTATAGAAAGATGGGTTAAAATCGTCCAGAGAGCAGAAAAGAAATTATAAAAGGGTTAAAAGCATGTCCTCACTTATATAAAAGACTTGAGTGCACTTAGTATTATTGTAATGCCTATTTTGGGTGAACCTCTAATGAGAGACCACCTGTCTTGAGAGACCGCTTTTTTGGAACCATGGGATGGTCTCTCAAAACAGGTACCACTGTATTTATTCACAAGTGATTAGAATGCACAGGGTAGCATCCCATGAGTATAAGTAACTCAATTTCCTACTTATTGTGCCGTCTTCTCTCAGGATAGAGTGTACTTTCCGTATGCGATGTGGTTGTTGGAGAGTGATCGTTTCAATGAGGCACAAGAAGGTATGCCATGAGTAGGTTTTCACATAGCGCTAGCTACTAGAGTTTTATATGCATGTACGTTACAGTAAAACCTGTTAAAGACCACTTGTCTGTAGAGACCATGGTAGACTGGCTCATTGTCCACTTTAGATGTACTAGACACCTCTGTACAAGGACCACCTGTCTTCAGAGACCACAATTATTTGGTCCCTTGAGTGGTCGTTATAGACAGATTCTACCGTACTTAGTTTTAGTGTGTCATTCATATTATATATTTTGAGTGAAAACTGGTTCATGAGAATCCCTGGGTATATTACAGTTGTTTCTTTTAAGAATATCTATAATAGTATATTGTACAGTGTAACTTGCTTAGTAAAGACCTAGTTTAGTACTCCTGGATAATGAGTACTTCTTATTCTGTTTTTGCTATAATATTATTATTTTTACTTTCACCGGAACTGTCTACAAGGTAATGATGTCTACAGTATGTATGTACGTATATATACGTATAAATTAATTAGAATCTCAACACATGCACATATCAAAAATCATAATCTCCTCATTCTGTCCCAGTGTATACCTCATGTGCATAAACCAAGCCTACCTACGTACGTAAGTGTACTTCAGATAATACGTACTGCTTTTCTGCCCCCTTCAAGGTACGTACTAAGCAAGTTTCCATATATTCCTAGCAAGTTCATTAGCAAAATTCCTAAACTATTCCTAAAATGTAAGACCCAGGAACAAAGTGCCAAGTTTACTGTGTGTGATAAGGAGATGATATTGATAGAATAAGCTGACTTACTATACTACGTATGTATGTGTATATATGGTGTATAGTCTTTCAAGTTTTGCACTATATATATGTGCTATTTTCGTAACCAGAAGTGAATCAAGCTGAATTGTTCACCTCCATTCTGTTATTACCCAGTATTTACAGATTTTCATATAATCTATTAGAAAGTTGTTTTGCTCATAGGGGATATTTGCATCCATGCCAGCAGTTTAAAAAGACATCAATATGTACAGTATGCTGTTTAGCAAGAAGCTTTCAAAGAACACAACTTTCTGAAATTGTAAAATCAAATTTTAATGAGGCTTTTTACATACATGTATTTCCAGATACAGTTTGTATATATTAACCAGAGTTTGTGAGTAAAATCTTCCGGAATGCCTTCTTGCTCACTTATGAAGGTAGTAATTAGGTATTTTACTGTATGTTTGTTAGTCTCTTAGTGTACACTGTCCTCCAGAAGAAAGTTAGCAGTGACGTCATGATAGAAATGGCGGTGACCACGAGCACGATAAAAGGGACTGATATATTGTCATCATATAAAATATTGGTCAACAATTATTACCCACTGTGCCTGAAATGTTGAGGAATGTTGTGAAATTGTCAAAAATGAGTTTTCTATTCCTTAACGGTTAATATGTAATAGTTATTGTATGACCAACTGTGTATTGGCGTATTTATTGCTCGAGTCCCGAGGGCGAGTGCAATAAAGAGCCAATGCACAGTTGGTCATACAATAACTGACTTGTTGTAGGCGCTTAGTTGGGGTTTCGAATTACAGTTCTAGAGGTACCTGTCCCATACTTGTCCATTGGCAAACAGCAGGGAGTAATTGATGAAAGTTAATTGTTATCATAACACTAGGCGCTTATAGGTGACAATTACAAATGAAGCACACTTGTGGTTGGAAAGGTCAAAAAAGTGTGCAATTACCAAAAACAATGCACACTTTTCTCCTTTGATGTTAACCACAGCCATACAACAAACTTGAATATGGTCAGGTGTGTTGTTGATAAGATCGTTGCGAATTGTCTGTGTATTTTGATCCTCATAATAAAATGAAATGGTGCGACCGTTTATCAAAGGTTGTAGGACGATCATCTTGAATCAAACGTGCCAAGACATCTCAAACATACTTTACATGATTAAGATCTGCAATTGTTGGCGTTCTCTTACAACTGGTTTCAATTTGTCCTTCTTACCAACGATATGTTCGTGTTAAAGTTTGCATAGTGGAGTAAGAAAAAATGATAGGTAACATTATTATGATATTAAATTTGACCATTTGGGTAAGTAGAAGTAATTGATTGATCTAAAAGACTCAAATAATTGTGGTTCATTGTCAACTGTACCCTGCACTTGTCCCCCTTATCAGGAGCCAAAAACCTGTCGCAGAACCGAACAGAGCACCCTACGCCTTTAAAATGGGCTTTTGGGAATATAGGAAGGCTTAAACTTAGCACTGTTGTTGCAGAGCATCTAGCTACCTGTGAAAATTCACGCAAATTGACGAAGACGATACCCGTATTCGTGCAACATCTTCACGTTGGAGCGTTTGCGATTCGGACGACTTTGGCACTGCAAAACTATACAAACTGGCTCTTTAGCAACAGAAATGAAAGAGATGCTATCAAATGCAGTATACATTAGTATCTCTTCTGAAATTTATATTCTTAAATACAGTTTTGAGTATCTTATCAAACATACATCGTTGCTGCCATTTTTTGCATGACGTCACTGTTAACTTTCTTTTGGAGGGCAGTGTATATACATACTGTATGTAAAGCAACACAGTGAATGCTAGATTTTACACTGTTCATTTGCCGTATGCAAAATTTTATTTGATTGAATAGTACAAAGTGCTTATTCATTTTAATACCTCTCTTTTATCCTTATTATTTCACTTATCTGAATGTACTGACTGTTTGCATGTATGGTTAAAAATTTAAAGTATAATATACCTATAGTTCATGTTCATGTATGTTAATGTACACAGCACTAAGCCAAGCAGGAAAGCAGCATGAAGCTATTGGGATTTTAAAGCAACTTGCCAGCAATGCTATATTGGAGGATAGGTATGAGCATACCATATGCATGTACGAGTACGCTGTTCAGAGATAGGTATATAAGTATTGTGATAGCAGGAGATTTTCACCGACTAAAATTTTCAGCTATCTTGATATACAGAGGTGGTTGGACTGGGTACAGTGTGCACATTCCTAAATCCCACAGCTATATTTCAAAGGATGTAGGAATTTGCACACTGTATTCAATCCAACCCACCTCTGTCTAGCTCTATGCCCATTTAGCCACATGTATGCCTAGCCCTATGCCCAGTAGCCTCATGTATGCCTAGCCTATGTCCGTCTAGCCCTATCCATGTCTATACATGCCCGTCTAGCCCCATGTATACCTAGCCATATGCATGTCTATCTGTATGCCTGTCCAGCCCTGTCCAACAAGCAACCCATGCAACCTTGTTCCAATGTTTTTGACAATTGACAGTCATCACTACATCCCATTTCCATTTTACCATAGATACTCGACCCTACACCGAATATCTATGATTTTACACAGATAAAGCAGGTCCTGTCCATGCAAGTTTGGCTTGAAATTTAGTGGATTTTTTCCACTGATAACCTATTTACAAGTAAATATATGCCTATTGATCTATGCTTTAAGTTTTTACTGAAAAGTAGCACAAGAGAGGTGCCACATACCAGCTGGCCAGTTTTAAAATGGCGGATTTGAACCAATTTTGTTGCAAAAAGTTGGGATTTTTAGCTTTTCCATTGAACTAACTTATTCTAAAGGTAAAAAAGTCACCACAGTGGTTGAAAAGGTGGTAAAATAAATCTTGAATGTCTCTTCTGGCAAGCTGCTGCCTGTTCTACGAGAAGAAGAAGCTGAAATTGTGACCTTTCTGATCATGTAAACTTTCCAAAATTTAGCTCGTAAAAGGCACCTAGAAGGTTCTTTTATACTTGTATCTATTGAATAACGGTCACATAAACCGAATTGAGTTTTCAGCGAAAATACAGTTGGTTCTTAAGTGTATGGGCAGCTATGTTTTTTCCGCGTCATCCCTACATATGAACCACATGATATACTAGTTCATAGTTGAGACCTTGCTATGGTAATTCCCAGACCCAATAGTGTTTATGGATCTGGAAACTGGGTTATTGCAATTGGCCGACACCATGGTTGATGCATTTTGTGGCCTGAACGACAAAATCAGAAATCCTACTTCTCTATCGAATTTTATGAATCAGTAGACAGAAATTCAAGATATTTATCTTTAAGACCTTGCAACATTATATTATATTGAGCTTCAAATGGAACAATGCGACTTAACTAAGCCAAGATTTGATATTCCTTTGGTGATTTACTGACCTGTCTAATCTGGTTGAACTGTTCAAGGTTTATCTTGTAGTGCATGCGTATCCAAGTAGCTTTTTACTATCAATGTGTTCTTCAGTCTCGAAATGGAGCCACAATTTGAGTTGAGAATATCCGTTTTGGGCCAAAAGTGAAAGTTTACTCTACAAAATGCGTGGGTGACCTCAATTGGACTCCCATTGGTGACAAAGACAATTAACCTTAATTGCTAAACTGCTTGGTAATTATACAGTATACTTGTACAATTTTCATTACAAACTGTACGTGTTTGTTTGGGCTGTGTATTTGGGGATAATTCTATTACTCATAACATTTGATTTAATTAATTTTTGTGTAGATATGATGATGCTGCCTATTATCATTGGCTCTTAGCAACATCCTACAAAAGATATATTGTCAGTGGTGAGTACATCAATGTTTTGCATTTGTGTATCTTCCTACAGTAAACAGTTGTGTTACTGGCAACTACCTCATGCTGCTCACTACCAACAGTTATGTTACTGCCTACTACCTTACTACATAAGCATGGATTTTTTGTTGTAGTCAAAATTAATCTTTAGCGTGGTTTCTTTGAGGGACGGAAGGGGGGAGGTAAATATAATTTATGGATCTCTTTTAAGGTGGAAGTTTCCACTACAATGGTGTTTAGAATTTTTTTGAACTTCTATTGCTTGAAGACAGTTGTCTAAGAAGCATTCCTATTGTTAGACTTTGTATATCTACCCCTCCTATATTAAACTGTATTGGCCAGTGCACTTTACAATTATCACTTATCGACACTTTGATCAATTGATGAGTACTGTATATGCTCTAATTTTTCGTCAGAGCAATTGTCAGGAAAAAAATGTCATTTAGAATGGAATTGTAAGGTTTCTGAAAGGTGGCGAATAATTGGAATGGGGGGGACGAATATTCAGAATCGACGACGGTGAATTAGAACCATCGAAAAATGGCCATTTCTAGCTTGAGAAGTGTTGCGCCCGTTCGAGGATACCACGTATACAAGGAATTTTGAAATCTGAATGTCTCAGACCCTATTGCGTTTGAACGTCGAAATGATACGTGTGCAATATATTCTACTGGTATTGCTACATCAGTTCCTTTGTAACTCTTGGTTGGCTATCAGGCAACTGTGGCGAATGAAAATCTTCTTCCATGATTCGACGACTACTCGAACAAAATAAAAATGACGAATATAAACGAAGGAACAGCGGTTTCTCCAGTATATCAATGGCACAACAAATGGCAGAACGAAGGCGGCCAGCCTGCGTGACGAATAATTAGGGTCTCTGAAGTAGGATTAGAACACGTGCTATTTTGTCATCAATTAGTCTAAGAATGCTTTTCATCCCTTTTGGAGACCATGACGAATAATTGGAATGATGAAAAATTAGAGCATATACAGTATTTCCACCATGTATGCACAATTAGGGGAAGATAGAGATTTGCATGTCTTCAAATTTAGCTTTTTTGGCTAGTTTGCTTGTACTTTGGTTAACGTGTTTGGACTTGATTATTTTTACACTGTAGTATCACAACTATCTGAAACTACTAAACTAACTAGTGATCGACTTCACTCAATGACATGCACTGTCATTAACAACTTGCCCTAACACTAACTGGGCTAAAATTAACATGCACATACGTAAGATGCTATGGTGGGAATACATAATGCTCCAAACAGTAATCAAACACAATCACTTAATAATGTGAACATGACACAGACAACACAATGAAGGTACACTCCTCCCTCTTTAAGAGGGAACTAGTCCATGTTCACTATAACGAGATGGAGGCCGTCTATGGCGGGTTGACCTGCGTATAGCTAGCTCTGAAGTAGGAGGGGATGACGAGCCATGCTGTGTAGATGGCATTGATGTTGTAGGCAGGTCCACATCATCATCGATTGGGGGAGCTAGTTGAACTGTCCTTGTTCGAACATGATCAACATGTCGACGAACAAGTCTGTCATCATCCAGTTGGACAGTGTATGAAACTGGTCCTCTGATTGCTGCAATTACTCCCGATGTCCATCTCGAAGAACTACCAAAATTGCGTATAAACACTAGATCGCCAATGTTGAACTGCCGTTCCCTGCTGGATTGGTCATGATCAGCTTTCTGGCGTGTCTGAGATGAGCAAACTCTGGCATCAAGACTTGGTTGCAATAGATCCAAGTGAGTTCGCAGTCTTCTTCCCATCAACAACTGGGCTGGTGATGTGCCAGTTGTAGTGTGTGGCGTGCTCCTGTAGTGAAATAAGAACCGTGACAGTTGCTGCTGGATGTCGTCAGAAGCATCTTTCTTCAAGGCTGATTTGAACGTCTGTATGTGTCTCTCTGCTAGTCCATTAGACGCTGGATGATACGGTGAAGACGTAACATGTCGAATTCCATTCTGCTGCATGAACTCCTTGAATTCAGCGCTGGTGAATGCGGTTCCATTATCGGACACAACAACAAATTCCATGAGTAGCGAACATTGCTCTAAGCTTGGCTATGGTGTTTGATGATGTAGCTGAGGGGACTATCTCTATCTCCAGCCATTTGGAGTGTGCATCTACTACTACTAGAAACATCTTGCCTCTATAAGCACTGAGGGATAGAGCCCAACGCTGGATCCGAGCAGATGCCATGGTAGGAACAGGTTTACCTTCAGCAAAGATATGTTGCAGAGGCTTGTGATCGGAGTAGATGGTAAAGACTCGTCCCGCGAGATATTGGTTGAACTTTTTAACTCCAAACACTATGGCAAGAGCTTCCTTGTCTAATTGAGAATATCGCTTCTCTGCTGAGGTGAATGAACGACTTGTAAAAGCTACTGGTTTGATCTGTCCATCCAGGAAACGGTGTGACAGCACTGCACCTATGCCATAAGGTGAGGCATCGCAGTCAAGGATTAACTCTTGGTCTGGATCATAGTGTGTAAGAACTTTAGCTGAGGTAAGGGCTGACTTCACTTCAGCAAAAGCTTGTGCTTGAGCAGTACCCCAGTGCCATGTCTGAGTCCGTTGCAGTAGCTTGTACAAAGGGGCTAGCTTGGTAGACAGATGAGGCAGGAACTTGCTGTAGTATAATTGATTATCCCCAAGAATGATCTCAGCTGGGTCAAATTGGTTGGGGTTGGTGCCTCTCTAATTGCTTTGACCTTCTCTTCTGTGGGGTGCAGTCCAGCTGCTGATATCCTGTGTCCCAGGTATTCAACTGAAGGCAACATGAAGGCGCACTTGCTCTTCTTCAACCGTACACCTGCTTTCTCCAGACAAGCTAAGACGTTCTGTAAGGTTTGAAGATGTTCAGCTTCTGTCCTTCCTGTAACAAGGATGTCGTCAATGTAGACCGTGACATGCTCTATTCCTTGGAGAATGCCTTCCATGGTCTTCTGGAAAATGGATGGGGCTGATGCGACTCCAAAGGGCAATCGGTTGTACTGGTAAAGCCCCTTGTGAGTGTTGATGACCACGTACTTCTTTGAAGCTTCTTCCAGGGCAATTTGTTGGTACTGTATGCGTGAGCCAAATCCAACTTCGAAAACTGTTGTCCACCTGCTAGAGAGGCAAACAAATCATCAATTCTTGGCAGCGGGTAGGTGTCTACTTTGGCTACGCGGTTGACAGTTAACTTGTAATCTCCACAGAGGCGGACAGATCCATCCTGCTTTACTACTGGTACAACTGGGGCGGCCCAGTCAGCGAATTCCACTCTCTCTATGATCCCACACTGCTCCAGGCGTGCAAGCTCCTGTTCAATCCTGCCACGCAAGGCATATGGAACTGATCTAGCCTTGCAAAACTGAGGGGTTGCTGACGGGTCGACATGAATTTTAGCAGTGGCTCCTTTGATCAATCCCAATTCGGGGTCAAACACAGCGGCATGTTTGGCAATTATACTGTCCAGGCTGGGATTGATGGTCTGACTTACATGATTGAGAGTGCTCCAATTCAACTTGATGTGTTGTAGCCAGTCCCGACCGAGCAGACTGGGACCGGTCCCTGCAACCACAAGTAGATTGAGTTGCTGCACTTGGTCCTTGTACTGCACTCGAACATTGATTTCTCCCAACACATGCAGGTTCTCTCCAGTGTATGTCTTCAGCTGAATTGTGGTAGGCTGTAGCGGGGGGGCATTTCCATTCCAAACTTTTTGGATAGTGGAGTCACTGATGACCGTGCGAGCAGCCCCTGTGTCCACTTCCATTGGGACTGTTACATTGTCCAGTTGGACGTTGACGACAATCGGAGTGACCTTCCCCTGTGAAAGCTTGAACTCATAGGTAGGTTGGTCCTCCTCATCCTCCACAGAAGAATCATCAGCATCTGTGCAGAGCTGATGAGTAGACTGGGGTTTCTTACCTTTGAAACGAGGCTGGGCAGTTTGTCCCTTGGACTTGCTACGGCATGCTTTAACTATGTGGCCTTTCTTACCACAGTGGTGGCATTCCGCAGTCTTGAAGGGACAATTTGAGGCGAGATGCTGGCTGCTGTTACAACGATAACAATTGGACTGAGTGGCGCTACCTTGTTTCCTTCCACTGGATCTGGCTTGTGGGCGAAGTGTTAAAACGGGTTGGGAAGTGGGCTTGAGAGACGGCTGAACCGTTTGGAGACTTGGTGAGTTTTTGTGTGCTAGCTCCGTGGCTTGGCACATGTCAAACGCCTTCTGGTACGTTAAATCTATCTCTGCCAGTAGTCGGCGCTGGAGGCGGGTGTCCCGTATGCCGCAGACAATCCTATCATGTAGCATATCCTCAAGCGTGTCACCAAATTTGCAGTGCTTCGACAACCGGTGTAGTTCTGCCACGAATTCGGCAATGGTCTCGCCTTCCCGCTGAGCACGTGTGTTGAAGGTGAATTGCTGGACGATCACGGATGGCGGAGGGCTAAAGTGATTCTTCACAAGCTCCACCAACTCACCGAACGAGTGCTCTGTGGGTTTCCCAGGAGCCGTCAAGTTACGAATTACCTGGTATGTCCGTGCACCACAGGCACTAAGGAGAATGGCACGCTGCTTGGTAGTATCCTTCACGTCGTTGGCGGCAAAATACTGCTCCAATCGCTCTGTGTAAGCTGTCCAATCTTCTTTGCCTTGGTTAAAAGGTCCCACTGAGCCGTGCTGTGCCATGACGAACTTTATCCTCGTCGCCAAATGTAGTATCACAACTATCTGAAACTACTAAACTAACTAGCGATCGACTTCACTCAATGACATGCACTGTCATTAACAACTTGCCCTAACACTAACTGGGCTAAAATTAATATACATACATGCACATAAGTAAGATGCTATGGTGGGAATACATAATGCTCCAAACAGTAATCAAACACAATCACTTAATAATGTGAACACAATGAAGGTAACTACATGTATACAGGCACTACTTAGGTTACTACATACACTTATAGTAAAAATGTGTGTATACAGGGGGGTCCCTACGTATTCCTTACTGTAATTCGCAGTGTCCAACTTTCGTTGCCAAAATGGTGATTCAACAGTTAATTATAAGGACTGCAAATTGGTAATGTACCAACCGTAGGTCTCTTTAAAGACCTTATGCCTTCTTTACTCACAGATTCTGCTATTCATGTGGGTATTTTTGCATGTTAACCATGCATTAGTTAGGATAGAGAATTTTGTATCAATATATCTTTAATGCTATGAATTGCAAGTGGTGTTCTTTGTCTTCATGAGAAAGTTGAGCTTTTCCTTTGGGATAAGAATGCATGCAATACATACAGTAGCTTTGACTTGCTAAATCCAATGTATAAGTATAGGTTGTCGCATGAGGTAGAGGTTGCAATGGAATTTATCACCCGAGGCGCGAAGCGCCAAGGGCGATAAATTCCATTGCAACCGCTACCGAATCTAGTCTCGTACCCAGCCCCATTCCCAAATAAAATGGCGGGCGGAAGTGGGGCTGGGTATGAGACTATACTGAATCGCGATAACCGCCTTACACAACGTGTGCGTGAGCGTTTATTTCAAATGGCTGACCATAGATTCTAGGCTATAACGCTCGCGAACGCATAGCGTCATAGGTGTCGTACCGTGGTAAGCGACCTAGCCTATCATCTATGGGCTGACGGTCGCTTCACAGCAGTTTGACAAAGATGCGGAACGTTGATGACGGATTGTTGCCTCAAATCAGCTGTTCAACCCCATGTTCCTTCGAATAACCGAAGAACCAACAGCTGGCGTGCTGATACCTGGCAGGCTTCGGCTATAGCTCGCATAGATTAAGTGGTGAGTCGACAGAACACGTTTCTCGGAATCTCCTTTGACTATCTATGACCAGACGAGGAATTAGCGATGTGAATTCCTCATTTTATGATGGACATATTAAAGAAGCAAGGATGGCAGTTTTAGCCCCGAACACATCGTAGTTTTAAGAAGTAACCGACTTCAGCGCCTATGTGATCGAGCAAAACTCTGATCGATCAATTTGCTTACCGATGTCCGTTTCCACCATTTGCGCCAAGTTCTTGATTCAGAAATGAACAACTTAAAGAAGGCCAGGTACTATTAGGCTTAAACAGCTGATTTGAGGTCACCCGTCTATCATCGAGCTTTCTGTCTTTTATCAAATACTACTGTGAAGCGGCCATTAGCAAACAGTCTTGATTCTGTCTCGCATTCATCCTCAAAGCTTGTTGTGAAGATAAAACCTTGTACATGCAATAAGAGCCCTGGACTTATAGACCTATTCACAGGTCGATAAGAGATTTATCGACCTAACCACATCAAAAGAAACGCCCACGCACAGTTGTGTAATGCAATTTTACTTTGGCAATTCATCTTGAGTTATACGTGCATAGGTTAGGTTTGTATTTATATTTAAACTGGAGAAATCTTTCGCTTAAAGGCCACTGTTCTACAACTCAGAGAAGGAACCTTAGTGCATAAAATATGAAATAAGGACAAGAAAATCGTGGCATGTCACAAGAAGAAACTAGGTGACCTAAACCTGATAATCACACGTACTTATTCACAAAGCAAACATGCTATCTAGGGAGAATGCACATAAAAAGCATGTATGACATTGAATTAATATCTGTTCGTGTTTCTTGGGCAATTAGGATAATTTGTATGAAATGTAATCTGCATACTGTACAGTATATAAAAGCAGTGCTGCAGTAAGGACGGAGAATTATTTAGTACAGGCATTGCTAGAGCTGAATACCTTTTTCCTGAAATTTGATTTTGGAAGAGGAAGCTGAAATCCCTGGGTTGCCTGTTTAATCAAGCTAGTATAGATTACCAAAACTGATCTATAACATTTCTTTAAAGGGCCACTGACACGTTGGGAAAACTTTTGATATGTTAAAGAGGTTGAAAAACTATGTCCAATGATACCCATTTTAGTGTCGTTGTATGCATGGTGGGGGAGTTATAGCCTTTGAAAGGTGCTCAAAATCCAATTAATGCGTGGGCGACTTCCGCAAACTTGAAAAAAGCGTTGCATAGTAGTTTGACGTCACAAACAGGACCGTGTTGGGAGAAAATAGTCCAGCCAGCTGTGACCCACGTGCGTCACAGCTGGCTGGACTAGGGAGAAAACTATGTCGGATGGTGAGTACGAAGAAGAATTTGAGCTATAATGCTCGTCATTCGATGAGCACGGGGGGTTCTTCCATGAGTAAATATACGTCCAAGGACGACGGCGGTCGATTCTAAAGCGAACGGCAAGCATCAGTGAAGACTTATCGGTACGACCCTTTTGTCAGTGGTCGACGACGTCGAAGATCCTGCAAACCTTTCGGGCTCGGACGATGAATTCAAGCATCGACTGGGAAATAACGAATGGTCGAAAATAAAAAAGGATAGCCCATGCGCCTGTGCTACAGTGTATTTTCATACACATTACACTTTACCCGCAAATTGTTGCAGGTTTACACCTCAGTCTTGTTCCAACTGCTCGTAAAAGCTATGATAAAAGCACCTGTTGCGAGGAGATTGATCCTATGAATGAAAAATTGTCTGAGGTGGATTCAGAGACACAGAGTATCCCAGACCACCCAGGGTTTTTGGGGTATGTCTGAATCTGTGGATGTTGCAGACCTCTGCATGCATGATATAGACTAGGGTGCGTCATAGATATTCGACCCAACACCGGGATAGGCAACTCCCGAATTTATATGGGTTATTACGGTTAATGATTCCATAATTCTTTGCGCAATAATGTTCCATGCTCGTTCCAAAGTCTGAGTAGGCGCTTATATTATTATTTTTGAAGTCAGGCTTCCATTATTGCTATGACCCATTATTATGTGTAGTGTGTGTCACCATGACGATACTATGAATTTGCTTTAGAAATGTATGTAGGTGTTGCTCCAAAACCTGCCAAAGGCACCTTGCGCTAACAATCGTAGCTCACTGACGAAAGATGAGACCTCTGGACCCTTCGTGGCAACCTGTAACTCAGTTTGAAAAATAATGACGAAAATAATAAGGATAAGAATAGTAATCTAAAAATGGTACTGGTGTTGTGGACCCATACCTCGGTAAGTGTACTTTAAATTTCTTCAAAGAGATAGGTTTACGAAGCTTGTAAACTACTTCGTCTTGTAGTTGGTGTGCCAAAATGCACCAAAATCTGTTTTTGAAAGCTATGGAGTCACCATACCGGTAGTTTTCGGGCGAAAACAAAATTTGTGCTAATGTATGGGGGCCATGTTTTTCCATGTCAATCATGGAGTACTACTGTACTCCATAATAGGATGGGCCTCCTATTATTATGTGTCAATAGATGTGTTGACCCAGGTGTAACTACAGTGTTAGAGAACAGGGGTAATATATACTCTTCTTTTAGAAAACAAACCAAACTCACTGGTAGCCAACTTTTGGAATTCTTTGGAAGCAGCCACTATGTATTATGCATACAATGGAATTCACAAGTCAATGGTAAGACGCTAGGTTTCAACTATATTTCTTGTACCATACAGATGTACATAGTTATGAATTATCTTTATTGTAGGAGCAACCCTTTACCTCACATCTTCCCGAGGCACTATTCAACATGGGCCGATTTCTTTATCATAAACTGTTCAAGCATGCTCCTTTAGGGATTTCTAAAGTGTATCTTATCCTAAAATTGCATGTTACAGCAACAATGCAAACCTGCAAGTACGTATGTTGCAGGTATTATTAGTAATCTACCATTGTTGGGTTTTCTTTAGCATGTGCTAGTCACACTTTGATCACTTTAGCCAAGCACAGTAGACAGCTGGGAGCATATAAGCTGGCCAGGCATGCCTATGAAAAATTGCAGGTCAGAATGCTCTTCTTCTTGTGTGGTGCGTACATATCTGAGTACTCCCAAGTGTATTCTCTTTTCCCACTTTAGAGTGTCATTGTACCTCTAAAGTTCCAAGAGCAAGTTGAAATGGGAAGCATTACTATTCGTGCCAAACCTTTTGAGGATAAAGAGGTCTAAGTTGTCCATGCACTGTTGTTTTGTGTCAGTTTGTGATACTGTATATAGAGTAGTTGTACCACTACTACACCTCATGTGTACATTTGTGTCATACGTTTTTACTGCTAATCTCTATGTTTATTTCTTTAAAACATGTTATGTTTATGACATGTCAATGTTTCTAATTTTATCCAGGAGTTTTTACCTGTGTGCTACCGATGTTCTACCACAAATCCTCTCTTGAATAGTAACGGGCTGGAGTGTACCAATTGTCAGCATCCATTTGTATTTTCTTTTGTTTCCTTTGGTGAGGAATGCGAGTTACTATTACATATACAGTCCTTGTTTTGCATGTATGTGATAGCTCATTTGTATTGAAGACTAACAAAGGGGAATGGGTATTTATCACATGGTATTTTGAGATTGGCCAATGACAATCCTCTGACATTGGGTCTGCCACTAGCCAAGAAACGTCAGGTTATTGAGTGATTCTTAGGGCAGTCTCTGGTAAGGTCAATCACAATGTGTAGTGAGATTAGAAACAATGTTGGATTACCTGGATCTTGAAACTGGGTATTATAAAATGAGAATCCTAGTTGTTTTGATTGTAGATATTAAAATTCTCAACGTCATACTATGTATTACTTTGTTGTCGTCTTCATCTGAGTGTTGATGGAAAGATTGTAGAACAGAAATGATGTTTTAAGTTCTTGGGGTGCAGGTGAATGACACTCTCACTTGGTTGGATCACATTAACTTGGTATGCAGCAAGGTTTCCTGTCGTCTTAATCTTCTTGCCGTCTCTCTTGGTTTCTTCCTCAACCTTTAAATGCTTTTGTTTCTTAAGCCATATATTATTCTTCCCACCTTTGATTACTGTGACATTGTTTGGTCTGGCTATACAAAGCAAGAGTCCCATCGTTTTGAAACCCTCCTCAACTTCTTTTGTAGGGCAGGTCTACATAGGCACAGGGACAATTCAGCTACAGCTGCTCGATGGGAACTTGGATTGTCTACTCTGGCTTCTAGGAGGAAAGTCCACACTACCCAAATGGTCTTCAAGTATCTGTCTTCAAATGCTCCCCCATATCTCTCCCAGCTTTTCTCTTACCCAACTTCTCACCATCACACTCGCTCCTCCTCATCTTCTCAGCTTAATCTTCCGCTAGTTAGAACTTCTCTTGAGCAAAAACCTTTCAGCTTTTTTGGTGTTTCTGTTTGGAGATCATTACCGGCACATGTCCAAGGAACTAAGGATTTCAATTGTTTTTCAACAGCCTGCGATCACATTCTTTTCTGTTAACAATTCTATTATCTGTGTTATTCTATTTGAATAAATTGACTCCCTTCAAAATTTGATCATTATTTTTACAATTGCATGTTTTGAACTCAGTGACAATTCTCAATTCAACTTTACTTTTGCTTGTTCCATTTGTATTTCTAGTTTTTATATGCATGCATGGCTATTTTTTTTTTGTGCGTGCCACTTTCAATAGCCTATGGCTAATGGTTTCCCATGTAAAAAATTATTTCCTGATACCTGATGTGACAACAGTACACAGTATTTAAACTATTCACATCTATTCTTTTCACTATTTCAATTCTAATGTTCATTTTTGCTTTTTGTGTGCTTGTCTTCAGATATTGATGTACATTTCAGGGGCGTGCGCAGGATTTTTTTTCTACTGAGGCAAAACTATGGACATCTTATATAGTATGCATAGGACACTGCATGCTGCTGAGTCAGACAGTGTAAAAATGACCTGTTTTTATTATGGTAACAAAATGGTGTCGGGAAAATCGCTGCGATTACCTTGAAATGGGCAGAACGGGTAATGATTTGGAGTTTTAAATCAAATTTCAAGCTTGTTACAAGCTTACAAACCTTCATGACCTTTCACTTTGGAGGAAAGAAGGAGTATTCCTGACTCTAGAAAATGTTTGTGATGATGTTCAGATCGACTAGTAACTTTCTCAACTGAGGTAACAGCCTCGGTTGCCTGCCTCAGTGGTGGGTATGCCCCTGCATTTCATACCAGCATTACCAGCATTCAGATGTAGTTTATGCTTCATCCTATGTATTATTTATAGAGGTGTGTGTACAGTATCTTATCACCGATGACATCACACTGGGTAGTGAATTTGTTACTGCCTTTGCAGTTAGGGAAGATTACTTACTGTCGCCTTCAAGCAAAACCCTCATGTGTTTCCCGCCAAGGTCACGTCAATTGTGTGTGAACTTCTTGGACAGCAACAGCAATGGTCTAAAAAATTAATAGTAACAACTACTACCGAAACTAGCAAGAAGATTTGTTCCATGGAACACAATGCACAAAAGCCTCTAAGTAGCTTGTCAATCACTAAACAAAGACTATGAGGATTGAGAAATGTTGTGCACGTTAAGAAAAATGATCACTGGTGGCCAGTGTGCGATAGCAGTATTGTACATTCTTCGATAAGCTCCTGCCCAACGTACTAACCTTGCTACACCTTTCTGAAGAATAGATTACATCAACTTTGAAGTTATTCAAAGTGAAAAAGACTCAATTGTCTTGGCAGAGATACCTTGGGAATCATCCTGCAAATTTGTGAGGGCGTTTAATTGGAGATAAACCAGTTACTACACGCCCATGGCTTGGGAATAACTAGTAAATATCACTCTGTATGTGTAAGTATTTGCAGTTGGTCATTGTCTGCCTTCTTTACATACACTACATATGTAGTTCACTTTCACAGTATTCTTCCTACAGCATATCCATTTTTATACTTATGGTTTAGTGATGTGTGGACGTTCTAATTAATTTTTCAATATTTTATTTGTGCATATTGAGCTACGTAAGTATGTATATAGTGCTGTTAGTTTCTATGTTATTGCTACTTTATAACGTTTGGTGCATTGATTTGATACTATTTTACCTCAGAAATACTTCCAGTTGTTCAATTTGTGCTCAAAGAAGGAATAAGGTTATTCAAATTTGAATCAGTCATGTATATATAATGTATATGATACATTCATTTAGTATGTTCTATATTGTTCACATTTTGTCAACCCTTTTTATCCATTTTACAATGACATGCATAATCCAGCAAACAACCCAGAAATATCGGAGTGGTGGGTCAGCGTAGATCTTTGAACCACCACATCGATTTAATATATGAAATGCACAAGCAAATGGTATACAGAACAGTTGTCACTATTTTGTCAATAAATGAAAAGGGTATCAAGCCTAAAGAGAAAAAAGACTTGTGGTGTTAATGAAAATTTTAACCTATAATATTCATATATCTTGTATATTGGAGCAGATCTGGAAGTTTAAAGTAGACCTAGTGGACAATGGACAACATGCCTGGACAACAACCCTGGACAATATTTCAATATTAGTAGTCAATATCAATATCAATCCAAAACCGACTATACAATAATTACAATTTTGAATAATCAATATATCAAATACTCAATACCTTATAGCGACTATCAGCATTTTTCTAGAGCAAGTGCAGTTACCTCCGTTTACAGTACAACAATGGTTGGGTTAAAATGGGGAAGTCTAACAGAAAAGTCCAATACATGGCTAAGGTTTCCAATTGGCCCGGGTACATAGTGCAAAAATATTTTTAATCAATCCCAATCCCAATTGATATCCCTATTTTTGAATCAAAATTGGTATATCAAAACATTGGAAGATAATATCGAGATATACCGACTAATTCTGACTATCTGATAATTTGTTAGTAACTAGCAATAATTGTCAATACTATCCTGGGCTACCTAGCGCCACCATTTCATTTATTTTACTTTTTTATTTTTTTTTATTGAAATTGACAAATTAAGTAATGGGCATTAAACAGGCACGTGTAAAAAAAGTTCACAGAATAGTGTTACATACAGCTATTGTACATCGAATATTTCATGCAGCTTGACCATTTATATCTACCTTAAGGCTACAAATGTTAGTGGGTACTAACTTTAGCGAAATTAGCGAAGTGCCTCAAATTTGCTAACTTGAGTGCCTGCTAATATTTTGTATACCCGCCAATAAATGTACTCACTAATATTTTGTATTGCACAATTTGTGTGGATAGGCTGTACACTGTCTGGAAGAAAATGGTGGCTCGGAATGGAAGTAAAAACCTACCCCATAGTCAGCAAAATAGACAGCAATCAGTGAACCAATGTATCTAATGTTTGAAAGAATCAATGAATTGTAACAATATTCGTTTTAATTATTTTCAATTTAAATTCACCCAAAACGATAACGATTTCTTCAAGCTGTACACTGACAAGATTGATTCTAACAGTATGTACAGCTTTTGTCATCTCATATGGCTTCGTTTGTGCAGGTTTGCATTGCAACAGTATAATACTATATATATATATATATATATATATATAGCAGCATTAATATATTATTCAAAGTAAACAGAGTACAAGGATGCAGATATACATATAGAACAAAATGATCACACAGTACAACAACAATCTAAAATAGAACAAAAAATCACAAAGTACAACAACCTAAAATTGAAGTGGTATTATAGTTCTGTATGCACACTGATTTGTTGGCACAGTTTCAAATATGCATCCTGTCCGAAAACTCCAGTAGACTCAAAAGCGATGGGCTGGAATATGTGGCATATTGATATAATATATATATGTATATATATATATATATATATATATATATATATATATATATATATATATATTATTTTTATTTTTTTATTATTATTATTATTATTATTACTTAAGAATCAAGAAATACAAGACATGAGGAACATATAACCTACAACCTAAGTACGACAAGCAGAATCACTGAGACAGCCAAGAATAGATGCACAATTAAAGTTTTGGATACAAATACTTATACGCTGGCACAATTTGATGTAAGACAACTGATCATGAGTTACGAGCCTAGATCTACGAGCAATTTCTTTGATCAACAATCGAGTGTCATTTCCAAATACACCGGTCGACTCAAATGCAATCGGGATGAAGATATGGTTGGCAGGCAAGTCTTTGTAGACATCACGCTTCCTACGGGCAGCACGCTCTGCTACCAGACCGGCACCAGAAGATGACAAGGAGATGTAGCTGGGTGCGAAAGAATCCCAGCATGTGACATCCCACACCAAAGGTTGACCGTCGGCCCACGGAGTGATAGTTAAACCATCAGGGCGCTTGTTGTCAGAACGAACTAGGCCCTGAGGTTCCAGGATGGAAGGAATATGGGCAGAAGCAAGGGCTTGTTTGATGATCAGATTCAACCCATTATGTCGGGGAATCCTGCCCTTGCTATGACAGCAACTGAGACCATGGGTCCCTGAAGCATCTACTTGCTTTCCACAGAGGGAGCAGCCATGGGGAGAACACAAGGGAGCACCCAAGCGAAGACCGACTGCGGTGTGAATGGACTCATTGCTCAACCTGAGGCCAAGGGCTGTCAGAGGAGGGGCTGTCAGCCAAGCACCGGACTCCTTCTGCTGAGCTGCCAGGAGACGGGCTTTGGCTGCGGGATTGGCAGAGGAGAGGGACAGGAGTAAAGCAAACTGAACATCGACTAAGGGAGTGTCCCAAGCCTTCTGCTTAATAGCAGAATTGCCTGAAGGAGACTCCACCACACCTTCTGCTAAGCTCTTCCAGTGTTGAATGGCTGAAAGGGTTGACTCGGATGGCCACACTGGATCAAACTGGATCGGGAGGATGGCCCAGGAAAGAGATGCACTACCTGCAGCAGAAGCCAAGAATGCGGAGGGTGCCAGCAAGACAGTGCCTCTGATGCCCAGACCACCGGAGTTGATGGGGAGTGAGGCTTGGAGCCATCCCTGATCGGATAGATTAATATTGCAAATCGATTCCAGGAGCTTCCTCTGAATAGAGTCGAAGGTAGCCAGGAGAGGAGAGATGTAACTTGGGGCTGTACGTAGGATGCATATATATATATATATATATATATATATATATATATATATGTATGTATTAGTTGTACCCTGCTTTTGCTGGGTACATGGGGAATATACTAAGTGTTAGGTGTTGATACCCGAGGGCGCAGCCCGAGTGTTAATCAACACCTAACACTTAGTATATTCCCATGTACCCAGCAAAACTAACTGATATGTATCCCACTTGAAAGAAGGATTTTGCTCGCAGAGAAGGTACTACGGTGTTTAATTCAAGCCGAACGACGATTATTAGCTTTGCAACTTTCCATTTCAGCAACGAACCTTGCGTCTACGCCGTATACTGGATACGTATGCGCTGCAAATGCGAAGAGAACGCTTTTTAACTTAATACAAGAGAAAACAGCTTCAAAGAACTACGAAAATACTCTGCCATGAAAACAAACCTTACTAGTCTAGGAGCACATGTTCCTTTCTAAAAGTTCACTTCAGTCTTTATCCATGACGGTCAGTGTCAAAGGGTTACAAAAATTTGCGATTGCTCAGTTGGGAGGACTACTGCTCTCCTAAAAGACTGCAAAAGTCGCAATGGGGTCTGAAACGATACGTGTAGACTGAAACATTCGTAAGAAAAAGAACAAAAAAGAACTTCTTCGTAGGCTTAGTATACATTGTACGTACAGAAGGTGTGCTGCTGTTGCATCATTCTGTTGGCAAGGCAGTTATCAATTATCGTCACTTAAAAACCGGGTATATGAATTGGGGTCATTGATATACCCCGGTATATCGCGAATATACCCAAGGCGGTCTCTTTGAAGATAATGGAAACCGCCCACGCAGTGGGATACATATATATATATATATATATATATATATACATATATATATATATATATATATATATATATATCAAAATGCCTTTAACTCCGTCAGAAGGGACCTAGTCCTAGGGTTTACCCTCTTACCTATTCAACCTACCGGTATCCTTTACTCTTCCATGGTAGTGGCATCATCTCTTCTGCTGAAGGGGTCCAACAGGGTGACCCTTTGGGTGCACTCCTGTTCTGCTTGGGGACTCACCATCTAATTACCTCCCTGAAATCCTCCTTTAGGATGTTCTACCTGGATGATGGTACACTAGGGGGTACCCCAAATGTGATACTATCTGACGTATCTCATATCGAGGCCTGCTCTGCCCACCTAGGATTGGTTCTCAACCACAGTAAGTCAGAAGTCATTTGTCGAGATGAGGAGGTCAAATCATCCCTTCTGAATAACTGTCCTGACATGCATTACACTGACCCCAAGCTCGCAATTCTGCTTGGATCGCCCATAGGAGATATCGGGGCAATAGAGTTGGCCATAGCATCCAAAATTTCAGACCTTGAGAGAATGGGATGTTGATTAAAGTTACTGGAGGCTCACGATGCACTGTGTCTACTCCGTAGTGCCTTTGCTATCCCAAAGCTACAGTATATCTTGAGAATGGCTCCATGTTTTTTGTTGCCATCATTATGCCTCTTTGACAATGTGCAAAGATCCCTCTTAGAAGACATCTGCAACATCAAGTTGTGTAACGATAGCTGGAAGCAAGCATCATTACCTGTTAACTGTGGAGGCATGGGGATCAGGAGTGCTGCCATGCTGGCATCCTCAGCCTACTTGGCTTCAGCTGCTGGCCATACTACCAGCAGGCATAGACCCAGCTCTACCATCTATACAGGCTGCTGCCCTAAACCAGTGGGAGGAACTTGTACAACACTCATGTGATCCACCATTGGGTTAAGTTGCTTCCAAACAGAAATGCTGGGACTCTCCGGTTGTGGAAGTTCAGTTTTCCACCATCCTCTCTAATGCAACTGATCTTCGAGATTGAGCCCGCCTGCAAGCCTGCAGACAGAAGGAATCCAGCGCCTGGCTCACTGCCCCTCCTGTTAGCGCCCTCGGGCTCAGAATGTGCAACCCCACCATCCGTATTGCTACAAGTCTTCGATTGGGTTCTCCAATCTGTGCTCCTCACGACTGCACTCACTGTGGCAGGAGGATTGATGAGAGAGGCCTACATGGCTTGAGCTGTCGAAGAAGTGTGGGAAGACTTCCTCAACACACTCAGCTTAATGCCATCATCAAAGAGTCTCTGGCCAGTGCAAATGTCCCTTCTGTCCTGGAGCCCCAGGGACTTTCTCGTTTGGATGGGAAGCGCCCAGATGGAATGTCAATCATCCCATGGGCCTGTGGGCGGTTACTTCTCTGGGATGTCATGTGCTGGGACTCATATGCTCCTTCCAACATCCAGCTGGCTGCTTTGGGCCCAGGAAGAGTCGCAGACATGGCCGCCCATCGAAAGAAAGATTACTTCCCTCGATCTGGCCCGCAACCACCTTTTTGTGCCTGTTGCAGTAGAAACTACTGGCTCCTTTGACGAAGACACTATTGCCTTCCTCCATGAATTGGCAAATCGTATCAGATCACAGACTCATGATCCACTTCAGTACATTAAGCTTTGCCAGAGATTTAGTATGTGCTTCTATTATGGGTTGTTGTACTTTGATTTAAATGCTCACTAACTGATTGTCCCCTTAGGGGTGTTTGTTTGTGTATATTTGTTCTATTTATATAAATAAATAAGTAATATATATATATATATATATATGTATATATATTTGTTGTATGGTTGGGCATTAGATCAAAGGGACCGACAGGGCAGTATTTTTTGTTGTTGCCCTGTTTGCGGTTAGAACTGACCGCAAACAGGGCAATAACCTAGAAGAGCCCTGGGCTACTACTCACTTTTGCCCTGTTTACGATAATCAAACGTTGAAAAGTTCAAAACAAAAGAACGAATGAAACTCGCTTCCTTCGATAACATCACCAATTCTAGTGCCCAGAAAAACACTTCGCTGCTATGGAAATTCGATTTAGGAGTCAACGTCAAAAGTTTTTAAAACGAAAGAACGAATCACTTTCGTTGGCAACGCCACTACTCGTTATGCGTTAAAATTAAGCGCTCACAACAAGCTAGTTATTGTATGGCTAGCTGGGCATTGGCTCTTTATTGCACTCGCCCTCGGGCAATAAATACGCCAATGCCCAGCTAGCCATACAATAACTATTACATATTGGATGAATTGGATTAGATGAATCTATTTAGACTGGGACACCCACTTAGCTCATAGGCTACTTTTCAGGGGGCCCAGTAATCAGAAGTACACAATCAACAAACAACAAACAAACAAACATACTACATTGTTAATTGTTATGATAAGTGACAAATGTTCAATCATGCAATGTTCAGTTCTTTTGGTGGCTGTAGTGGGCCTTCTTCGCTCTTCTCTCTTGGTGGTAGTGGTGGGGGGGCAGAGAAAAAATGCCAGAAACACCATCACTGGATTGGACCTTAGTCCATCCCATAACTCAGCTCTGCAGTCACATCGGTAGCCCACTAAGCCACCAGCACCCCCCCAATATATATATGTAATATTACACGCACATATGTGCGTGTATGCATATATATGTACGTGTATGCACATATGTGCGTGTATGCACATATGTGCGTGTATGCACATATGTGCATGTATGTACATATGTGCGTATATGTACATATGTGTGTGTATGTATATATGTGTGTGTATGTATATATATATGTGTGTGTGTGTGTGTATGTGTGTGTATATATGTGTGTGTGTATAGGTATGTGTGTATATATATAGATTTGAAATGGCAATTTAGGAAAGGATTGGGTAATGCTATAGATAGATAGTGCCATAGATAGAGGCATTACGCCTTAGCCGTCCTTCTAGTCTCCCACCTACCCTAAACTCTTGCAATAAGTATAAGTCTCCCACCTACCCTAAACTCTTGTAATAAGTATAATTTGAAGGGCACCTAATCTCCGAAATACCGCATACGCATTCCATAAACGCATACGAAAACATGGCGTCTTTACTGCACGGATAATATTCTTGTGGCGCTCTTTAGTTGTGTTACCTTTACCAATGCTAGGGCATTGGTAAAGGTAACACAACTGCATTTCTATAAAATCACTTATAACAGATTTGGTACAAAAATGCTAATAAATCGCTATAATTAATATTCGTTAAATATTGATTACCGAGAAACGCTAAAATTACTACCTGCTAACTATTGTACCCTTGAGGTATTTTACTGTTTGCACAAGAGTCTGGTGACGCACACATTGAGTTGGTAGGATTTTGTTGGCCTACGATGCAATCTATATCTATAATTCAGTAGAGATGAATTTGTCTTTTCGCAAACTCCTCCCGCAGCTCAAGCGTGATTGACGTAAACAGCGGCACACTTTCGTGGATCCTCATGGGGAGTTTCATGGTGAGATAGACGGAAGTCAATTCTCCCCGCCCGAGAAGAGCACCAGAAAAATTTTATCCATGCAGTAAAGACACCATGTTTTCGTATGCATTTACAGAATGCGTATGCAGTATTTCGGAGACTAGGTGCCCTTAGAATTCTGTTTATTGCAAGAGTTTAGGGTAGGTGGGAGACTAGAAGAACAATTTTTTTGACAGCTAAGGTGCAACGCCTCTATCTATGGCACTTTAAATGCAAGAGTTCATGGTAGGTGGACAAAGGGTAGACTAAGACATATCGGCATATCGCATCGGCGCAAGAACAGCGCTGTAAATAATAGCGATGATAGAACCCCCTCAGATAGTGAGCTGCCTTTCCAATTCAAACAACTGCTCTTCCCTATTCAACCCTATTTTGCAATGACAGTTAAAATGAATCACAAGGGCAAACACTGCAAGAAGTACGCATTGACTTGAGCACTCCATGTTTTTGCCATGGCATGCTGTATGTTGCCATTGATACTCGGTGTAGGGTTGAGTATCTATGATGTTGCACAGTCAAGAAGTGGATCATGTAATTCGATCAGTAGTGATGCATGTACCAGGTAGAATTACTAGGTGTGCACAAAGTGTAAAACCTCGCCATTGAGCCTATAGATAATACACACACGTACTCACGCACTTGTGCACACACACACACACACACACACACACACACACACACACACACACGCACACACACACACACACACACACGCACACACACACACACACACACACACACAAGCACACATGACATGTACTAACACATACACACACACACACCACACACGTATGCGCATGCATGCACGTGTGCGCGCGTGCACACACACACACACACACACACACACACACACACACACACACACACACAGAAACATGACATGTACAAACACACACACACGCAAAGATGCATACACACATGCATGCATGTCCTCTCACTCCCTGCCTTCCTCCCCCAAACACACACACCAGGGTTCAATCCAGTGGGGGCCCGGGGGGAAGCTTTCACATGTACACCAAACTCTCCATCTTCCACCCCAAAGAATTGTCAACTGTAGTGCAAATTGCTTTCACTGAAAGGCATTCTCTATCTACATCCCAACCCAAGCATTGACACACCTCGCTTCCACAAACAAGCATTTCATGAAAAAAATACATAAATGGGACAAAATCGGCAATTTGTACAGCCATGCAGGCCAAACGACAGATCAGGTCCCTGCACGGCAGAAGTAATCAACCTCGCTTCACTTGCAATCGGTAACTGGAAATATTGTCTACAAAGATGTTTTGCACTGATCGTTAATATTATCGAACTGTATTTTTCAGAATTTCTCCTGCAACCATATAGTACACGATGGCATTCTTGGAAACATATTGTTCACAGTTACTACTCAACTCAACAATACACACAATGCAACAATGCACATGATACGACAATGCACACTATTATTGTATTCGTGATGTGTGAATAATCACATGCCTTATTTGAAGAAGATAACTTCTCTGTGGCCTTGATGAAGATTGAACAGAAGGCAGACTATCCAACCTTCCTGATTTTTAAATTTCTGTGCTGAGTCCTGACTGGGATAGTGTTTGTCCTGATAAGTGAGCATTGATTTAGCTATAATCACCATTAGAGATCCAAATGTCTCCATTTGAAATTAAAGTATTGAATATTAGCTCAAAACATTCAGAAGACATTTTTGAGGTCTGAAACTAACTGCACTAAAGGTGGAGATTTTTATATGACATAATTTCAATTGATGCACATAGGAAGGAAGTTAGAGTGGGTGTATTTTATTCTTGATAGACACAAAGTCTCACCAACATGAACAATTGTGATGTTTTCTTTGTCTTTAAAGAAGGAAATGTACACCACTTTCTACCTACGTGTCAATATATAAAATAGAATGTACAATGTAACATGTACATAAAGAGATTAAATATAACATAGGAATAGTACTATTCATGCAAGGTTTAGTGAAGCTGGCCTTCAGCAGATGCCAGGAGGCTGTTGCCAGCATTTGCATTGATCTCTGAGGTTTCAGCTTTTTTCCTGAATTCTATATTTGTTGAAGTATGTATGAAGCTCAAAATGGCATATCTGCCATTACTAGATACTGGCATTGTAGGATTCTAGAGTAGTTTTCTACAATTTTGTCATATTCTAATTTTGTCTGAAAATTCTATATTTTCATCAGGGCAAACAATTTTTGTAAATTCTATTTAATTCTAATATCAAGATGAAATTTTCAGTGCACTAGGGGTGTCATTTTTAGAAATTATATGGTAGTCTATTAAGCTATCATAGTAGAGACTGGTCCATTCATGAAAATATAATTACAAATTACAACCAACTTTTGGATATGCAAAATATATGCCCTGCGAGAATTGGCATCTGTACGGTATGTCTCACAGTGTTTGTTTGTCCTCCACATCTTTTATAGTGCTTTTCTGCACTCACTACGTACTATACTTTCCATGATTGTGTTCATGACTATAAATATTGAACCCAAATGATGTCAACATTCTAATCACTTATTCGAGGATTCAAGTTGTTAATGCTGTATAGCATTGTTTGATATGTAATTTTAGATATTTCATAATTTCATACCTGAAGGATGCATGATGCTAAAATATACATTTTTCTTTAGTGATGCTGAGGCAGAGAAATTGATTTTTTCTGAACCACCAATAGCACACAAACAGAAGGCCGGGGAGTTAACAGGAGGTACAGTCTATGTAAAGAGTCCATGAATGTGTTAAAAATTGATGAAATTGCAAGTCTATTGCTTGTTTGTCATTGTGTATTTTGTTGCTTGTGTACTCTGTAGACACTCAAACTCTCTCTTTGGATGAACAGGCTACCACTGTGGACGACTTCACAGAAAGATTACTTGATTTTGAGGTAACCTAAGCAGTCTTGCTGGCCACCCAGTACGTACATCTTGTATATACTGTACCACCCTCAAACTGCTGTCAGCTAGTGTTCTGGATAGTCTGCCTGTCTCATTGTAGTCACTATCAAAATCTAACAATATCTTATGTTGTCTGTTTTTGTATGTACTATCTTCTCCATTTTCTACATAAACTTTGTTTTCATCTTTACTCCATTCTCATTGCTACTTATATATTTCTTCTAGCAAGTGGCTTCAGCATGCCAACATTAAGATGAGACGTTCATGATTGTCAAAGCAGGGAATAGCAGCCATTTAAAGCCTTATGCTAATATTATACTAATTTGTATAATACCATATATTCTCTACAAATTAGCCACACCTAGTTTCACAAAAATTTCATCTGATGAGAGAATTTAGTGTTGTTTCCCACCTTTGAAAATGGCTGACAAAACTTTGGAGTTGATTGATGAATACTTAGATTTCTTCAAGCTGTATACTGACAAGATCGATTAAAAGCGTATGTACAGGTTTTGTGATGTTCAGCTATTATATATGATTAAATGTAGTGCACGTTTGCAATTTTGAGGGGACAGCTCATCATGTAGCTGCCATTTTTTCAGCCGTACTCGATGATAGGCCTATACCAGCAGATTAAAAACAGCAAATTACAAAACTTAAACTCAATTCTACAGTTTGTCTTAGATTGAAAAGTTGGATGATGAAATATTTGAGTACACGACAAAGTTTAGAAAATGACCATTTTGTTAAATTTTAGAGATATTTTGACACAAAACTATACATGATAAAATTACGGAGTGCCGAATTTTTAGAGAATATACGGTAGGTTGTAACCCATCTCTAAGTTGTATGATATTAATAATTGTGACTGCCAATAGTTGATTGACTAATGCCCTTTTGTCAGTTAACATGCCAAATCACAAAGATCTGTATTTTCCCAGCAATATGAAATATGCTTTCATGCAAGTGATTATTGGCGAGTAAGAGATCCATTAATATTCATGTATTAATCTGCAACTGGGCTTCGTTTACAAACTTTTAGTGTGTAAATTTTCATGTAGCTATAGTACAGTACTTTAGCGAAGTTGAGGTGGCAGGTTTGTGACTTACTTGTTTGCAGATATTTCTGCTATCCTTAACATGAGGTACAGTATCAGCAAAGGGTGTAGTTGTGCTTTGACCATACTATAAAAAGCATGAGGTACAGTATATTGTGAAAATTAAGATGTCACCACTATTTTCCATGATGACTTCAGGTACTAGACACTGAGAAAATCAAGTGATGTGGCACATTTTAACGTGCTGATATATAATAGAATTAACTGTGAAATATTCTCTAAACTAAGTATATTTGCAAAACCTGATAATATTTCTAAGATCAGCATGCAAAATTGTATCAAGTGACTTATGTTTTCGACCTGGAGTAACCACTAAATGGCATAGTGTGCTTGATTGCATATATATAGTTGGGGTATTCAAGAAGAATTGTGTGCTGGATTCTGTTTTATATCAACAATCCCTGTTATAGGGGATAATATATGTAAAGGTGTTCCTTTTATGCATGAGCTTTTTGTGTACTGTATGTAGGCTGGAAGTTCTTACACTCCTGTTGTAGTGGACAGGAGTACATTGCGTCACCTACACAGAAATCAGGTTTTCATCAAGAAATGGGGGCCAGTTGTTGGTTGGGAATACTTCTGTAATATTCTTCCAGATGTTTCAATATCAATGTGTGAAAACTGCTTCCAGGTGAGATTGTTTTATTCTGTTATGTTTATTTATAGTCAAACCTAAAAAGTAACATGATAGCTAGATACTAAAAACTACTGCGTATTGGGATTATTGAATGCTAGCATCTAAAGAATACAAGATTGTGATTATATGTCAGAATTTATTATCTATTGGCATAATATATTCAATATTCCTTTTTACCCATTGAGAACCTTTTAGTGTCTTATCCTAAGGGTTTTACAAAATTCATTCTCAATCAGTCACAAAAAGGAACCTATTTTTAGGATTCCAGCTGTCATATCAGCTACCCTTTTTGTGATGTCATAACATGAAGTGCACCAGTTTTATATTGCTTGTTGTGAACAATGTGCGAACCTTGCTTAGAAAACCAAAATTTGTCAAAACTGTCTTAAATGAGCTGAGGCATCAGCACTGCAGTTCTTTTATGCTATTATAGTATATACATGCAGTGCCAATCCTGCAATGAATGTAGAAGCTACTCGCACAAAGCTATTACTGATATGATACAGTACGTACCATAGCAGTTTTATTGTGTACAGGTCTTGCTGAGTGGTCCAGGGCTCTGCCTATACTGGTCAGAGGTGGTCAGGTCCAACCAACAAAATTCATATGGCAAACCACGTGCACCTCTAACTTTAGAATGGACCAGAGAATTTGAAATAAAGTACTATGCAGTGAAACCTCTCTAATCCGCCACAATTGGGAATGCCAGTTTTATGGTGGATTTATTATTAGCGGATTGGCAGTTTCAGCCATGATTTTATCCTGAAAGATAAAACCGTGGCTGAAACTCTGCCAAAATGCAGTGAATTTTCTTCAAAATTGCAATGAAGGTGAAAAATACAAATCTGAAGGATAAAATCCCTCCGTAAACCTGATGCCATTGTTGCAGAGATAAACTGTTGCTTGTTTAAACTCTTCTTTTCTTCAAGCAGCCATTTCTGTTCGCCTACTTCCTGTTGCATATAATTTTATTATATATATATATATATATATATATATATATATATATATATATATATATATTACGAAATTACGAAATCCGGAAGTGTAACGCGCTATGTGTATATATGTATGTATATATATATATATATATATATATATATATATATATATATATATATATATATATATATATATATATATATATATATATATACATAGCGTGTTACATTTCCGGATTTCGTAATGAAAATAATATAGGGGCTGCCGCATTGATGTTTTTGGTTGGAAGGTACACTTAGAAGTAGGTCTTCAAATATGTGTATAGCTGCATGTGATTTGATTGAGTTGATTACCACCTTGAAAGATTACCTAAGCAGAACCCTGGTGCATGATCCCATGTGAACTATGTTAGTTTGGAGTATCTATGGTTTCAATATGTCACCAGTACAACTCTTGAAATCAAACTGGGTATGGACTCACTCATTTTTGTAAGCTGCGGATTCAAGAACATGCACTTCTGAACAGTACATGTAGCTAGAGGCACAGTTACTGTTAAATTTCTACCTGCCATGCCAATTTGATATCCTATAGTTTGTTAATGTGCAAATTTAGGGGTAGTTGCATGCTATTTGTTGGCAGGTCAAAACAGAATTGCATGTGTCTATTTTAATGGCAGGATCGCTTATACTTTGTTCCAACATATGGACTTTTCTGCATGACTTACAGACATGCAGGGATCTGTCCCAAGGTGTCTGTAATAGATATAGGAGTTTGAGTGCGTGTACCTACATGGACTGCATGCATGCATGTTATTTGCAATAATTATTTAAACTAATAATTTTTGTAAATCTCCAAATTAATACTTGCATACAAGTGTTGCATGTGTAGCGTATCAAATTTTCCCATCCGGTTTCAATATGCACAGATGTTCCACAGCGATGATCATGAGCTTCAAGTTCTCCTCAGGAAAGGCTGTCCATTTTGCCACAATCAAGTTTAAACATAGAAGAAAGATGCTTCTGCATGACGCTGTTGTGACTCATGCAGTCATACAAACTACTGCAACCTTGGTTTGCTTACAGGCTAATATACATATTATATACACACAATTACTAAAATATACAGTAATACAGTATTATTGTAATAACCAACATATTATCTACTTATCTCAAAGTGCAAAAAACTAAGTTGTTCCAAAACTACTGTACAGTAACTATACTTGTGCAAATCATATTCATACAGTAGTATACACAAATGTAATAATGCTATACTAATATTATGTGCACACACAAGACTGTTGAAACACATACATTTTTCTTATTGTATTTCATCAGTTGACTGAGAGCTTGCGAGAAGTTCATCATATCTGTTCTTGAGCTACATATATATGGAGCATTATTATGACATTGTACGTATAACCAGATGTAGACATAAGTGTATTGCATTCGCATGTGAGACATGTCCAGATTTGTTATGATAGAGCTTCCCAGTTTGCATAGTGATAAAATGTTATTTTGCGGCGCCTTTAAGTTATTAGTCATGCATTTATCTCATGATTCAGGCTGATATTTGGGCGTATACGAATACCGAATCCGCGTTTAGTGACGTTTTTGTACGTCACGTTTAACTCTGTCACATGCTGGCCTGTGACCTATCTGAATGTCCTTCGAAATTCTGGTTTTCGGCTGAGCGCAACGTGAAGGAACAAGCTGGAGACAGTTTATAGGTGTCAACTTGGAGCCATTTGTAATATACAACTTTTCCATGTGGAGGCAAATAAACCTTTACTCCTGTTGCAAGTTACAACAGCTTAAACGTTGCTGTTTGAGGGTCGTTTTTACAGATCTCAGCTTTGGAGTGGAATTGTCAATGCCTCCGCATGGAAAAGTTAGCAAATGTTTCGTTATAGCGATTTATGTGTTTAAATAGTCTTAGAAGCATTCCACGCAGGTATGTTATGGCAGAATCGAGCCAAAACATGGGCGCTTTGTGGGCTTCACGGTATGAATTTCATTATCACTTAATTGCGTGGGTTAGTCATGTGCCTGTAACGTGAATCAGCTACGCGGCAAGCCAGTAAAGCTTTTATACCCTACCCAACTTACAGAGCATGTTTCGCTCTCATAGTTCTAAGTGTTGGTTTTGAATATTAGCGCTTTCTTTGGAAGGTTTGCAAAGAATGAACGCCGATTTAAGTACTAGCTATATCTTGGAAGGGCCGCCGGGTAGGATCTGATGATGAGAGAAGTTCACAATCTTTGAACTCATTTTAATTCCTTTGTTTAGAACAACGGGGCTATGTAAGAACGTATCATGCTGATAGTTTAGTGGAATAGTGTAAAAAGATCGCGGATACTAGTCATTCAATTGACTTTCTTGGCGTTTGTTGCTCGGTTACAACACAAGCCACAAACAACCTTCCAAAGACGAAGAAGGAGAATATACAAAAAACGAAGCGTGCTGAGTATAGTTAATAAGGTTTGACCAAGACTGAGAGCTTTTATTTCATAAACCGAAGGATAATAAAGGGCTTGCCTTAATTGCATTGAAACTTCCGTTAACTTCCGTCTCGTGACATCATGTGACTTTGGGTTTGAGAGAAGCCTTCTTCACCGTGCAAATTTCTTCGTAAAAGCCGGAGATCTAGATGGCGGTCTATAACTCCAAAAATTTAAGGGATGATTTCTCAAAGGTAAAGCTAAATTTTCACCGCGTATACTTTTGATTGCTTGTTCCGTTCAAGTTATGTCTCGCTATTTCTTGTCTTGGCCTGGCTTGAAAACCACAAAATGCTGCACATAACAGCCAAGGAATAGAATTTAGAAAGAATACGCGGTGAAAATTTAGATATTGATCCTAAGATTATTTTAAACCTACTTTAAGTTTTAAAAGCCACCATCTAGATCTCCGGCTTTTCAACTGAAACCGTTTTCAGTCGTTGCGGCAAACGTCTAATTCTGGGACTACGGAATGGAATTCACAAAGAAAAGAGGTATTGTTACAAAGTAGAAATGTTGGAAAGATTATATAAGACGTTTTGTGTGCTTTTTACAGAGTGTCTACGAAGAAAATAGGTGTGCAATTAAGATCATCGTAGCGGCGGCCATTTTGACGTTGCCATAAAATCTGCCATAACATACCTGCGCACCATCTTGCGCCCAAAGCGTTTCGCTTTTTAGTAGGGGTTATAGGAAAACCACACAAGCTTCTTCGCGAATTAACCAGATCTTTTAAAATGGTAATTCTCGAAACGTTTTTGCCTCTACCTACATTTTAAGCCATCGTTTGACGCTCTGAAGCTTCTACAAGTTCAGAACAAAGGTTGTGAAAAAGACCGAAATTTTCACACCTCCGAATTAGCGCGGACATGTCCCACATGCGTTGCTTTATATGATAATGTGTACTTTGTGTATAAATTATTATTACATGACATCACTTTCTCTGTGACCATGTATGATACTTGACCATTTTCAAAGAAGGCTTTGTGTTTGCAACTTTTTATCATCCAAAATAAAGTTAACAACTTTGCATTAATAATACTAAGCGTCACAGATTGAAGCAAAGAAAACAGAGCCATGCATGCAAAATCAACCAAAATATATATAGTTCAGATTTCACATTTTGGGCACAACTGCATGCTGAAACCCTGTTCATATTGTCCATGTTATATCTATAGAAGTCTCAAATCCTTCAGAGTATACATATCTATTATTAAAGTTATAGTAAGAATTTATATATATATATACCCCAAACAATGTCCCACAATGGTCACTGTATCTTTGTCCCTTCAAATTGTAGCTAATATAACACTGTGTGCACTGCATGGTATTATTTCCCTCAGCTACAGGAAACTATATATATTGTTTTGCGGTATATGACATTATTAGGCTTGCAAAATCCTATATAGCCTAGTAGACGGTTCCAAGATTTCGTTGGCAAAACCCTATAGAGCGTATACTTTGCGTGATTTGGTCAGAATCATTTGAAAACTTAATTAAGCTCCTTAATGTGAATCCCAGGAGTCAGAGCAGCTAAAATCACTAGCTGTCTTTGTTCATGCATATTCTACTTCCATTTTGCATGCCATTTTCACCATGCAGACTTATAAGTGTTATGGTCATGTGAAATCTACTAAGTTTCCAGTCCATATTACAGATTATATAGTGTCCATGGTAATTATATAACATACCCAAAATGTTAACTATAAATATTACTGTTACAGAAAATAGCATAAAACTTACCTGAGAGATTAAAACCTGCAACTGCCGATGACGTTCTATTTCAACTTCCTATTAATGTGTACATGAATAAATGTACATAATGGAGTATAAAATTGTTATAAAGAAACTTATAAATATGAACATGCCCTATAGATTCTATTGTATAATAATAGATAACGTAATATTATTGATGCATGTATGTACCTTAAGGCTACAAATGTTAGCGGGTACTAACTTTAGCAAATTTAGCGAGGAGCCTCAAATTCGCTAACCTAAGTGCCCGCTAACAATTGTACCCGCCAATAAATGTATCCGCTAATTTTGTATTGTTCAAGTACGGATGTACTGTGCACTGCACGGGAGAAAATGGTGGCTGCGAACAGAAAAAATAAACTTGATCTACGCAAAGTCAGTATAATAAACAGCAACCAGTGAACCAAATACATCTAAAGTTTAAAAGAATAATTGTACTGTAACATATATTCGTTTTGATCATTTTCGATTCAAATTTACCCAAAGGTGCTAACGGTTTCTTCAAGCTGTACGCCGACACGATTGATTCTTCTAGCTGTATCTACAAGCTTAAGTTCTGGGATCTCAGTGTTTTGTTTGTGCAGCTTTCTATTGCAACAGAATAGTAATGTATATAATGGTTAGAAATAGTGATATCGGGAAGAATTAGAAAAGGATTGGATCTCCAGTAATGGTAATAATAACATTTACAAAATCACTAACTACAGATTTGGTACAAAATGCTAGTAAATCGCTAAAATAAATACCCGTTAAATATTGGCCACCGAAAAACACTAAAATTAGTACCCGCTAACATTTGTAACCTTAAGGTATGTTCCATTTCTATCATATAAATTTTAACGGAAGATTTATTACATGCAAAAGTTTAGAGTATAATTTTCAGGGCATGCAATAGCCCAACTGTTTATACTCATGCATGTACACAGGACATTTTCACTATTAAAGTATCCACTGGGTGTTCATAACTAGCTGTTGCTTGTTCAGATTGTGGGTTGCAGTATCTTAAAGATGACATTTGAAATTTCTTGTAACAGAATGGGAAGAGAAGGCGACTTTTGTGATGTTGTGCCTACATATACATGAAACATCACAGAAATGGCTGTTTAGCCAAGGTCGAAGAAAAAAAAAACGCTTAGCCTGAAAGGAACGTAGGTATAACATGTCCCTTTCAGGAAATAGTGGGGTGTTGTATGGTTTGCAAATTAAGGATCGAATTTGATTGAATAATAACACATTTTACTGATATACATGTGTTAGTCACAAGCAAGTTAATGAAGTCGCCTAAATGATAGGCTTTCTTGCTCTCAAACAGAAGAGAATTGTATCAGACATTGTATTGGCCTACGCATAGAGTGTTTTCAAGACATGTTGTAAGATTATTCGTTTGTGTTGGAAGAAGTATCGATTTCACTGATCGTTACCTTTGGTGGGTGATGTCATCATATCGTAAGACAGCCTTGTGACAAAAGGTGAGAGACTTCTTCAACTGACTGAGATTCTTTCGAAAACCTGGTCATCTAAACGGCGATGTAGACAAGACATATTTTGGGAAGTAGGTCAAATGAGGTAAAACTAAGTTTTCATCGTGGAAGATTTTGATAGCATATCCCAGTCCCAACATGTCCACAGGTTTGTGGTTCTGTTTTGTGCCAAAAACAACATTTCGATGGACATCTTAGGAACGAAAGGGAATGGTAGGATCTTCTATGGTGAAAATTTAGATATTCACACTAGAAGGTTTTTGACTAAATTTGGTTGTTCAAAGCTGTTCACACGACCGGGATTTCCACTGAAACTTTTTTTATTGGTCCAAACATCGGTCATATCTTCAGCTTTGTGCAGCAGACACAGCAATGTTTTACAGATTATAAAGCATCAAATTCCTGGCATTTTTTCTATACTTTTGGTGATATGCAACCTTATTCAAAGAAAAATGAGGTGTGTGATTTTCGCTGACTTTACTGTAGCCATTTTGAGAACATCTCACATGTTAACATGTCACACCTGTGAAAATGCCCTCTGATTATCTTATTTTGTATCTTCATCTGATCATAAGATATTGAAATTTCTGAAAATTGCTTGGGGAAGACGTTATAATCAGGTATCTTGTCACTGCACATTCATTTATCCCAAATTTAGGCCGTCTGGATGGCTGAAAAACATGCTTTTGCTCATACATATAACTATCATTCACAGTGGCTATCAGCTACTCCTATACTAAACCTTGGGTAGCTGCAAAAACAGAAGGAACAATAATAGTGTGCACACATTGTGATTGCATGGTGGGTTGGGGGAAGCTTGCTCACATATAGTTGCACTTCTTTCACTCTGGAAAGAGACACTCAGCAGCAGAAACTGATGACGAGCACTTTTTTTACCTTGTTCCTGACTTCCACCTTCCTTTACAAATTTGCCATGCTCAGAACTAGCTGGCAATGATTTTACTACAGTAAGCCTCAAATGAAATGGAAAAGGAGTGAGCCGGGTGATGGGTTTTCAACCTCAAGATCTAATGAAACAACGGCACTTCCATTAGACCAAGAGCTCAATGAACTTTACAAGAATTTATCAAAGGTTGGTATATAAACCTGTTTGCTTTCTCTTGCCCCTGGATATTCAGATCCATATGTACCATTATGTGCAAGTGGTGTCCTCCCAAGCCTTCTCACTGATCTTTTCAAGAAAGAACATCTATCTTTGAGATATCCTGAACTTTTGTGTCTGTGTGAAGAAGTGTTCAATTCATACACCATCTTCCAGAGTTAGCCAAGCATATAGAAGAGAAACCACAAGCACAATCAAAACTGTGGTTCCAGTAAAGAGCAGGTCGGGTAACTGCATCTCAGCTCAAGGCAGCTGTTTGCATTAATGTTGCACAGCCATTGCAATCAATAATAAAGTCTTCAAAATCTCAAAATCTTGCACATGACCAGTACACCGAGTTTTCTATTCCAACAATGGATTATTCGTCCACATTTCCTATCCCTTTGTGGGTGCATTGCCGGATGGAATAGTCAATTGCAAATGTTGTGGATGTGGAATTGTCGAAATCAAATGCCCGTATTCATGCCACAACACCATGTTTCTGGACAAGTCAAGTGAATCAACATACTTTCTTGAAAAAAAGAAGACGGAAAGGTTATGCTGAGTGTGTACCACGTTTATTACTTTTCAAGTTCAGGCACAGTTCAATTTGTCTGGTACCCATTATTGTGACTTCGTTGTGTGGTGGGAAGGGGAGCTCATTATACATTACAGCGCATACCGTATAGGCGCTAATGCTTGTGGAACGTATATTTTGCAAACGAAAAACTTGGCTGTAATTCGCAATTTTAGTTTTGTGAATGGACCAGTCCTCACTATATCTTAGACAAATGTTCTATGTACCTACCAAATATTCACAATTTAATTTTCACAAATACAGGCTCATTCGCGAAATTCGCGAAATAAAGTCCCATGAAAATTAGCACCTACGTATATGGTATACCTAGATGAGTCATTCATTTCCATAGCTTTAGAACAGTTCAAGCATTTCATCGAGCTTGGCATGCTTTGGAGCTGCTGGGCAAGTGGTACTCAAAAGAACCAATATCTTTGAACACTCCTACCCCTGAGCCAACTCAAGCTGAGCATTTGTAGAGCATTGAACTTGTGGATAGAAGGGGTCTGTAGTGCTACTGCAGGAAGGGAGAAGTGGGTGAAATGACTGCCTGTGATGATGAAAAATGCAGTATAGTGTGGTTTCATGGCTGCACCTGTATGAAATACCAAAGGGTAGATGGTTTTGCCCAAAATACTGAAAGAAAAAGAAAGGCAAATTTACACCATTTTCTTAATTACATGATATATGCATTGTACTATCATATCATGACCAGTAAGACTTTATATATAATGACAATAATTATTCAAAATTAATGACTTGACAATGTTTATTATTCAATTGAACGAAACAATAGACTCACAGCAGTTACACAATGCTGAGCAGATTACAATTACTTTGTCTATAGCACTGGTGTCCTTCTGTGCATCTCATCAGGTTTTCATTCTCCTTGGTAGTTTCTACATACAAACCTCAAGATTCTGCTGTTCTGTTTCCTGCTCCCCCAATGATGCCATTGACAGATCTGTCATGGTAAAAGTGCCCATGTGGGGCTCACAGTATCTGCTACCATTCCTGACGCCAGAAAGTTGTAGCAACGATATCACAAATCCTGTCTTTCACTGTTTTCAATTCTTCTCTGCTTCATTTCTGAAGCTTTTTCAAATTGTTTCATAACCCTAGTGTACTTTCGTTTGATTGAAGTTTGTGTGTGGGCTAATAAAGACAGTATGTAATCAGGAGGGAGCACATCGTGGCTCTCTTCCCCTGAAACAAAATGAATGCTAAACATCCACAAGTGTGCTCAAGCAACCAATTCTTTTGCCCCATAGCAGCCACCCACTTTGCTCTTCACTCTGAATCCTCCTCCAGAAAACAGTAAAAATGAACTTCAGTACCTTTGATGTAATGATTAGTACAGCCAACTGCACAACAAACTTTTACCTATTCTAAAGCCCTGTGCCACTCAAAATGGCAGATAATAAGTAATTTGAGTTATAAACTCGTGGGGGCTGCCACCTAGTCTGGCGTAGCCGACCCAATCTCCTCAGCCATTTTCATGGACTGACATCACCGGCGAGCGAGAAAGGGTCTGGTGTGGTGACGTACCCATTTCTGTTCCATAGGGGTGGGGTTATCAATGACATAATTATACAGACGCATATTATTATGCATTTGTGTGCATAGCAGAACAGGAGCTATTTCAGTTATCGCAAGGCAAAATGAAATCCTTTGGTGCATTAAAGCATATACCCTTCGTTGGCAAGTGTTTGGCTATACTTTCCTTTATCATCATGGCCTTTTTCGCAAGGTAAACTGAAACCCTTCGGTGCACTCGAGCCTATCTAGGGTAATCGGGGGTATTATGGCCTTCGTCGACAATACAAAATTCTCAATTTGAAACGTTTGGCCATATCTCCATAGTTTTCAATATCGAGGCCCAATGATTGCTGGCTGTGCTTACTAGAAACTGTGCAGAAGAAAACAAGACTACTGAATTCTCTCAGTAGCGTGGTAATTGTCGAGGATCTCTGTAACACACACATAGTTCTTATTTCTTATTTTAACTGGGTGGCCATTAGCCTGCGGTTACTACTAGGGCCCCCAGTATCCCACACACTCGCTCACACACACAATCAAATTAAATCAATTCAGATTGTTTGGTGGCATGACGCTTAAAAGGCCATGAAAGTCCTACGACGCTTGAATCAGCTTCGAATCACCTGAAACAAATTGAGAGCCAAATATTGCACGTGGTAAAACACGTTGACCATACAATCTGCAATCTGATTGGGCGTCTGATTCTCCATGCTGTGGAAAAGAAATAGATATGCCACCACACCGGACCCTTTCTCGCTCGCCCGGTGACATCAGTTCCCGAAAATGGCCGAGCGAGATTGGGTCAGCTACACCAGACTAGCTGCCGCCCCACACACTCAAATCACTTGCAAAGCGTTGAAGGGTAAGTGCACAGCTAAACATTTATTGAACATAATGTTTATTGTATATATATAACGGGAGAATTGTTTTGAAAAGAATTGCCATATTTCGCCATTGATTTGAAAACCATTCCTATAACTCATTCCAGTATAAATTTATACTTCTCTATAACTATTATATAAATTCTCTATTACAAGACATTCCTTCACATCTATATTACCGTGTTTGTTCGAATAGAAGCCCTGGCCTCTATTTCCTTCTGGAAGATTTAGACCCGGCCTCTATTTCCTTCCGGAAGGTTTAGACCCGGCCTCCATTCGAGCCCGGCCTTTATTCAAGCCCGGCTTCTATTTCTACAGGAAATAATAATAGGAAAATTGCTGCTAAAAGACTGTTGTTCACTTTCAAAAAGGAAAGCGTCATTAGAGAGCACTACATGTACAAATCTGCTTGGACATCCTTTGTTTGAAAACAACTTTAGGTGAGAGCAGAGACCGACCAGCACTCTGTTTCTGTTCAAATAGAGGATGATGTTGTTAGCTGCTTCTTTAGTGGTCTTTTTCATACATTCTATCGCTTTGAACTTGAATTTGACATCGTGTGGCTTTCTCTTTGACATAGCTGACCTTCTGTTAATCGTAAATACACTGTCGTGACATTCGTACCCGAAAACCGTATCTCGAAGTGGAAAAAACAGTTCGTAAAATCGCTGGAGTACCTGGCGTGTATTCGAACCCCGGCTTCTATTAGAGCCCGGCTTTTATTCGAACAAATACGGTATACACACACACACACACACACACACACACACACACACACACACACACACACACAACACACACACACACACACACACACACACACACACACATATATATATATGACAAGCGTTACACACCGGAAGTCAAAATGAAAAAAATATAGGGGCTGCAAAAATCATGTGTGCTGGTACTGCCCACTACATAACCTCTATAAATACACTGTGTAAAAATTCTTATAACATATATTTTCGGATACTATCACTTTCCTTATAGGTTCATAGACACTTGCATGAGAATTCACACAGAATTTGTTTGAGATATCAAGGTACATCTTCCATTGGCAAAGTCAGACATGAAGAGAAGTTCACATGCAACTTTTTAACCCCTTTGTTTAGAACCAAAGCCAACCACATTTGCTGAAGGTTTAGTGGAATGGAGTAAAGAGTAATGCAAATGGTGGATGAAACTTTTACCTATGTATCTTTTTTGGTACCTACATGGTGCAAGGGTTTCAGCCATGGTCTAATCATAGATATATACTCTAAACGTATCTATGGTCTAATACCATGTAAAGAGGTGTCCTTTGTCCAAGGATGAAGGAGAGTATTCAAAATGAAAATACTGAGAAACGTTTGCCTACTTTGAAATTACTCCAAACTTGAGCTAATAGGCGTTTCTGTTAATGCAATAAAATATCTGTTAAATAAAATGAAACATCCGTCAAATCGATCAAAAAAGACTGTTTTAATACATTGGTGTAGAGTGTATGGTTTGAGAACCGTGCAGAAGAAAAATTGAGAAGCAGGCAATTAGTAACCACAAAATTAATGTAGATACTGCAGCAAAGTGGACTAACCTGAGGTCTCATTCTTGGATTCCATCTGATGTAATAACCAGTCCAGAAATGCAAATGACGTATTCCAGTTAAGGGGAACAACACCTTAAAGTCAGGAACGGTTGTGTTATATTTATAATTAACATTCAATGTAAAACACAATGAATACATATAATGTTATTCTACTCACATGTTGGTGCATCTTGTCTGAATATAAAGGGTTCTGATACAACTCCAACTAGGGTGCAATGATTGTTAGAGAAAAGACTCACATTTCCAACACAACATGATCAGCATGCAAGCAATATATACATGTACATTATATGCACTAAATAAGAAGGTGGCCAAAGACTGTTTCAAGAGTTTTCGGAGGATCCTTCTTTCAAAACAATTGAAAGTGGTAAAAGGATGTAGGATTGATGTAGGACTGTCACTTACACATCATTTCATCATTTTGGTGGAGAAAAAATGGCGGCGCGCAAGTAAAATCTCTCAGTAAGGTTTGTTCTTTTCTCCATTATTCTGCATCTTATTGTTAGTTTTAGCTTAATATTATGTTAGTTGCTCTATTGGTGATGATGCATTCTCTCTATTTTCTCCTTCCCTATCATGTTGAATACAAGACGATGACGCTTTTTTTGCACGTTCGCGAATGGAGAAGGAGTCTATGGGTGATTTCGTTCTTTCGCAAGTCACCATATGGACGAAACATCCCATTGCTTTGTACTGGAGATGTCAAGAGAAACCCTGGACCAATGGAGCTTGCTGCGAAGAAGATGAAGAAGTCCCAACTCACCATAGTCCATGTGAACACCCGAAGTCCGCCCCGCCACTTTGATGGTGTTACTGCACTTGTTTCTTCGCATCGACCTGACGTTCTTGCACTGTCTGAAACCTGGTTAGATTCTGCTATTGATGATAAAGAGATATCCCTTCCTGGCTTTGTTTGTTTCGTTCAGATTGTAATCGCTGTGTGGGTGGTGCAGGAATATACTGTGCTGATCACGTATGTTGTTCCCTGATTTCTAATGGTGCTGGGTTTTTGTGGGTTTCTGTAACTTCACCGTGCTCATCTTTTGCCCTAGGCTGCTTTTATCAACCTCCTAGTACTAGTTCTCAGAGATATCCGTCCAGAATATCTGTGATAATATTGAATCCATGCTACTTCTAAAAAAATCTAATTGCGTGTGGAGATTTAAACATTGATTTGTCCAGTACCACCAAACCATTTGCAGAAAACTTCCAATATTTCTTAACTTCTCACCTTCTCTGTCAATTGATCTCTGAACCAACACACTTTTCTGATGCCTTGAATGCCATTTTAGACCTTTTTGTCACATCTTCAGACATTCCAATTGCTAAATCCCTAGTTCTTTAATCCCCCTTCTCCGACCACCTACCAATCCTTCTTGAACTTAAGCTTTTAGTTCCTAAACCTCCTCTGATCTTGATTACCCATTGCTCCTTTAAAACATCTTTGCAACAGAAGTTTATAGATGATCTTAAAATAGCACCATGGCATGTAATATATCTTTTTGATGACCCCAGTGAAAAAGAAGACATCTTTAATAAACTATTTTCTGAAGTTCTTGATATGCATGCACCTAACAAAACAGTAAGAGTAAAAAAGAACCCAACACCATGGATTACTAAATCTATTGAGATGAAATGGATAGATGTGATAGGCTTTTTGTTTCTACCGCCGAAACCCATCCCCTGCTTCCAAAAATATCTACAGAGCACAACATAACCTTGTAACCTGGCTTCAACGTAAAGCAAAATATGATTATTTTCATAGACTATTTTAAAAATGCACAACCTTCAGCAATATGGAATACTCTAAAGCTTGCTACATCCTCGTCTCCTTCTAGTGCATGGTTATCCTTTAACAGCGATACTGTCACAATAGCAAATACACTTAACAATCACTTTGCATCTGTTAGCTCTTCTAATTTTGCCCCTAGTTCTGACTCTCCACCCCCTCCTTAACCTTGTACCCCTCCAATCTTCAATCTCTCTATGACCACCCTAGATTTGGTAAAGGATACTCTTACTACTCATAAATGTAAATGTGCTACCGGTGTTGATAATATCCCTTCTTCTGTCTTACTTGATGCTCGCTCTGTCATCTGTGATCCCCTTTGCTTGATTATAATTCTTCCATTGCTTCCTCAACCTTTCCAAATGCTTGGAAATGTGCTTCTATTGTTCCATTACATAAATCAGGTGATCGAACCACTCTTTCAAACTATCGTCCCATCTCTCTTCTTCTTGTTACCAGTAAACTTCTTGAAAAACATGTCCAACAACAACTTTCTTCACATTTAAACCTAAATGATCTTTTATTCCCATTTCAATCTGGCTTTCGACAAAATCAGTCTACAGAATCTCTTCTTTTTTGCCTTAACCAATGGTATAAAGCGCTTGATAACAAGAAATATGCGGGAGTAGTGTTTTTAGACATCTCCTAGGCTTTTGACACTGTAAATCACGATTTTGCTTCTCTTGAAACTCTCTCACCTCAGTTTGTCTCTTTCCACGATTACCTGGTTTAAGTCTTATCTCTCTAACTGATGTCATCAAACCCGTGTTGAAAATGAGTATTCCTCCCTTTGCTTCCCTACCAATGGGGTTCTGCAAGGCTCCACACTAGGCCCAACCCTTTCTTCTGCTTTTATAGATGACCTGCCTTCTGTTCTTCCATCAAATTCTACCGTACTTTTTGCAGATGACACAAACATTTTCCTAGTTAATGACAATATTCAGGAACTAAACTCCTCTCTCAAACTCACTCTTGATTTACAGTGATGATTATAATCAATAGACCTCCATACACGCATTTAACACCCGTGTACACGAGTGTACACGCATCAATTGTCAAGTTGGAAGGTCAAATCGCACACCGTATCTATGATTTTATGAAGTTCGAAGAAAAATACCTGCTCGTTTGTCAGCTTACTTTCGTCATAGAATCGTATTTTTAAACACAGAAGCGAAGTAGCTGGCAAATGAAATGAAAAAGGCCTTAAAATGACCTAGTATCGCGACGCGAGACTTAAACAACCAAGGCTATGATTAGAAAGCAGATATATGGCTTAAGTAGGTCAAGGACGGCTGCTCTGTAGATTATTACATTGAATTTGGCTTTACCGAAAACTCCAACTTTGATATTTTCTTTGTTGGCAATGTGTCACATTCATGCGTTAGTCTCCACCAATGTCGATCCAGCTAGACAAAAATCTTGTTCTTTGACAACGCTGTTCATTTTTGGACAGAATAAAATGGTTTGAACCCTGACGCTTTACAAAGTCTAAGGTTTGACAGCTTTTCGAGCTGAAAATGAGCAAAATTTTAACAATTCGACGGTGTTAATGTGTTGCTGATTAGTGCATGTGTGGAATTTACATGCGCGTGTACACTAGTGTACACTCAAAGGTGTCACATGTATTTTTTGGTATCATTAATTATGATCAGCACTGTAGCAAATTTGTGGTTACAACAAAATGGCCTAAAACTAAACATCTCCAAAACCAAAAGCATGTTGATACACTCTGCAAGAAAAAAAGGTTAGTGACAAATTAGCTCTCAAAGTAGAAACTGTAGACATTGAGCAGGTTCAAAAGTTCAAATTTCTTGGAGTAGTAGTTAATGATACCTTATCCTGGGGTGATCATATTGAGGTTGTTTGTAACAAGGTTACTCGTAGTCTCAACCTTCTACGTCGCCTCTCTTGGTTTCTCTCTAGGCCTCTTCTTCTTCTCTACCTTAAATCATACATCCTCCCCTTATTTGACTATTGTGACAATGTGTGGTCTGTTTGCACTAAAGATCACACCAATCACCTTATTTCATTGACAATGGCTATTAAATCCCCAAAACCTGATTGAATATTTATTATTGTTTTGAAATTCTGCATGTTCTCTCATTTGATTTTTGTTGCTGCATCTTATTTTTTTGAAATCTTTGTACTTCCTCCTTGTTTCTTTTGTGTTTTTCTCTTTGTCCTCTTTTCTTTTCTGGGTGCCACTTATAGTAGCCTCTGGCTAAAGGTTCCCCAGATTAAATAAGAATACCTGATAACCAGATAACCTGATACCTGACTGTGCAAAAAGGATCCTCCAAAAACCCATGTAACAAGGGTAATTTGCGAAACCAGTGCAGGGTTAGGTGGGCAAAGGGCAAGATGGGCATAAGGCTAGATGAGCACTGTACAAATTCCTACGGTAGGGATCAAAAAAAGTTTACATTTCGTAATAGTAATACGCATCGTTTTACGCAGTATTTAGGAATACGTAATTTTATATTGCCAACGAGTCACGCGCACTAATATTAGGTGCGTGCATATTTTATAATGTTGACCAATGACAAAATGGCCGTAGCGGTGACCTTGGAAATATCGTTCACTGAGTCTTCTTACTTAGTTTCAAAGTCTTTGAAATCAAGGAAAATTGCAATCGATGTTGATTATGACTCTTCAGAAGACACTAAAGAAGCCCGTGGAGCAGACGGGTATTTTCGCTCGTTATCAGCTCGTAGCCTACCTACATATGTAGCCATAAGCTTATATCTCCAAGATCATTCCCATTTTGCTAAGGAGAACGCGTGGTTTAGTGTTTTGGTCAGAAAAAGAGAACATTTCCGTCTTGATGTGTGACTTATCGAACTAGAAAGTTGCGACATTGGCCAAGAAATTTCCACGTAGGTTGGTCAACGCCTGTTCAAAGACATACTAAAAACAAAGTCGAAGTTTAACCAATGTTTAAAGAGCACAGGAAGACTTCCTAAAGGCACAACAGAACAAAGTTGCGCTACGTAATTATACTACATAATTACGGTATTCTCTGTTATTACGCAGAGTAATAGCGCACAGTAATACGTATGTAATACACACGTATTGTGGATCGTAATGTAAACTTCTTTTGATCCCTACCGTACATCTCACATGTGCAGCACATTGTATACATACATATATATATATATATATATATATATATATATATATATATATATATACATATTATGTGATGTTTTTTCATTTTTTTTATTCATTTTGCTTTCTTGCTGCTAAAATAATAATTATATATATATATATATATATATATATATATATATATATATATATATATATATATATATATATATATATATATATATATATATATATATATATATATATATATATATATATATATATATATATATATATATATATATATATATATATAATGGCTGATGTGGCGAATGTATGGGATTTGCCTATAAAAGTTTTCTTCATTAAGAAATGTACATACTGCTTCAAAACCTGCAAAAGGCACCTGACACTAACAATTCAAGCACAGTGGCGAGATATGAGACCCATAGAGCCTTCCTGGTGACCTGTAGCTTAATTCGAAAAAAGACTGGTGTTGTGGACCCATACCTCAACGTCGGTGCCTTTAATTTCTTTAAGGACATGAGCTTATGAAGTTCTTAAACTACTTTGTCTTGTAGCTGGTGTGTCAAAATGCCCCAAAATCTGCTTTTGAAAGCCATTGACTTTCCATACCGTTAGTTTTTGGGCGAAAACGAATTTGCACTAATGTATGGTGGCCATGTTTTTCCGTGTCAATCTACATAGTACTACCATACTCCATAATCAAGAGTAAGCTAGTATTACAAATGCTGTGTAGGCCATTCTTTGGTCTTTGGCCCCTTTTCCCTAGTTCATCATATGGGTGCAACCCTTATATCAAGTGTATAGCTATTACACACACATGCATACACACACACACACACACACACACACATGTAAATTTGATTATTTTGCAGCATAGAAAAGCTTTGCTCACTGAATAATGCTGCATAAAAATTTCAAACAGTTGCTAGGTGAAACTTGAATGGTTGTAAAATGGTCAATTCATCCCATTGGTGGCCATATGCATTCTCACTCTAAGGGGATACCGTATATTCTCTAATTATTTGGCCTCATTATTATTAGGTGCCAGGTCAAACAGGGTCAGATTATACTCTAATTTTTGCCAAAAAGTAATGTTCCCTAATTTCTAGTCATTTCTCTAATTTTTCGTCAGCTACAAAGTTTCAACATATGTTGTTCCTCATAGGACTGTTCACCTCACTATGCTTGTGACAGTGTCGGGACAGTGTCAATCATTTGAATATTTGAGTTTCGCTCAAAGTCAGTAAATAACAGAATGAATATAGACATGCATGTCTGTTTATTAAGGCCAAAGAAAGATGGTTGGATGACCTCAAAATACCTTCAAATTGTACTAAATTCTACCTCTATTGAATCTTTAAATACTGTAATTTGCAAAAATAGCTCTGGGTATAGTACTATAATCAAGTGATTTCTCACTATTCATGTATTTATGCTAAATTTCGGCCGATTGAAGGGCCAAAAAACAAGATTTTTTGGTAATAACTTTCTTAAGGAGGGAGGAACCGACAATTTGGAGCTGTCTTTGAATTGCTTAGCACATGCTCTTTCTTTTCGTGTTAGTTGCATGTGAATTGAGAGGGATCTAAAGGTCCACTAAAGGCAAACTTTGTTTAAAAGGGCTATGTATTTGAAGCTTGTTATCTTCCTTCAGAGCAAGGGAATAATGGGTAGTTTAGCATCATGTGTTGAATATAGAAATCTCTACTCCAGTAAGAAAGATGAGCAACAATCTAGTGAATCAAAAAGAAATGAACGATAGTTCAAGGGGTTGTTTCTAGATGGTCATTTTCACATCATATTCCCAAATACCCGTGTAGGCTACACCTTTAAAAGGGAGGTGCTTCTGGTCGTAAATGTGGTACAAAAAATGGTGGACTGCTAAAGTTTGCAAAGGGCGAGGTACTTTGTATGTGGAACATGTCTGTACTAATTAGAAGGTATGAAAATTTTTTTGCTCTTTTTATAACTTCTCGACTTGTACGAGATTTATCTAATCTTTGCACTAATCTAATGAACCATGCAAGGAATTCACAGGGGACTTTCCCAGTACTGTTCACTGTTTTGACTGTACTTGGCTACAAGAGGCCACCTTTGTTTTACGGGCGCATAAGGACTACAAGGTTTTGCCATGTTGATCCTTTGTCACACATCTCCTAGGGATCATTTTAAAACTACTTAACTTGCAGTAGTCAGGGGGAGTTGTTAGCTATACATATTACAGAAGAAGGTTTTATGGCCTGGCAAAGATGGCACAGATGGCCACTAATGAAGAGACAGCCATTTTGTAGCCATTTGAGTTTCACAGCAATGATTTGAAATTTATGAAGGATGTGTGTGTGTGTGTGTGTGTGTGTGTGTGTGTGTGTGTGTGTGTGTGTGTGTGTGTGTGTGTGTGTGTGTGTGTATGTGCAACTGTGTGTGTGCATGTGTGTATGGTATGTGTGTGGTACGTGTGTGTGCATTGAAAACTGTATTCACGAACAATAGCCGTACATTTGTTAAGGGTGCAAAAAAAAACATTTAAAAATGGTAAAAGGATGTAGGATTGAAAAACACTTGGAACAAGGGTAAGTTGTGAAACAGGCACAGGGCTAGGTGGTCAAAGGGTAAGATTGGCATAGGGCTATACATACATGAGGCTAGATGGGTATAGGGCTAGGCAGAGTTTAGTTGGACTGAGTGCACACTGCAAATTCCTACATCCCACACATATGTACAGTACAAGAAATAATAAAGTTGACGTGAACAAGCGTAGCGTGCTTCTACGGATGCCCTTTCTATGGACCGTTTTACGCGCCTGAATTATTTTTTTCTTATGGAAGATTTACAAGCAAATACATGGGTACGCGCACATGAGTAGAAATCTACAGGAACAAAATTGACATGAAGTGCAATTTCTTTTGAAATTTAAGCATTCAAATCAAGGTATCATCTTCGAAAGGAATGGATGTCTCCCTAAATGTTCATCATAAGCTCGTAGGCAAGTGCGTATGAGACTCACGGTGAGTGCGAGATAGCTGCGAGACAGCTGTGAGAATGCCACGCTGGCCTTGAGTCAGAATTTTCGAAACCTTTTTAAGATTGTTGAAGGAAATCAAATCAAAAGAGGAGAATTCTACTACATTCTTTCACGAAAATGCTCACAGCTACATATCAAGGATGTTCGTATGCGGCCACCATTTTTATGATGTGTCATATACGGTAGGAGGCAAAAGTTTGGTCATGTTTGGTTTCGAAAAAACGAATACTAAACACTGTAGCATTTCGTTCCATTTTAGTCTTCCTCTTCGTAGTGCGCTGCTTCAGTTTTACTGTGTTAATTGCGAAGGAATTCCACGCACATATCAGCGATAGCTGACCAACATTGGGCATAAAGTGAGATCGTATTTTTGATAAGCGAGCTTCAAGGATGTTAGTTCAGCGAGTGCAACAAAAGTAGGTTATTGTTCTTTCATTTGTATGAGCTCCAACAATCAGGCATCATCTTCGGAAAGAGAGATCAAGGGAGTGCATATTTACAGGGATAATCTCACGGGTAGAATCCTTAGAAAGCGAGCGTCATCAATGCAGGTTATATACCAGGTTAGTATAGCGAATTCACGGAAGATGACGAAACCACCGCTAACCAGGTCCACGAAAGCTCCAAGAGAAAAGCGTCAGCCTGTCGCTCAGAATAATACTCTGTTGTAGAAAAGCGCTAAGGTGGAGGAATTATTGAGGGAGAAAACGCTCCATTCGACACCTTGCATTTTGTCCTGCCATCTTAGTGTTTTTACGTTTTTTTATTTCCGTTTCGTTCTATTCTGTTCCATTTCTGTACATTCTTACGTAAAACAAAAACGATTTACTGTTTTGTAAAAACAAAACGTGACCAAACTTTTGCCTCCTACTGTAATATTGTGCAACCTTAAGTTTGTTGAATTCTTATGAAGTTTGCTACGAGCATAATTTTCAGCAACAATGGACATTTTACGCCTGAAAGTACTGGCATAATTCGGCAGTCAAATGTCAACTTTATTATTTCTTGTACTGTATATGCTATGGGATGTAGGAATTTGCACAGTGTGCACTCAGTCCAACTGACAAAACTAAGCCTGTGCCCATCTTGCCCTTTGACCACCTAGCCCTGTGCCTGTTTTACAACTTACCCTTGTGTCAATCCTACAGCCTTTTACCATTTTTAAATGGTATTTATACACCCTTGTTCATGCACTTTTTCATTTAAAACACAGTTGCTAAAGAAGGTTTTCGCTGCAGTTTAGAAGTAAGGAAGGAATGAAGGAAAGAAAATCTTGTAAGAAAGAAAATTAAGAAAGTTGACTAAAATACCAGCTAGATGCAAAGGCTCAAACAAAAGAGCACTGAAGTTGTCGATTAACCAACGTGTGTCCTTGTGTACGCAATTCCTAGTCTCGCATAGCCATTCTGCTAATCCAAAAATGGCTGATCTGGCAAATGTATGGGATTTGCCTATTAAAATTTTTCTCACTTTAGGAATATAGGTGCAGCTTCAAAAGCTACAAAAGGCACTTCATGCTAACCATCGGAGTTCACTGGCGAAAGATGAGACCTCTGGACCCTTCCACAATTGGTTACTGTTCAGTGAGCTGCTTAGGAATCTGTTATCAGTAATTAATAAAGATGAGTCACTGTAGTAGGCTGGGCATAGCAAACTCAGGGCTATGTGATCGAAATTGTGAGTACTAAACCTTTCCCCCGCTAAACTGTCAGCAATTTGCATGACACTGATATTTTGGGTGTAGGCATAAAGTTACCAATCAATACATTTCCCTACGCAATCGATTATCCATGATATAAGTGCATATAACTCAAAATGGGAGAAAATTTTTCAAATCCCCAACATGGAAAAAGTTGTATAGCGTTAATAACTCACAGTTGGTGCTAAAAAACTGTCATTAGCTTGTTCCCTCATCTAGCACCCAGTACAAACCAAATTATAAAGATCATCCAGTTGAGGTCCTATGCCACACAAATTGTAAATCACTCACCTGACTATTGGTAAAACTCCATAAAGACACAGTGTCAGATTTGACCCTCTACAGCAGAAGAAGACAATAGAATCTGATAATAACAAACACAGTTAAAACAAGATACAGTAGAACCCTGTTAAGAAGAACACTTGAATAAATTTCTACTTAACTTTTTAATTTTTTGCTTGTAAAATGGTCAAACTGCCCCACATATACCACATGAAACATGGAGGTACGCTAATGTGCTTTTAGATTGAATTGTGAAAGGTTTCACATTTCAATAAAGACTTGGTCGTTTATAGACTTGGTCAAAGAACTAGGAAAGATATTAAGCAAATGTCCTACCATTATCTGGTCAAATACAGTATACATGCATTATTTGACTCAACTGCTTCATTTCTTGCTTTCTCAGAGTTGCATAAAAAAGTTCCAAACAAGCAGCTGCATAAATTAATGAATAACAATGAGTACATATTCGGAGATTGTGGCAAAAGTTTGGTCACATTTGGTTTTGATAAACAAATATAAAACACTATAGCATTTATTCTATTTTAGTCTTCCTCTTCATAGTGCATTGCTTCTGTTTTACTGTATTAATTGCAAAGGAAATTTATACACATACGTATTAGAGATAGCTACCCATCATTGGACATTAAAGTGAGATTGTGTTTTGATTAGTAAACTAATGATGCTATATTTTAGTGAGTGTAACAAACGTAGGTTTTTGTACTTTCATTTGTGAGTTACAGTATAAGCTCCAATAATCAGGCGGCATCTTTGGAAAGAAAGAATCGCCGAATCAAACGAGTGCAAGTTAGAGGGACAATCTCATGGGTAAGTCCTAAGAAAGCAAGCATCCGGGTGACCATTGCAGTATACCAGGTTAGTGCGAAAGCTAGTGGACAAATTCACAGAAGATGACAAAGCTGCTGCAAACAAGGTCCACCGAAAGCTCCAAGAGAAAAGCTTCAACTTGTTGCTCAGAATAATACTCAGTTGCAGAAAAGTGCTAGGGTGGAATCATCAAGGGAGACAACGCTCTATTCGGCACCTTACGATTTGTCCTGCTATCTTAACATTTTTACAATATTTCATCTATTTCCCTTTCATTCTATTCCATTCCATTATTATACATTCTTGCCTAAGGTATGAATGAAAGGAATTACTGTTTTGTAAAAACAAAACGTGACCGAACTTTTGCCTCCTACATTTATATTATGTATTAGTTATATCCTGTCCAGGTGTGCAGCAGCAAAAATACAGTGCTGAGTGACCGAGGGTGAAGCCTGAAGTCATCAGCACTGTATTTTTCTGCTGCAGCACACCCGGGCAGGATATAACTAATTTGTATCCTGGCAACAATTCACTGTTTACTGTACAGCCTCATCTAGAGTTGATCAATTCTAGCCACTTACACTACCAATCAACATCAATTAGGAAGTGTGCTGACATCAGTGACCTGTATTACATCACAAATATCAGCACACTTTTTCCTTTAATCCACCCATAATCCCCCCCCCCCCCCCCCTCACCAGGATACAAATATATGTATGTGTGTGTGTGTGTGTGTGTGTGTGTGTGTGTGTGTGTGTGTGTGTGTGTGTGTGTGTGTGTATACAAAATCCAAATTGCAAAGGACAATACCTATAAAGGTGATCCACAACAGTAATCAAAAATAGTTCATTGAATTCAAAGGCACATGGAAACTGTACAAAATCAACGAAAAAATTAATAAATATAGTCATTAGCAATGGAATACTTTTCATGTTAACCAAGGGTGCTAACCTGCCTTGTCATCTGCCACACACAATCAATAAACTGCAAAAACACTGGAGCTCTTTGATCATCATTATGATTTCGATCACCATGTCCAATTCGCTGGAAACATAGACAGCAAGTAATATTTCATAACAATGCAATAACATCTTAGCAGGATTGGTACAAAGGATTAACTAACCGGTTGTCAGTAAGATCTAAATATCATTGAAGGTATTTATTACCCATTAAATTCACAGAATTACTGTAAAAGGAGTATTGTATGTTCTCTAAAACATTTGCGCCTCCACAGTTTCACCACCAGCTTTGAAAGTGCTGAAATGTCCTTGATTACATAGTATCTTGCTCATTAGTGATCAGCTCGAAAGTGTCACAGAACACAGCCCTCCCAAATAAAGTTACCAGTTAAGTCATGACAGAAAATGGTAGTGACAAGGAGCATAATATAAAGCACTGATTAATCATCACCAAAATAAAACACTGGTGAATAATCCTGAATAGGTGAAGAATATCATACAATTGTCAAAACAAACTTTTCTCAACAGTTAATATGCTTGAATACCGCCAATATGATTGTTGAGAATAGCGTACACATTTCCATCCTCACAGTACAACGAAGAAATGCTACCAGAGTTCATCCAAGGTTTTAAGATGATTGTGTGGAATCAAATGTGCCACGACACCCACACACACTCTACAGGATTAAGAACTGTAAATTTTGGCTTTCTCTTAAAATATGGAATTCTTGCCTTCAACATTTTAGTGTTAAAGTTTTGCATAGTGGAGTAAGAAGAATGAAAGGTAATGTTATTTTGCTGGAAGATTAGACGGTTTGAGTAATTGCATCGATTGGTACTCTAAAAGGCTTAGATAAACAATATGGTTCAATGCCCATTGTATCCTGCACTCGAACCAAAAAACTGTCCCAGAACAGAGCATTCTACGTCTTTAACATGGGCTTTTAGGAAAACAGGGAGGCTTAAACTTACTGTACTCCTGCTGTTATAGAGCATCTACAGTAACTTCCTATGCAAATTCACTCAATTTCATGAAGACTGTACCTGATTTGTGTAAGATGCTTGCATTGGAACACTTTGCAACTCAGACAACTTAGGCACTTCAAAATTATACAAACTGGTTCTTTAGCAACAAAATGAAAGAAATGCTATATTGAAGACAGTATACAGTTAGTATTTTTGTGAAGATTAGATTTGTAAATACAGTTTTGAGCATCTTTACAAACATACTTCATCACCATTATTTTTTGCATAACATCACTGTTAACTTTTTGGAGGGCAATGTATGCCAATAGTAACCCCAGCATCCCATAATGCCAAAGAGCAAAGTTTCCATCAGTGTTAAATAGTGACTTGAATGGTCATTCACTAGCTAACTACCACCCAACATTATCACAGGCAATAAAGTCTTCTTTAGGAACTCCAATGAGACTGCTGCCGAACTAATTTAAATTTGCTTTAATCTGATTGTGTGATTGTATGTGAGTGAACGTGTGGGATACTGGGGGCTTAGTGGTAGCCTCAAACTAATGGCCCACCCAATTCAAATAACAAATCATTATTGGGGTGAGCCTGAGTGAGCCCCACAATGACGTGATGTATGCTAGTCTTGTCTGTGGCTGGATATGTGTCATACATCCAGCAGACAAAATTTTGACGGATGAACGTATGTTCAGCTGATGAAGTTTTCATGGCTCCTATCTGATTTTTTCTGGGTGCATAGCAGCACCTTCGGCAAGGAGTCTTGAGTAAAAGTGCTCTGCTCTTTTCTTAATTCTGTTTCGCCTGCTCAGCAGGCCTTATCCTCCCTTTAACCGGGTATTTAAGGATCAATCGCGAGTGGATGATTGTGGCTGTGTTCGTCCTTCAATAGCATAAACGGACGTTGATTACCCACTCTTGGCTGCCGACGACAACAACACATGTATATTCACACCACTGTATCTACTGCATGATACATACACATATGTACACACACATACAGTACAGTACACCCACCCACACATTAACAGACATGTACATGTGCACACACACATGTGTGTGCAAACACATACACACACACACACACACACACACACACACACACACACACACACACACACACACACACACACACACACCAGGGCTGCATACAGGATTTGGGCTGGGAGGGGGGGCAAATTGAGATTCCTAAAATCTTAGGGGGGCAATGCAATATGGAAGTACAGTCAAACCTCATTGGTGAGTACACCTGGGGCCCTCCAAATTGCTTTTCACTATCAGTAGTACTTGCTAACCATTTAGATTAGTATTACTAACAAGGTTCTACTGTATATATATAAAGAGACGGAACAGGACGGGATGGGACAGGAAGGAATAGGAAACTATGATTAGGCTTTCTTTCAGGGAGTTAGGAGGGGCAAGTCTGTGGTATTGTGAAGGTGTGGAATATGTATTGTTAGGTGGGGGATGGGGGTGGGGGTATTGTCCCACAGAGAAACTTTGCTTTTTAAGTTTTATAAGGCTTGACCTGTATTTGAGGCCATTTTACTTCAGGAGGTTTATGAATACATCACTGCAGTTCCAACTGGATGCTTGTAAATGCTTGTAAACTTTGAAATATAGTATACCAACAGTAAACATTTGAATATGTCAAGGGATTGGTGACAGTGGTCTCAAGAAAAATTTTTAAAATTGAAGCATAAAAGCTCATTTTTTGCCCATTTCCTCATAAGTCTTGCCTTTCAGGAATGATCAGTATATACTCAGATAAAAGTCTAGGGGGCAACAATCCTGGGGGGGGGAGCCCCCCCTTGAATGTAGCCCTGCACGCACACACCACACTGCATTATTGTTACAGATCTGTTTGTAGACTATCTGTGTTATAGCTGGCCTTCCTCATGTTAATTAGACTGTAGCTGTGTATCACCTACTTTTGGTATAATATGTACCTGTATTCATTCTCTGAAAGGAACACATTCACCATATTATGGTTAGTATTGGTTACTGTAGACCCCAGGTTACTTACAAAATGTCGGGACACAATCATTACATACATACACAAATATACGGCATTTCTATTTTCAAATATTTCTAATTTTGCCTTTTCAAGATATTTTGGAAACTTACAGTAACATCCTAGACATTCCAAAAGATATCATTTGGAGAAATAAAATATACTGTGTTACTATTTTCGAACATTTGTAATTTTTGTCATTTCGACATATTTTGGTAAATTTTCAACACATTGTGGTGAATTGAAGGAACGCTTCTAACTTTCAAAAATTGGGATATATTCTGACCACATTAGAAATTCCAAAAGATATCATTGGATAAAATAAAATATACTGCATTTCTATCTTAAAATATTTCTAATTTTGTCCTTTCAAGTTGTTTTTGGAAATTCAAGTAATGTTTTTAACTTGTAAATAGAGAAATCAGATTCCGCTAGACATTCCAAAAGATATCATTTGGAGAAAATAAAATATAGAGTAGATCCTCACTGAGAATCAGTAGCTACAAGTTGTCTGTCATTTTTAGAGGTCTGATATGAGCCAACGGATCATTATGGGATACATCAGACCCCACTCCAAAACTGAATTTTGATTCTCTGGTTGTACAATCACCAAACAATATACTGATACATCACACACATACCAGTGAACTAATAGTCACTAACCTGACTGAACTTGTGACCAAATGAAAGCCATTCCTTTTCAATTAATATCTGATTGCAGATAGAAGTACAGTAAGATGAGTATACACATATGAGCAATTTGTAAATACACTTTACTTGAAACAGAGTATTTTTTAAGCACTGTAACCATATGTTAAGTAACAAATGAAGGTATTCAAGCAGCACTATGCATGTACATTAGTACAGGCAAGTCCATCCCTGAACATGTACACACTTACAAATCTCCCCCTTGTTAAAGTCATTCGTGACAAATCACCCTCCTCTCTGCCCCTGGTCTTTCCTTACTTTTAAAGTACCTAATTAGGCATGCCTAACTATCAGTATTCTGTGGCTAATATTTTTTGGAATTCACTGGCAAAGATACGTTATTTCATCAAAATGGTTCCACAGCTGACTGCTACTTTTGTCAGTGGTACTGTAAGATACAAGAGGCTGTGGTGGGTTTTAATGGCATGTGATAGTTCATAAGGTGACACAAGAAATAATATTAGCTGTGTGCTATGAACAGAGTTTAATATGATTGTGAAAATGGTGAAATAAGATAACGAGAGCCAATCTTTTATCACATACAGTACACTTCATAAAAAAACCTGACGAGAATAGTACTTTCTGGTTCGAATTTGACACTTTCTGTCACGTTTAGCGTTTGGCAAGTTTTTATTAGTGGTAGGTGTTTCGTGATTGCATGTGGGACATGTCCAAAATCTCGTAATGGTGTTAATGAACTGGAATTTGGCCAAAAATTTCCTACATAGACATGTGACATGCGTGTGATAAAGTATTTTGCTCACAGACTAAAGTTTGTTAACGCTGTGGAATTTATTCTGCACTCAGGCTTTGCAAATGCTATTTCGGGCATGATTGATCTCAGACACACTTCTTTTTTATAGAAACTTAAAGGATCATATTTACGATCAGTATTTGTTAGAGCGAACTGCAATTCATTCGAGATTGAATGATGCCTAGGATCAATCAGTTAGTAGGTTGAACGAAGACAAGTTGATATATTCTAAAGTATCAACGTAACACTGACCAGCGCTTAGTGTGTTTAAACAAAGATTGTACACCTCGATGTTGCTGATTGCTGGTAGTTCGACCCAGGTTACTTTGTTGCCAACCCTTGACTTCAATCAATTCCTGTTTTTGTTGACAATGGCATATTGGAATGAGATGTTTCCGTTGAATTTGCTTTCACTTGTGTATCGATTCCTCACTTGTTTATCCACTTCAAAGCTTCGAGATCGTCCTCACTTTGGAGTTGCAAAGTCTAGGATGACGTCACATAAAAAATCACATGACTGTCACGTGAAAGGCAGCTATTCGCGAAGGAGATCTTGTCAGCAAACTGCCATGTCGTGGAGTAAATCAGCGGATCGTCATAAGAGCCTTCCAAGGGTTTTATCGTTATCAGTATCGGGTACTTCAACTTTTTACCCATGGGGGTTTTGATGCTGCGTTTTTCCAGGAAGTTATTGTTGAATAATTCAGAACAAGTTTTTCTTGAATATCTTTAAAACTGTTTCAGTATTCAAAACCCCCATGGGTAGAACGTCAGATATCACTGATAGGAACATTTTAGTCCATATTCTGTGTCTCTAGGCCTATGTTCTGATTAACTCACATCCAAAAACTGCTGATCGGGACTCTCGGATAAATCATCAATTATTCGTACACCAAAGGAAAATATTTGGTTGAAAAGTAGCGCAGCAAGTAGCTTAGATGTGTTTATACTGCTTTTAGATCATTAATTGTCCATTTTGATTTGTACAAGTAAGAAACTGAGGAGTTTTTCTAATGAGTAAAATTGCCGACTTTGGAAGCCATTTAAGTGCAAATGGACATGCCCCACATGCGATTGATTAGCGCTAATTTAAGCGCCAAGCGCGAAGCGTTAACACATTTTGGTTTACATTTATACTTAGATTTTTCTTTCTGAAGGTATCAGTTTGTTTAGATATGACAGCAAGACGTATGTTGAGGTATATTTGAAGTTTTTTTTTTGAACTTTACAACACAGCAAAACGATACATGGTGAAGATATTACATCATGATGTTGAAATATTAGGGAAAGGAGCTGTGTTCAAGGACAACCAGCAAGGTCTGCTGGAAGCCGGACTAAACTAAGAAGTGTTATGTGATTTTGGTCCATGATCTGGTCTTGTGAGCTACAGGTGAAGCAGTGATTGGAACACAGTGAATATTTTTTGACGTACATTCAGTACGAACCTTTAGTCCAGGGTGGTGTTGGATTTTGCAGTAAGACACATCCTTAGCTCTACTCATTAGATCTTCAAGTGAGGTGTCATCAATTTGATAAGATATGTCTACCTGCGGTACCTGACTTTTGCTGACAGGTAACCAACAACAGCTACCGGTGGAAGATCTGTAGAGGATCCCAGGAACACCATTTTCCCTTTTTCAAAGCACTTAGGGAAACACTTCGATAAATCTACAGTGGCTGACTTTGTAGAAGTTTGGCAGGCTCTAAGATGGTTGGGAGACACCATTTTCTTAGGTTCAGCCAGAGTAGAAGTTGAGTAGCTTCTGCCTTGAAGTTGGTTAAATTGCTGAGATGAAGGAGGAACAGACTTGGTAGAGTGTGAGGCTGTACGATTACTATTTGGTGAAGAATCTGCTTGCAATGGCAGTTTAGTAGCCTGTTGTTCTAGAAGAGTTGTAGAAGTCTCTGTCATCAAACACACATAGCCAGAATCAGCCAAGTGGCCAACAAACTGATTGGTACAAGCCTGGTTATCCTGGGTGATTTCCAAAGTTTATTTTGGTTGACAATCTTGAGACTTGCTCTTGATAAACTCATCGAGACGTCTCCGATTTCTATGCACCTGTGAAGGTGATGTCTTCTTTGAAGAACGTGTTTGGCAGGACCAAGGAAATGCTTGTTCAACTCGGGATTCCTGGTTGTAGTCATTATTCCAAAACAGTTGTACTGAAGTGCCCTTGAAACTCTCCTGGATTCTCCAAGATAGCGTTTAACCCGATTCAATGGCTTGTTGAATGCAAACAGCCACGACTTGAGGGAGTACAACCGACGCCATTTTCTTCTATTTGGAGGGAAGATGGCGTTGTCTGGAGAATTTCGCGATGGATAAGTAGTCACTGTGAAGATAAAGTTGCACATATGGAAATTTGCTGCTCCATAAAATACCGTATGCGCTTTAATTATTGCGGGGTGTATATTTCGCAGATTTTGTCTTTTAGCGATTTTCGCGCTTTAATATTTGTGGACGGCCATGTTTTGTCATTGCACAAGAGCCCGATCTAAATTTTCGCGGGTCTAAACTTTTGCGGATGGCTTCCTATCCGCGAATACCGTGAATATTAAACCACGCGAAAATTAAAGCGTATACGGTAGTTGACAAGCGTCACTCCTTAGACTTTCTCTGGAATTGATAGAAGTATACATTCATGTTGCAGCATTTTCATTATAAAGGGCAAGGGTTTTGCAGTATCTATGGGTGAACCGAGAAAATATGAATTTGAATAAATACTATCAGATCTTACCATAAATCCCACAGCAAAGTGATACTTTCGTTTTGCAACTGCTATTCCGTCACAGGAAATGCGCTAATACCTGTGAAAGGATTTCGGTTGGCGTCATGATTTTAATGAAGCGTACTGTACACATGTACAGCTAATACCGTACATCAGGAAATTTTTGCGGCTAATAAATTTTATGGTTTTCGTGGTTCATAAGGATCTAAAGAAATTATTTATCCACAAACTTCAATGAAAAATGGCTGCTGGTGGGATCGTGTATCACTCTAGTCTAGCCAGCTGCGACCCATGTTCATATGTAAGTGTCAACGGCAGGAAAGGGAAATGTGGGTCCAGGAACAGTCGCTAATTGGTAACACCACGAAGAGCTTCTTTGATGTCAACACAATTCATAAAGTAGTGTGTAGGTGCGAACATGAATATCATTAAAGAAATTGAAAAATTGAGGTGGGCAGAGTTATCCACTTTTGCAAAATCTGTTCAGCAATACACACTTCCCCGACAGCTTGTACAAGTTAATTGTTGGATTTCAATATAAAAAGGTTGCTACAACCAAACCCAAAGCAATAAGGCCAATCCCTACACCTTTGGCCACCCCTCTGCAACAAGCTATTGTGCCTGCCGCTAATAAATCTGTTGATGAATCCAACAGATCAAATTAAGCATAGCGGTGTCATTTCGAAAACCTGGTCTTCAGATCGAATCCTGTTTGTAAATCAAATTCTGCATCACATCACCGGCAGACAGAATGAACAAAATTGTTTGGTGCTGCTGTGGTAGGAAGTTATTGTCCACCTGCCAAGTCGACGTGGTGCAAAGAAAGGCGAATGATAGATAAGCAGTTAATGTTGTCACTGTCGATAACTTTGAGCACTAAATATCCTGAAATCAGTCACTAACCCTTTCATTCCAGTCAGCGGTGACTCATGTTAGTGGCAAACTGGGCTAGCATGCATGCACCTTGGCTTCATGTATGTACAGCATGTCTTGGATCATACTCAGATTCATAACACAGCAACCACAAGTCATGAATACTATTGACAAAATTTGGGTCAGAAGAATCCGATTGGTCGATTGTTACACATTCCAAGTGACTTTTTCTCGACCCCATTTCCCTATCCCGCCCCCGGTGCTTGCATACAACGTGGGTCAGAGCTAGCTGGACTAGTACTGCTTTTGCTCTTAGGATTTGTTTGCATGCTAGGATTAATTATACAATGGTTAGATTCCTAGTTTGAGTTCTCCTCGGGCTCACTTTGTTAAGGAACATAGCTATGTATGAACCTTCGTCAATAGTCTTCAAGCTTCCATGATGTTAACAAAGACAAAGAACTGTCAAGAGGATTACAGTTCACCTGCTAGATCTTGCTGGTTCACTCTTGAGAGATTGAAATACTAACAAACTGCAAACTTTTGTACTGCGAAAATTTCCTGACATATGGTATTACCGTATACGCTCTAATTTTTCGTCAGAGCAATGTCAGGAAAAAACGTCATTTAGAATGGAATTGCAAGGTTTCTGAAAGGTGGCAAATAATTGGAATGGGAGGACGAATATCTAGAATCGACGACGGCGAATTAGAACCATCGAAAAATGGCTGTTTCTAGCTTGAGAATTGTTGCGCCCGTTCAAGGATACCACATATACAAGGAATTTTGGAATCCGAATGTCTCAGACCCTATTACATTTGAACGTCAAAATGATAAGTGTGCAATATATTCGATCTACTGGTATCGCTAAATCAGTTCCTTTGTAACTCTTAGTTCCTATTAGGCAACTGTGGCGAATGAAAATCTTCTTCCATGATTCGATGATTACTCGAACGAAATAAAAATGACGAATATAAACGAAGGAACAGCGGTTTCTCCAGTATATCAATGGCACAACAAATGGCAGAACAAAGGCGGCCAGCCTGCATGACAAATAATTAGGGTCTCTGACGTAGGATTAGAACACATGCTATTTCGTCATCAAACAGAATGCTTTTCATCCCTTTTGGAGCCCATGACGAATAATTGGAATGACGAAAAATTAGAGCATATACGGTATTCATCATGACACAGACAGTCACACACCACCATTCAAGCCAGTACTTGGTTCCTTTTATGTCTCACTAGTAATGAAGGTAGCAGTCGACTGCTGGATAGTTAGACAAATTAACCCCTTTTGGCTAGTGAACTCAAATTACGAAAAAATATCCTGTATGATGATACCTAGACTATATTTAAGTCTTTCTATCAAAACATAAACATAGAAAAGACTAATCATTCATGAAAATATTCTACTTCCAACACACAGTAAACAACAATGCACAGACACGTATATTTGTGCCCTTATTGCTTTGGAAGATCCACAGATGACATCCAACACATAAGGAAACAAACATGGAAGATCCACAGTTGACATTAAAAACACAGAAAAAACAAAAATGGAAGATCCACAGTTGATATCCAACACACAAGAAAACAAACATTAACATGTACATACTTCCAAACCATGAATAGTCCGAAAATAAGGATCCAGCATTAACATAGCTAATGAGGAAAGTTGTGCAGTTCTGTCCCATCCATCCGTACAATGAATCAAAACAGAAGACTTGTACTTCTCAATCAATTCAGCGATGCGCACACCACCACTGAGTATAGTCTAAAAAAATCAGGATATTTCTAACAAATTTTTTATATACATGTATAAGTCCATAGTTAACATACTCAGACACAATAATACTACTATCTTACGGTGTAAGGAATGTGTATGCATGAATTCTTGTGTACAATGTGAAATTAAGAAATGCCTACAGAAAATATAAATCTCTATCGAGGTCCATACTCATTGATCCAAAGGGATCAATTTAAAATCCATCTACCAACATAAACACAAATAAACTGTACGTAAAGTACTGATCATAGAAGAATAAATGCTAACCAGTTAAAAGATAACGTTTTTGTGTTAACTTGGGCTGGAAAAAGCTACAGGTTAAAGAGGCACTGAACTCAATATTTAGGATACCTGTTTTATGTCAAAATAGATAATAGACACTTCTAAAACCTTAAAAATGATACCAAGGCTTACTTGCAATCGACATTCAAGTTGTATGGCGACCACAAAGTCATGCCTCCTGAGTGCCATGTTTTTTTTGGGGATCATGACGTCAAATAAACGTAGTTGGTAGGATTTTGCTGGTTGTTTGTACGGCGTAGATGCTGCTGCACCAATTTGAACAAATTTATGGCAATGGATAATTGTTCAAAGGAGCTAATTTTGGCAAAATCCAAGACAAATGGCTTATAGTGCCATCCTTTGAAGAAGTAATATGAACATACTGTGATGTTTTTTGTGGGAATAAGCCAAAAAGGAAGGCCTGCGCTAGCTATAATACCTTATGCCAATTTTAGGCAAACATGGTTTTCAACAATCTAAAAGACCCTCAAATGCTTAGTGTGCAAGTTCTTGTTGCAAAATAGTGAAGCAAAGTTGTATACGAAACAAAGTTTGTACGGTTTGAGTAACGAAAGTTGGATTTTCGATCTTCAGAGAGGCTAATTACTCCTTAAAATGCCCTACACAGTAAGATGATTGAGGCTACCTATGGAAATTATCTGTCACTACCAATGATGCAGGCAAAAAAGCAAAGGAAGCTGGCGAGCTACAAGGTGAAAACCATACTTTACCTATGGCAGGTCGCTACCATTTATGTCATTTGCTGACGTTATGGAAAAAAAACATTGTGCTCAAAATTGTGACGTCACAAGCCCATTTTGGGTCTTTGAGCTTGAATAAATTGCAAACTAAGCGACATACATGTATGCAAGAAGGACCAGTACCTGAGTTACTTTTGTGCATGCCACTACATTTGAGAGCAACTTGTTTTTGGGTTCAGTGCCCCTTTAAAAGTCAACAACTAACTAAAAATTATTAACTTCTAACTGATACATAACAGATATTTGTGATGTAGCTGATGATATACAAAACGGAATGTCACCATTTTGATTATACCGAAATACTTTTTAGCGATGGTTTTATCTGTGTATTGCATTCATAATTATTATCATAAATGCTTAATAGTAACTCCTTCGCTGACTTGAATGTTCCCAGTTGTGCCTGCCCTTCTATGCACCTTCTATGTTGATTCCAAATACACCTCCTTGTTGTCACATTGTGACGAACCACTTTCAATGTATCGGATGAGACTGTATTTATCGTTAAACAGATTCAAAATTGCAAGATGTTGATGAAATAAAACTCTGGAGCCAGAAACAATGCTGTTGTTCGCAATAAAACTGAAATGCACCTTTGGCGACCTATTGCATAAAATATTACTACGTCATATAGCGAGGCTGTAGTAGGGAGTTAGCGGTTAACGGTTGACAGTTAACTATTAGCACTTTTCTATTAACTTTACCCATAAAGAGCTAAAGGTGAAACGTTAAAATCGTTTACTTTTCCATGATCCGTACTGTACATACATCTTGGTATTTTGTGCATTCCTTTCCTCACAAAGTCATTATTGAGTAGAAGACAGATAGAAACATAAAATAATGTGTGTGATGAAGCCCATACTAAAGCCATGAGTGAATATAAATGTATTCACCAGTTATTGGTAGCACACTACTTACTATGTAACATATACAGTGAGACCTCAGATATGAAGTTCTGTCACCTTCGAAGTAGTTTTATTAGAACAAATATGCAATAATCCTACTGTACACTATACTAATGGTCCCTCACTGATTTCATCCAGAAAGGATGTGTGTGGGGTGGGTGAGGTCTGTATATGCTATTACACAGTTTAAAAACTACAAGTGAAAACTTCCAAATATTTTGAATTATATACCAATTAAAAATAAATAATAATGCACTCCAGACACATAAAGACATGTGAGTGTTAAAACAGCACTACTTACAGTAGCACAGGAATGACACACCGAAATTTGGTCTGTATTTACAAGCAATGTCATCAGTCTAAGCCTACCTACGTATGCGGGGATATTCCTTTGATATGCTAAAAATCACTCAGTGGTGTATACTGTATGTCAAACTTGTGCAACTTTTGCACATACAGTGTAGTTGAAATTGAGACCTGAAAAGAACTATTCAAACCTTTGAGTTTCATTGTGTAAAAATTGTCCACAATTACTAAAGGTACTACACCACCAACATAAGACACTAACTTTGATATGATCAAGCCACCTAGTATTTTCCAGATTAGACAAGAAATGCACATCATCCACCGACGGAAAAACAATCTCTCTGACTTTCTTCAAGCTATCAGGGAAAAGTACAGTAAGTAATCCGTAAAACTTTACAAATATACTAAAGTTACCTGTCTCTCATTACATGGATGTTACCGATGTCAAGGAAAGAAAATTCGGTATTAACATAATTATCATCACTCTCATAACCACCTCCCATAGCCTACAATGGAAGTTCGGTGAAACAATTATCAATGTAAAACACTGATAATACCACCTTACAATAAAAAGCACTGACAACACTAACTTACAATGTTAGCAATGGCATTCATCCGTGGCCTTGCATCAACAATGTACAGCTTATGTGAATGCTTATTTGCACGGATAATCGCCTTCACAAAAGTAATAGAGCAGTCAAAGTATGCACCATTTATAGAATTTTAATAAACAGAAAATTACTTGGATATAATTCTCATCATCTTGATTGCGCTTCCTGCCGGCACCAACCAAAGGCTGACTACAGCGTGTGATACTTGCAAATGTGACAGGGTGAAGCCACGATAGTGCCTACCAATGGGTTTTCATATTTGTACAACAAAATATATGGTTGCAAATATATTTAGATGCAGTATAATCACATACAGGTAATCTGTTCCGACTTCGGAACATTGCTGCTGCTTCTAAGGCTTCATCTTTTACAGATACTGGTACGGCAAACTAATAAAAGATCACAAAAAATAACAATACAAATACACTATCAAATCACACTATAGCACAGCTGTAGCGCACAATGGAAGGGTAGGTTTCACACAATCCATAGTTTTGATTTATCAATGTCATCCTCCATGGAACACAGTCAGTGCCAATGCCCTGGATGAAAGAAGGGTGATAGAATAAACAAATGAGGTCACTAAAGCAAAGGTAACCTCACCATTCGCCTCAGTTCCTTTTCAGCATTATACACATTCCACCCGTCTTCAGGATATGATTCCCGATAGTGATATGCAAATACATTCTACATCAAAACACATGCATTATACAGGGAGCAAGTAGAAATAGTGCAGCAAGAGACTCACTCCTCCTTGACTGACAGGAAAAGCCAGAATCTAAAAAAAATCAATAGTAGCTGCATACAGTGCTGACAAATTCAATAGTATAGACTACAGTACAACCAAATCATAATGCACCTGCAACTTCTCATATACTCCTTTACGTGATTGCTCTTCTTGATTTAGTGCAAATTTGATGCTTCTCATATCCTGCCCAAATTATGAAGGCATGTGTGAAATAATTTAAAATCCAAAAAGGCAACACATACATCAACAAGCATATTCTTACTATCAGGATAAAACATAACGGCTTGCTCTCAAAAAACTTGTCACCTCAAATTTTCATCAGGCCTAATTCTTTGGTTTATTTCTATTCTAACCACTAGGTCGTTAGGATAGACCCTAACCACCCTAGTTTGTCATGTGGGTGCAATCCTTACATCACGTGTATAGTTGCTACATGGATTGTATCTCTTGTATACATAACTGCTTTGTAGCTGCTTAATCACATAAATACAAGGTTTTGGTTAGGGATTCCTACTTAACCTGCGAAGCCATTAACCATAGGCTACTCTAACTGGCACCCAGAAAAAAGGAGTACAAACTAAAGAAAAAGAGAATCTTATTATAATAAAAGTAGGCCGATTTTTTGCTCGCAGTTAACTGATGCATGCTGCGACTGGCTGCGGCCGAATGTTAACGATTGTCCACTGTATCGTCTGGAAAAAGACTGTAGAGCCTCTTTTCACTTTTACTTGCGAAATGGCAAAAGTTTGAAAGTAGCCTGTACAAGCCCTCGAGCTGCCATATTTGTTCTACACTGACTAGAATATGACTTTTACCTTCAAAACGGTTCAATTCAATTCAATTCAACTCAAAATTTACAATCACATATTGTTGGGTGAGGAAGTTGTGACAGTGAAGTAATCGAATGATACAAGTGTGATTGATGGTCCATACATCAATGTGTGATGTGGCCAGAAATTAAGTTGGGGTATAAAAATTATCATAACACTGGTGAAACTCAGATACATGCATCCATGAGAAATCAGAAATTTATGGATGTGACAAATCACAATTGGAACATGGGCAAACAAAGTGGAATGTACAAGGATGATCTGGATAAAAGTGAACTCTAAAGTGACTCCAAAAATATTCAGTAATGAGATATTAAGGTGACTAAAGGGAAGTGAGATGTCAATAGGAGGTAGTACATTCCACAGACCTACAATTTGATTAAAGTAGAAGTGCTACATAGTGTTGGTCCATTTGAACTTATAATGTAACTTGCAATCAGAACCTTGTCGTGTGGGAGCAGCGGTGAAGGATACGTAATTATGAATCTGGAAATTGTCATGTGGTGATTGTAGGCACTTAATTAAGAACAGGACATCTTGGATTTCCAGCCAATACATCAAAGGAAGTAGATTTGATACTATGAGTCACTGCTTGTAATCAGATTTGTAATCGTTGAGAATGTATTTAGTTGCTCTGCGCTGTACCGATTCAATGGCTGTAATGTCTGTGATAGTGTGCGGCCTCCAAAGTTGGGAATAGTATGTTAGTTTAGATCAGAATAGAGACATGTACAAAGATCTGCGAAGTGGTACTGATGTATGATGTGAAGTGTGTCTTCTCACAAAGTAAGGCAGATGAGCATATGGCTTCTATATAGTGATTCCATTGCAGGTTATGGCTGATAATAATTCCTAAATCTTGGTGTAGTGTAATGGTGGAATGGTGGGAATGATTTCTTGAGATATGCTGTATGTAGGATTAGGAATGCTAGTAAAGGACAGGGAGAATCGAATACATGCACTTTTGGAGGGATTAAGCTGTAGGTTCCATTTGGTACACCAGCTTGATAGTTGATCGAGATCAGATTGCAAGGCATTGTCCTTGAATCCCATAATCTAATGGATAAGTTTAGTATCGTCTGCAAATAGATATGGTGATGACAAGTCTATGTTCAGAGGTAAATCATTTATGTAAATGATGAAGAGGAGTGGTCCCAATATGCTTCCTTGAGGGACACCTGAGAGTACTGGTAGCATCGATGATGAGGTACCATCAATTTTGTAGTGTAGGCAATGTTGTAGGTATGACTGAACCAGCACCATAGGCAGGGCTGCATACAGGATTCGGGGCTAGGGGGGGGCAAATTGAGCTTCCTGAAATCTTAGGGGGGGGCACCGCAATACGGGAGTTTATAGGTGTACAGAGACCGGGGGAAAGGGGGGGGGTGGTGGTGGGTGGGTATTATAGGTAGCAATGCTATGTGGGGGAGGGGGTATTATACAGTAGGTAACAATGCTAATTATGTACAATTCAAGGGGGTTAAGGGATTGGTGACAGTGGTCTTGAGAAAAATTTTCAAAATTATAGCATAAAAGCTTGTTTTTCATCCATTTTCCAACAAATTCTACCTTTCAGGAACCCTTAGTGTATATGTTGAGATACAAGTTTAGGAAGGCAGCAGATCTGCAAGGGGGGCAACAGATCTCCAAGGGGGGGGCAAATGCTCCCCCCCCCCCTAAATGCGGCCCTGATAGGGGTCCATAAATTGTCCATGTCAAGGAATACTATATCTGTGCATAACCCTTGGTCTATGGCATTGAAGACCTCTGCATATGAGGTGAGTAGTTGAGTGAGACAGGATCGATTTTGCATAAATCCAAATTGACATTTGGATATCAAAGGACGAATAAAAGAGATAACATGACTGTAAATTATGGTTTCCAGAACTTTGGATATGGAGAAAAGAAGTGAAATAGGACTGGTGTACAATGAGCCACATTTGATTTGTCTTTTAGCTCGGGTATGGGTTGCAGCTTATATGGATTTTCCATTGGTCTGGTATGAGAGAGAGAGAGAGAGAGAGAGAGAGAGAGAGAGAGAGAGAGAGAGAGAGAGAGAGAGAGAGAGAGAGAGAGAGAGAGAGAGAGAGAGAGAGAGAGAGAGAGAGAGAGAGAGAGAGAGAGAGAGAGAGAGAGAGAGAGAGAGAGAGAGAGAGAGAGAGAGAGAGAGAGAGAGAGAGAGAGAGAGAGAGAGAGAGAGAGGGAGGGAGGGAGGGAGGGGGGGGGGGAGGGAGGGAGGGAGGGAGGGAGGGAGAGAGAGAGAGAGAGAGAGAGAGAGAGAGAGAGAGAGAGAGAGAGAGAGACATAAACGCAAATCTATCTCCATTTGTTGGCTAGATCTAGCTAATGCCTATGGTAGTGTTCACCATGACCTGATCAGGTTCTCCCTCCGTCACTATCATGCCCCTCAAAGTTTCATCTCCATTGTATCCAACCTGTACCAAGACCTCACTGGAATAATTCGCACCAAGAGTTGGACGACCAGCCCATTTCCCCTCCAGATAGGTGTCTTTCAAGGCGACCCTCTATCAGTTGTCATTTTCAACACAGTCATCAACACCTTGGTAGACAGCCTTCTTCAATTCCGTCACTCACATGGGTACAAGCTTTCTGATAAGCAGGTGTCAAGCAATCTTCTGCAGTACGCTGACGACACCTGCTTAGTATCAGATGGACCATCATCCTGCCAAGACCTTCTACATCACACTGAGAGGTGGTTGGAGTGGTCTGGCATGAAGCCAAAGGTACCCAAGTGTCGGAGCCTTGCCATCCATGCCTCAACTGCTGAGCCTTATGACCCCAAACTCGAGTTAGCAGATCAGATTATTCCTTTTATCGAAGAAGGAGCCTTTAAGTTCCTTGGAGCACCTGTCTACTGGTATAGGAATAATTCAGCAGTCCGTACAGCCCTGGAGCAAAAGCTATCCACACTCCTCGACAAGGTGGATCAGACGCTGCTCAGTGTCCACCAGAAGCTCAAGCTCTACAAGGAGGCCATCTGTCCCCGCTTGGCATGGGACCTGTCCATCTCCAGCCTCTCCATCTCGTGGATTGAGTCCGCGCTTGACTGCTTAGTTACCAGGACTCTCAAGAGGTGGATAGGTCTGGCCAGAACAGCCTCACCTGACATTCTGTACCTGCCCAAGAACTGCGGTGGGTTCAACATACCAACTCCATCCCGGCTGTACAAGAAGCAGAAATGTGCCTTGTCAGCTTTGTGGATGTGTTCCAGGGATCCAACCATTCGTCTTCTTGCAGAAGAAAAGACAAAATGCGAGCAGGCTACCAAAAGGCAGAAGTTCAGACCCTTCCAGGAAACCATCTCTGTCTGGAAAGACGACCCTGGTGTGACTAAGAAGACACTCTCCCAGAAAGTGAAGGCTCATGTCACTGCTCAGGATACAAAAGAACGCCTGCAGCACTGTGGTTCTCTGAAAGTGCAAGGTCGGGTAACAACCCAGTTTCAGGACACCAAGGAGGCCCGCTTGTGGTCGGAAGTTGTCAGTACACTGCCGGATCACCTCACAAGGTTTGCTGTGAATGCAGTCACTGACACTCTCCCCCACAATGCTAATCTTCACCTCTGGCGGAAGCAGCCCAGCCCACAATGCCAAATCTGCCCTGAGCGACAAACCCTCCACCATGTGCTCAATCATTGCAGCACAGCCCTCAGGAAGAGGAGGTATGATGAGCGCCACAACCAAGTGCTAGGAAGTCTTGCTAACTTTCTACGCACCCACCTGCCCCCTGGCACTTCCATCACTGCTGATCTCCCCGGTGAATCCTATGCCTTCCCCCAACATATCGTGCAGACTGACCAGCGACCTGACATCGTCATATGGTCTGCATCATCCATCACCCTTATTGAGTTGACCATCCCTTTTGAGACCGGCATGGATGATGCAGCTCAGAGAAAGTCGGAGCGGTATTCCCAGCTTCTGGATGCATGTTCCAGGTCACATCAAGCCAGCCTCGTTACTATTGAGGTTGGTTCGAGGGGATTCTTATCCTATGAAGGCCTCAAGAACATCTACCACCTCATACCTACCAAGCCACCTCTGCACCTAAGAACCCAGCTTGAGAAGGATCTCATCAAGAAGACTCTTTGTGAGTCGTACACTATCTGGTGCAAGAGAAATTGGCGCGAGTAACATTACATCTTATAGAACAGTCAATCTAATAGTACTTAAGTATATAACATCTAGTAGTAACGTATATTATGTAGTTCCTTTTTCTTGTTATTGTTATGTGCTGACTCTGGTCTTTAACTGTGCAGAACTTTTGTAGAGTTTCTCAGGCAGTGCCCAGTATCATGTTAGCCCTCACAATTATCATTGATGTTTTTTTTTTGTCTGTTGCTGCCTCTGTGTAGTGGTGATAATTTTTGTACATGGGATTGAATAATGATTATTGTGCAGGAAAAAAAGAGAGAGAGAGAGAGAGAGAGAGAGAGAGAGAGAGAGAGAGAGAGAGAGAGAGAGAGAGAGAGAGAGAGAGAGAGAGAGAGAGAGAGAGAGAGAGAGAGAGAGAGAGAGAGAGAGAGAGAGAGAGAGAGAGAGAGAGAGAGAGAGAGAGAGAGAGAGAGAGAGAGAGAGAGAGAGAGAGAGAGAGAGAGAGAGAGAGAGAGAGATTGAAAATACCAGTGAGTTGAGCCAGAAGTGTTTGAGCAAAGTTCTTAAGAATAAACGTACTAATGTTATCGGGACCTGAAGCCTTGAGTGGATCTAGGTTGGACAGTACCTCATATACTTCGGATGATGAGAGCTCCAGGGAGTTGAACTGGCTGGAGGGAGTTGTCAGGCTGTCAATAGGTGGTAGATTGAATGAACTGGAGGTATAAATTGAATTAAACTAGAGATTAAAGACATGAGCTTTGTCGGCAGGGCTTGTGTAAGTCGAATCGAGATAAGTGATTGATTAGTGATAAATGGTTGCTGCTGGAGACTTTGCTTCGGTACTTGAATATTACTTTGGAGTCTTTGTGATGGGTATTCATGATGTTGGAGATGTCTTTAGTTTTTGCAACAGTCATTTCTTGTTGTAAAAAATTACATTCAGCTATGCACAGTCAAGATACAAAATTTGTGATCAGTTGAATTTCATTGGATGGAAGTTTTTAAGGTGCAGATCTTATTGATGTTATGCTTGATAGATGGTGTGAACCATGCAGGAACAGATTTAATCAGGACACAAGGAATGAATAATTTATGTACATGCAGATGTAATTTTTGAGGATACATGAGACCAGGCATCATTGCAGTTGACAAACGAGGCTACAGGTTGAAGTGAATGTAGGAGTGTGTTGAAATTTTCGTAGTCCATTTTGGCATATATGTTAATGTACAGTTTTTTTTGCCTTGGGCTGTGGGGATTGAAAAAGGTGCATCAAAAGATATTAGGTAGTGATCGGATTTTAGGCTACATGTTATACTGTCAACTGTTAAGTTACTGATCATGTCTTCACGGTCACATATCACAAGATTGAGAATGTTGCCATGAGTGAGGGTGGGTTGAGTTACAAGTTGTTGTAGACCAAACGAAAACAAGGTTTCCCAGAAATTTGATGTAGGATAGTCCAATGTATTCCTGGTAGATTGAAGTTGCCGGTGATGATAATGCGTTTTGTAGGATGGTCCATGCGTAGTTGGTGTATGTACGTATGTATAAGATGCAATTAAGAGATTGCTTGTGTGTTGATGGGGGGTGATAAATGCAGCAGATGATGATTGGTGGAGTGGTGGATAGTTCAGTGGTGACAATTTCCATGTTGTTTGGAGAAGGTAGAACAATGTATGGGATCGGATGTCATATGGCAATAAGGACACCACCACAATGCTCATTTCTGTCTTTGTGGTAGATTCTGAAATTGGTTGTGAAAATTTCTTGATGAGCAATGTCATTTGATAGTCAGGATTCAGCTATGCAGAGAACATCAAATGATTTGCTGTATGCAAGTGTCTGTAAAAAGATAATTAGCTTTTGATGCTGCGTGCATTCCAGAGACCTATGTAGATCACATGTGAGCTGTTGGTCCTGATATGTTGTCAATCAGGGTCAGAGGGGTTTGATTGAGGAAGGGTGTAAGAATTCCGAGAAGATTCAGACTGAGGTTGAGTTTGTTGAGTGTCACTAGTAGTAAGTGAGTGTTGGGGGGATGCAGCTGCCTCAATTGTGCCTTATCAGTTGGTAGTAGTGATATCAGTGTGCATGTGATCACATTCAAGAGGTTGGGTTGGGCTGTACGCTTGTATTTCTACTATGTCTTCATTGGGGAGGTAAGATCCGTTTATGACCTTCCCATGAGCTCGATTGTTTATGTAGAGCGGTGATTTCGTAAGTCTGATCTGATTTGCGGGAATTCCAATCGATAGTAGGGAGCTGCGTGCCTGTTTGCTTGCTCATTGTACTTCTTCCCCTTCTCTGACAAAGCCAATGGTTAGCATGGGAATGGGTGTCAATGTTGATGATACAGAAATCGAACAACGCCTCAGCCTGCAATGCCATACCAGGGGCGGATCTAGGAAAGCTCTGAGGGGGGGGGGGGGGGGGGGCTAATGACAAAAAGGCAACTTGAAGACCTTTTTTTAGTGGATTCATTGTTATTTGGCAATTGTTCTATTTTTAGTAACAGCATTAAAATGGCCGCCCATCGCGAGCGGATTGAATTGTATTGCTTTTTTTCTTGGCAAGAGGATCAGTATTGACTGACAAGGGCTCCTTTTATCATCTAAAATGATTATTTCTATAATGTTATCTATGATTTATCAATATTGCATTGCCTTTATACAGTAGTTGTGATTTATTCTAATGTTTGAACTAGCCTTACCTCTCAAAAACTTGAAGTTTAACATAAGGGGGGGCACAGGCCCCCCTGCCCCCCTGCCCCCCCCCCCCCCCCCCCCCTGGATCCGCCACTGCATACCCCCCAACTTGCTGCAAGTGCAGAAGTCAATTTATGAGTTGTTTGCTTCTTGGACAATGGGCTCCTGGGTGACTTCATAGTATGCCAAAGCTGCTATATCCCCAAGTATAATTACAATAGGAACAGGTATTGCGCATAAGACTTACCTCTCACTGTGCTGCAACACTTTACCTTGGAGACAGTTATGGCAAGAAGTTAGCATAGTGTCTAAGGAGTCAATGCTTTGAGGGCGAAAGAGATACAGTGGAATCTCTGTATAGAGGACACTTTGAGACAGAGTTTTTCACAGGGTGTTTTTATATCCACTCATGGCTGTTCCGGAATTTGTGCATGCATGTCCCAGAAGTAGTAAACTATGTTACAGAAAAAAACGTCACAGGTCATCAAAAATTTGCTATGACGTGACATTTTTCGCATGCGCATTTGAAGATAAACCATGAAATACCGAGTTTTCAATAACTAAAACAGATAGAAAAGAACAAGTTACAATGAAATCAATTATTTGTCTGCAAAAACCAACAGCTGGTTCGAGGAAATTCTAAGTTTTATTAATAGACTGGCAGAAAATGCTACATACATCATTTAAAATCATCATGTTGCGTCAGAAAAATGGTTGTTTTTTGATAGGTTGATGAAAATCACTTCTGAACTAAAAGTAACCTAGAAGTTTCATTTTTGTTCAATGATTGGATTTTGGATATTTGTTACTATTGATTTCTGCTTGCATGAAGTGATATAACCAGGTGAGGAAAAGTAATGAGCGAATTTGCCGTGTTCTTTACTGATTTAGCCCTGTAAGTGATATTTTTCCTTATAAAAATGCTCAAGCCCGGTTATATTGCTAAATGCAATCAAAAATTAGAAATATAAGATTTCCTAAGTATTAATGTAAGTTTCAAAACATTTGAATGCAATTTTCAATTCCAGAAAAGGCGATTTGTGTCTTTGTCAAAAGTTTTCAAACGTTTGCTGTTCGCTCAATTTGCTTTGTTTGTTACTTATGTGTAATAGTTTTGTATGGCCAACTGTGCATTGGCGTATTCATTGCTCAGAGTTCCCAAGGGCACAACAAGTAAGTTATTGTGTTGGCCACACAATAACTTACTTGTTGTGGGCACTTAACTTGTTTTTCCTATTAGGCTGTGTGAGGTGTTTTTGGTAAGCTGGGCTATACTTTTGTATGGCTTGCGAAATGACTTAAACGTGGACCGTGAGTATAAAAGGGGCGTTGCTCCTCTCCAAAACGCGTTTGTAAAAAAATGGCGGCCTTGAGATATACTGGAAATAACACTACGTCCAATAATCCATTGTAAAACTAATATTAATGCTTATTGCTACATACAAATATAACATTGCTGCACTTATGTACTTACTAATATAAATTCAAGACGAAAGCGACGCTTCTGGTGCTTCGCCGCTCGAAGAAGAAATGCATTTTAAAGTCTTCAATCTACACCTACCACGTTAATTTCTTCCCGACATTCCGAGCTTTGATATTCTAACCTCTCCACGGTTGTTATCGAGTTGGATCGATCGACGCCAGCAACGTGTGCATATCTAGGAATTTCGTTCGTGCCGCACTATATAATGTAGAACTGCAGTCAGGGGCTTTCTGTTTCGAATGAAACTCCTGATTGTGCTGAATGGCGAGAATACCTGCGAAGCGTCCAAGAATATCGTGCTACTGTCACGACGACAGAGATATGTTAGGCATATCCAGTAGGTTGGACGCTATTAGGATCAAAATTCCAGGAAAGGGTGCAAGTGCAAGTACAAGAGATGTTCTGGTTGAGCTACTGGAGTTTTACGAATTCCATAATGGTGCTGTCGAATGCCCGGGAGCCAGTAATAGCGAGGTGAAGCAGATGATGGTTGAAAGGCCAGATGCATGTGATCAACTTCATGTGTGTGAAGAACAGCAACTAAGGCTGTTGTTTCAGGAGGCCTACACAAAGTGTCACAAGTGCCACAATGCAGCCTGGATAATTGGACAGACTACAATGAAGGGGCATGTTGTGTGCGCAGACATTGTGTGCGCAAGCACTGGATGCAATCACCAACGACGATGGTTGAGTTCCTCCATCATAGGAGATAGATACAATGTCAATTCAAGGTTGGTTTGTCAGTATACCTTTGAGAAAATTTCATATTAATTCTGAATGACTCATCTAGAAACGCATTGCATGTATGTTTCATTTTGTAATTTGTTTCAATATACAGAATGGTACATGCTTTCACCACTAGTGGTGTGCTGCCTCAGCAGTACAAAAGCATGAGCAAAGCTGCCAAAATTGGGTGTGTCAATGATCACTACATTGCAGGAAGTACGTCACATTAAATTTTGTCTGTCTATGTAATAATTATGTACTGCAATGTCATACAGCATTATAATCTTATAATGTAATACTTCCCCTACATGCAGTGTACCGCACCAGGAAATACATGGACACAATTCACGAGGAAGCAGTGGAGTCAATGTGTGCAGCCATTAGTGAATGCAAGAGTGAGAATAGTGATCGTGAAGTAGGTCAACAATGAAATTTGAAGTTCCCATAATCAATGAAATGTTATCAACCATCCTAAATCTCTGTAGTGGGTGATTTGTGATGCCCGTCATGACTCCACAGCAAATGCATACCACACGACAGTACCCTGTATTTTGGGTGCTACACATAAGGTTGCTGGCATTCAAACCCTCTCTAGAGAGACACACCGAGTAGCTCAGACTCGTGAGGTAGATGCCACAATGATGGTATTGGAATCTGTCAAAGAACGAGGTGAGTGCAAATTGTGCATTCCTATGCATTGGTGCACTTGCACTATCATCTATACACATGTACCAGGATTGGTAGTGGCAGAGGTGGCACATGACATGAACTTGCCGCTCACTAAGAGGCTTGTGGAAGCAGGGTATGTCAACAGTTTCGATACCTGGCATGGTGAGCTATATATAATTGTCCTGTTTATACATGGTCATGCAATGTTTCATGTAAATCCTCATACAATATCTGTAGGGACAAAAGGAGTATCAAATGCCATGAAGAATATCACGGCAGGACCCAAAAAGGACATGGAGAAAAAATGGTTTTCCCAGCTTAGTGACAAAAGTAAGCTTCAAACAAGGATCCATCAAAATAAAAAAACTAAGTCAGGCATAATATGATGAATTTATCACAGGAGCCAGCACTAAACGCCATGCGTACTGGGCTATGGCCAATTGCGGGGGATCTGGTGAGAAGCTAAAAGAGCTGCTACTGAATATTGTGGAGCATTACCAGGTTTGCAAGTAGCCATATATGGACTCAATGTCATTCTTCTAAATTCAATAATTTAATTTTGCTCATTTGAAAGAAAAGTATGTGTCACCCAATACAGGATAAGCATACTGGTTGCCACTACACCTCTCTATGCCGGCGTCCCAACCATACCCCTGACAAAGAGGTGATCACAGACAAGGCCACAGTGGATGCCTTTTTGGCAAAGATCAAATCTTTACCAATTTATAGACATGCAGACAGCTATGCTCGGGTGAGTATTAGTAATTTCCATGCAATGATGTACCTATGTAGACAGTAGCTATGCATGGGATTGCCTCTCTTCTTGCATGATTAATATTGCAGTGCTGGGATACCTTTTGGATAGAGTCCTTTAATCATGCCCTGTTGACATATTTGCCGAAAAGGATTCACTTTGGAGATCTGACATACCAGATGAGGATGGACATAGCTGTTATGGATTGGGTAAGTACATGTACTTAGTCTAGTCAAAGGCGTAGGAACTGGGCTGGGGGAAGTCCCCTATAGATCATTTTTAGGGACTATAGAGGCAAAATATACATGTGTCTAACATATTCATACTTGCTGTACATGCATACGTGCATACGTATATATGCTCCATCTATATTCAGAATGAAAACGTGGACAGGGAGGTGACAAGCGAGAAGCTTATTGTGGATGGCAGAAGGCCAAATCGCAGGTTGCCCTTCAAATGCAGAAAGGCCAAGACCGACAACTTTCGCTGGAAGGTGTGGTGGAGGTGGGTCCATCTTATGAATGGATTGGCAGAAGGTAGACTGGCAATTGATGATGATATTCATCAAAGGTAAGCTGTGTCATCTTATTTTATATGCAGAAACAACTCAATTAGTACTGATTGATCATTTAGAATTCTTTGATATCTTTACTAAATTAGTGATGTGGGAGAAGATGACCCACTGGTGGAAATTTTCCATCCGAACCCTCTTGTACATGACGAGGATGATGACCTTGGTGTAAGCTTAATTTTGCACAAACATCGTGCCAACATCACGTGCACTATTTTGACTCTGCATGTATTATATTCACATGTATGTGTAGGATTCAAGAGATTCCGAATCATGAATGGAGTCTTATATCTCTGTGGTATTCAAATTCAACACGATTAAATGTAAGTAATTTAATACTATGCTACATAGAGGTGGGCATGCATGCATCTGTTTAGTGATGTACTGCTATGATTACGTAAATGTATAGACATGTAGTTTAATTTTGCTACACATCAGGGCTCCATTTGTGGTCGGTGTATGGAAGGGCTGGGGGATTTGGGAATCTTTGCCGAATCTCCTGTGTGAGCAAAACAGTGCAAACTTGTGCACATGATTGCATGTGTGTGCATGCATGCATGCATGTTTGTGTGTGTGTGTGTGTGTGTGTGTGTGTGTGTGTGTGTGTGTGTGTGTGTGTGTGTATGTATGTGTGTGTGTGTGTGTGTGTGTATGTATGTGTGTGTGTGTGTGTGTGTGTGTGTGTGTGTGTGTGTGTGTGTGTGTGTGTGTGTGTGTGTGTGTGTGTGTGTGTGTGTGTGTGTGTGTGTGTGTGTGTGTGTGTGTGTGTGTGTGTGTGTGTGTGTGTATTTCCTGTAATACATGATGATTGTATGCATTTGTGAATGCGTCACTCGTGTGCGTGTGCGCATGTGTATGTGTGTGTGTGTGTGTGTGTGTGTGTGTGTGTGTGTGTGTGTGTGTGTGTGTGTGTGTGTGTGTGTGTGTGTGTGTGTATTTCCTGTAATACACGCATGCATTTGTGAATATGTCAAACGTGATCGTCTGTGCACACTGCAGTTTGTTCACATGTACTATTGTAGACATACTTGTTTTATGCACCAAGGTATGATGTCCCTTGCTGCATTGCCATGTCCTGCCCTCCCCTTTCTCGCCTTGTAGGGTTGAAAATCCCACAACCCAAGTCGCCTGAGATAGGACCAGACCTTCCTATATAGGCGGAATCTTCTAGCAACATTGCTTAGATCTGGAGAGGCTGATCCTCTAATGAAATCTGGGAGGAAGGCCTGGTTTCCCACGCACGGATCGCAGAAACAGTATACACATACTTCCTGCGAAGTAGAACTTCCTCCTAACACGTGCACAACATCAACTCTTCGTCTTCTATGTGACGGCTGGTCACTTTCATTTGGTCCTCGTACTCTCCCTGCCATTCTTCGCGCCGAAAAACCTCTAAAAATCGATTTTGACGGCGATACGGACGAAAACAGCAAATCCAGTGCGCTTAGTGTCATTAGATCGAAATTCGGGTGGATGCAAGTGTTTGCAAGTGATTGTCCGTCCCTAAACCTTGGGTTTATTGCTCACCCTTTAGGCGCGCTTTTTCAAATCGCAAAGAAAGACGGCCATTTGCAATGCTCCTCACGCCCCTTTTATACCAGTTGAAGCTGGGCGAACTCGAGAAACGCGTTAATCGTGAACAGATCGCGTAAGATCATACGCGCAATAGTTTATGTACTTGCGGTCCACGTTTAATTGACAAAAGGTAGTTGTTATCATAACGCAAGGCGCTTGCTTGATACTACACACTTTTTGACAAAAGGTCACCAAAGTGTGCAGTATCAGATGCAAATGCACACTTTTTTGCTTTGATGTTTGCCGCATCGTACAACAAAAATAGTTATTGTATGACAACTATGCATTGGTGTATTTATTGCTTGAGTTCTCTCGGGTGCAAAGCGCCTGAGGGGTGAGTGCAATAAAGAGCCAATGCATAATTGGTCATACAATAACTTACTTGTTGTGGGTACTTCTTGTTTTTCCTATTAGGCTGTGTGCAGTGTTTTGAGCCATATTGAGAGGTGTTCTTGGTTAGCTGTGCTATACTTCCTACAGCAAGCAAATTAACTTAATTGACAAAAGGTAATTGTTATCAAAACATTAGGCGCTTGCTTGATACTATATACACACCTTTTGACAAAAGGTCACCAAAAGTACACAGTATCAGATGCAAAGGCAAAAGAGTTATAGTGAAAAAACGAACTACCTCTACAATTTGACATGTGGCGCGTGAAAGTGCATGTCAATTCTTATGGTATCTAGGAAGGGATTCCGTTTAGCGCTTCTGGTTTCTTATGGTGCATGATGTGTTAACCCAATACCGTGGTGAAAAAAGTAGTAAGCGTGCAACACCCGTGAGTGACAATGCTTGTACGTATGTGTACTCGCATGAGTATAATTGGTACGTAATAACTCATCTAGTTTGATTACAAACATGGCGTTCCACATTGGCTAATCTATACTTTCATACCCTCTGAGATTGCTTCTGGTGCATTTTCAGACCACTTTGTTGTCCTCAAACAACATGATGAGATGACCAAATTTCTGTTGCTAATCTGACACACAGCACCTAACTTTTCCTAACTTGAACATACTTGTTTATTCACTCCCATTGCCACAACCTCTGTAGAGAGAAGCTTCTCTCAAATGAAGTTGATAAAATCTCGTCTATGCAGCCGCTTAAGTGACACTAATCTTTCACACTTTATTAAAATAGCCATCAAATCCCCACACACTTTGCAGGATTGCGACCTTGAAGAGATTGTAGATAATGTAGAACAGAAAAGGTAGAAGAATAGCTGTTTAAGTCTTCAAAACACTACATTCTCCTTGTATATTCCTTAATAGTGTTGAGTTGAGTTCTGCATTCAATTTTATCTCCTTAAACAAAAATAAGGCTAACCTAATGCCCCCCCCCCCCTAATAATAAATAAAACCCCTAAATGAAACCCTGCTCAGGATTACAAACTGACTGAACGAAAAGTCAAAACTGTCGTGAAAGATGACTGCCCACCCAGTTTGGAGAAGAGTGTTTTTCAGAAAGAACACTTGTAAGAGCCAGGTACCTAAGTTGACAATTTTAATTCTTGTGACTATGGCTAAGATGCTTGTGCTTGAGATATTGTGCAACCATGTGCGACTAATGCACACAATCTCATGATTTCACTTGTGGCAGTCTCGCACAATCATTGTGCAATCATGTAAATGATTGCACATGAGACTGTAAGTTACTTTTGATTTGTACTGTAATATGCAGCACATTTTAAATAAAAAAGGATGAAAATGCTTTAGTAATGCATACAAAACTATACCTTGCAATGGAGCTCCAAACCATACAATCCATCTTTCTTCTTAGATCGTCCCACCTTCTCAATGCTTGAAATAACTCCCAAAGGCATTTCCAAGGTAAAACCACTCTGAGCCTATCAATACAGTTTAGTAATTCATGATCCAATAGTAACAACTCATAAAAACACCTACGTAGTCCTCACATAATAGTAATAGAACAAAATTAATCAGCATTCACAAGAAAAAAGAAGTGGTAAAACCATAGCAACTTAGAAATGTACACACGTACTGTAGACAAGTCTTTTACACAAGTAAGAATGAGAAATGTACTATGGTGGAAACTCCCACAATGCACACAGCCAAAAATGATATTTAAAAGCCTATGAGATATGTATGCAGGTGCAAAATAGAAAAAGGATAACCTTACACCACCATATCTACATACCTTGTCTTCCGCCCTAAAAAAGAGTTTGTAGTTGGTACAATGCAAGGTTCCTGTTATTGAGCCATGAAAAGCATCCAGCAACGTTACAGGAGATACTACAGAAAAAAAGTACCAAATTCCAATGTACAAACAGTTTATTGTGCACAAACAAGTACGTAGTAGTACTTTTCATAAAAACAACAATGTACACTATTTACACTACATTGGAATGTTCTCTGCTCTGAATATGGACTGCCATGCAATGACGCTATCTCCTGTAAACCATGAAATCTAGGAATTGATGAACTTTATCCAGTATCATTTTGGAAGTGATTTGTACCATCAAAAAATCATTCTTTCAGTGGGACTCTTTAAACAAGCAAGACTGCATAATAAAGCTGTTTCCTACCGTGACAAGGGGTGAGAGGTGTCATGTAAGCATCTGGCAGGGATTTAAGTGATTTGTATGGTGTATATTCACACACTTAGTACACACTTACATAAGTGGGGAGGGCAGTAGGTAGACAACAGCATTTTACACTGTTGACCAGGGGGGTGAGAGGTGTCATGCAAGCATCTGGCAGGGATTTCAGCAATTTGTAGAGTGTATATTCACACACTTACGTAGTACACACTTAAGTGGGGAAGGCAGTAGGTAAGTATAAGTTATACAATGAGAACAGGAGGTTTAGCGATTTGCACACCTGACGGCGGAGTCAGAAGGTGTAAATTGTTAAACCTTCCATTCTCATTGTATAACTAAGTATCTTGTACCATGATGCTGGACATCTGAAGGCTTAGCCAGAGGATGTCATAAATGTTATTTTCCTACCTATTTCTACTGCGTTGCGAATGGGGAGATGGCTGATCCTTTCCTTTCAGAATTATTTGCACTCGCCTTCAATCCTGGTTCATTCCTTAGCTGATAGGGCCGCTTACGACCTGATCACCTCCACCCAATGATCAGCTAATATGACTGCCTACATCTAACTGTTCATCGACCAGAAGGCCTCTATTCTGCCATTTGCTGACGATCAAAATGTATCCATTAACCGGTTTACTGATCCAAATGCCTTCAGCCAAACTATCTGCCGATCTGACTGCCTCCATCCAGCCATTTACTAACATGAATGCCTTCATCCAACCATCTGTTGATGCGAACTCTTAACTGATGGTTGGGTGGACGTGCTCAGGTTGCAAGTGGCCATATCAGCTAAGGGATGGACCAAAAACTCATCTGGATTAAAGGCAATAGCGAATTCTGATAGGAAAGGATCAGCCATCTCTGTTCACAGTGTGGTGGAACAATACAAAAGGCTGAAAAATGAACAGTGTGCTAGCTGAAAAGAATCAGGCTCCCAGTTATCTATCTGGAAAGTTCATCAAGAACTCATGCACCTACTCGTCCACCAGAGGAGCCGACAAACTTCACCTTCCATGCCCACGTTCAGAAACGTACAGACAATCCTTTGAATTCCAAGGCGCCATACAGTACAATCAGCTACCTCAGAGTATTAGATATTCATCAAGTCTGAAATCTTTCAAGCATGCAATATCAAATTTGTAACTCAATTATGTCAAGTTATGGATTGTACATGAAATCAGTGTTATTAAATATGCAATTATCTGTGTGTACATTGCCTGTGTCAGTAATTTGTGGCATTTAATTGTGGTTATTATGAGCTTACCTGTGTTTAATTGTGTTTATTATGAGGATTTCTGTGTCAGTAATTTGTGACATTTAATTGTGGTTATTATGAGCTTATCTGTGTTTAATTGTGTTTATTATGAGGATTTCTGTGTCAGTAATTTGTGACATTTAATTGTTGTGTATCATGAACTTAACTGTGTGTGTATACTTACGCCTGTGTTACTCTGTACCTGAATGTCCAGGAACTGCATGAAAACCCACTCTTGTGGATGTAGCATTCCTGATTCAAATAATCTATCTATCTATCTATCTATCTAATATACACCTCATGAATTCTTAATGAGGTGGGCCAGTGAATTATACACCCAGTCACATCAAAAGATACACCCACGTATCATGGCACAAACAACAGCATTTCATACCATTGAGCATCAATACAATACCAGCAGTGTACAATTTGGAGTCTACTGCAGCCACCAAAGATGCTAAAATGTGCTTCTCTCTCTCGCTCGCTCGCTCGCTCGCTCTCTCGCTCTCGCTCTCTCTCTCGCTCTCTCTCTCTCTCTCTCTCGCTCTCGCTCTCTCTCTCTCTCTCTCTCTGTGTGTGTGTGTGTGTGTGTGCGTGCATGCATGTGTGAAATCATGGCTATCCTTCTCATCACATTTCTGCTTGGCAGAAATATGAGAATATCAGAACATCTTTTATGCTTTCATGCCTTTGTAGATGTGGAGTATAGGAGCACTTGCATCCCACTTGGGGGCTGGTGCCACACCCTCCTCATATCCAAGACAGGAGTCAATTCTCAATCTCTTTAGTCGTCTATGTATGTAAGACTATATGCATGTACAACATGTAGGTAACAATAAAAAAAAACAACTGAAAGTTTTGTCCAGTACAAGACAGACCCGCGATGTGGACAGAGGGGGCTTCCATCTCTATCCGCTTTGCACTCGCACCTGTTAGCACCTGATGAATTTGATTGACACGTACGTATTTAGAGAAATTCACTGTAATGTTAAGTGACATTTAGATTATATTTAGTTGGTGTCAGAGTTTTGGAATCCAGCTAGTGTTACTTGTATATGTATATCCAGTTATTCAGAAATGGTGTTTCCTGAGATACATAATCGAAGCAGCAAGTTGTTTTTTTTTCCATTGTTTGGGCCAAGCAATGCTGACATGGTTCACAAGATGTTGCTAGAAGGGCATTGCTTTTAACAAAGTTGAGGATATCTTTACTCTTTAAAGCCACCAAAGAGAGGGGATCCATTGTTAAAAGTGAAAACCTTGTACACACGGCAGGAAACTAATAACAATTTCTTCTCCATTATGCAGTGTACACTTTGATAATGATTTTATAGACCGCTGGAATTTGCCATTTTGCAATAAGACGGGCGTTAGATGGTGTTCGTACAATGACTGTCTTGACTTGACTGCTGTACAAATGGCGTACGTCTGTATGGGTGTTTCACCCCTATCGTTTGATGCTATGTACATGGCTAAAAATAGGAACAAACACTAACACGGGTAAAGATCGAACACAGGTGCTGTATGCAGTAGGCAGCAGAATCAGCTTGAGAACAGTATTAAAGACGTCCATCGATATGTTTCAAACCACTTGTGTCTTCTTCCTGCTTGATATTTCCCCCCTCGCATTGTTCCTGTAGAACAACATGATTTAAGATTTAGACACAATCTGTCCTCCAGCTGACACTTGTGCAATTGCCTGTAACTTCTACATTTGTGGTATAAAAAGAAATTTGCTACTTTATGTACAGTAGCTAGATAAGCTTTTCTTGCTTGGAAACCACATCCTACGAACCAATGTCCATTGCACAATTCATGATGTAATTATATTGCCTGTTGTCTATACATTGTACTTCTGTTGAACGTACACGCTGTATGTCTGTTGATTGATTGCTGTACATTGTCCAGTTTTTCTTTATGAAAAGTACCGTATTCTAAAAGCACCCAAGTACAAAACTGCATATATGAAATTTGGGGTTTTCAGCCTAATCGAGCTACCAGTAGCTAGTAATTCGAGTTAAAACTCAGGGAGACCGAGACTTGTTCACTAGAATAAAAAAGATTATAGTTTGCATTACATTATATTCATAGTCACAGCTACTACAGAAGGGCAGGAAGTGAAAATTTCCATACATGAAACATCTTTGGAAGATGGGTCGTTTTGTCTGAGGAAGCCATGTTTCTAAATGCAAAATAATATTATACAGAAGATGAGCATTCTGTTAGCAATACATCATCCTTTACCCTGTTCCCTTGCCATAGAAAAGATAGGTCACACAACAGACCCTTATTCACCTAGCTACAAAATGGCAGCATCAGAAAAGGGTGAGATTGGCTAGTCTACCTCCTTGCCACAAGATTGCCTCATCAGTTACTGGTCAAATATGATCAGCTTTTTTTAAATGCATGTGCCATTGTCAGACAAGGATTCTGTGTTTAATAATATAAGCCAAAAAACGTACATACATCTTCTGATCTGACCAACCTGATGAACACGGTAATTCGCCAGGAAGCAAGAGGGGATCTCCAGGTAAACTTGTTGCTTGGTTTGCTTCATGTAAAGCCTGAAATAAATCAAAAAACCCATTCATAAGTCTGTATATTATGTACAACTAGTAGCAGTAGTAATGTGTGCAGTATACACACAAATACCAGACACATAAAAATTATGTGCTTACAAAAGTATTGGCTACACAGGTACGTATATCCCTCCCATTTACACATAGTCTGATTGTATAGCTGCACATCCTCCTTAGGAGGACCACATGTGACCAACTTTTGTCAAGAGGTAGCACAAAATAAACTGTACAATGGTACAACGATCAGGGGGTAATGAGAGCCAAGTATACTACAATTGTTTGTCAGAGGCCTTAGTGACTTCATTGCAAGTGTACTACAATGAGTAGTTTGTACAGTACAGCTTTTACAAACCAATTTATTCTTTGATCCACCTGCACCATGACACAAGCCAAATTACATGAACAACAAAAGTGTGATCCATTTACAGTGGATTAACCAACACAACATTAATAATTACAGTACATTTCATAAAAATCATGATGCCAACCAAAATCCTTTAACATATTTCTATTAGCATATTAGGTATTAGCATATTTCTGGTGACGGAATAGCAGTTGCAAAAGCAAAATTTTCACTTCGCTGTGTGATTTATGGAAAGCTGTATTCAGATAGTGCTCATCCAAATTTGTCTTATCTTGGTTCACCCATAGATACTACAACACCCTTGCCCTATATGATAAAAATGCAAATGTATATTTCTATGGATACCAAAGAAATCCGAAGGAGTGTTGATTGTCAGATATTTTTCCAAGCAGCGAATTTCCATATGTGCAAACTTGTCTTCACAATGACTGCTTCTCCTTCACGAAAGTTTCCAGATGCACCATCTTCTCTTCAAAGCTTCAAATACATGGTACCATCCCTTAAAATTGGTAAATTGTATCATTTACACCTTGACAATACAGTTCCAAAACAATACATTAAGTATACAAAGATGCCGTGGATACTAGTCTGGGGTACCCAGATACAAACTGCATGTCTAGAAGGTTTCTGGTGGGGTCATGATGTCAGAAATATGGAGCCATGAGCAAAGGGTCTGGAACTCCAGACTAGTGGACCCTGTATGCTTCAATCATAGTCTCCCGTAGCCCAGACCAAGCTTCCTAATTCTTTAAAAAAAAAAATCCAATGATGTCATTTAGTCACCTTCCCATGACAAAATGAAGTCATCATTATGGAGTACGGTAGTACTCCATATGTAGGATTGACACGGAAAAAACATGGCCGCCATACATTAGCGCAAATTTTGTTTTCGTCTGAAAACTGACGATGCAGTACAGTTGGTAGCATTTAGAAGTGATAACGGTGCCTTTTGACACACTAGCTTAAGATGAAGTAGTTAAAACCCTTCGTAGGCCAATTTCTTTAAAGAACTTCGAAATTTTAGACGAAAATGTATGGCTACGCAACACCAGTACCATTTTAAGATTCTTCTTCTTATTATTCTTCTCGTCGTTTTTTTCAACTGAGCTACAGGTCGCCACGAAGGGTCCAGAGGTCTCATCTTTCGCCAGTGAGCTCCGATTGTTAGCGCGAAGTGCCTTTTGTAGGTTTTGAAGCAACACCTACACTTTTAAGCGAGAAAAAATTTAATAGGCAAATCCCATACATTTGCTGGATCAGCCATTTTCGGATCAGCAAAATGGCTACGCGAGACTAGACGTACGCATACGTACGAAGGTCTGTACTTCGATGATCGTCGACTGCAGCGCTCTTTTTGTTCTAGCATTTGTTTCTAGATGGGTACATTGATATTAGTCATGTAACTGGATAGATTTCCAGTTTCTTCATCTTAAACAATTTGATCGTGTTCCTTCTCAACTGCAGTGAAAACCTATTTAAGCAACCGTTTCGCTATAAAAGGAAAAACTGCACGAACAAGGGTGTATAAAAACCACTTAAAAATGGTAAAAGGATGTAGGATTGACACAGGATCGTGCAAAAGCCATTATCAAAAAAGGATTCGCCAAAAACACTTGGAACAAGGGTAAAATGCAAAACCGGTACAGGGCTAGGTGGGCAAAGGGCAAGACAGGCATAGGGCTAGACGAGCATAGGGCTACACATACGTACATGAGGCTAGACGGGTATAGGGCTAGACAGAGTTTAGTTGGACTGAGTGCACACTGTGCAAATTCCTACATCCCGCAGCACATATGTATTGTATAATGTGCTGCACATGTGGGATGTAGGAATTTGCACAGTGTGTACTCAGTCCAACTAAACTCTGTCTAGCCCTATACCCGTCTAGCCTCATGTACGTACACTGTATGTGTAGTCCTATGCTCGTCTAGCCCTATGCCTGTCTTGCCCTTTGCCCACCTAGCCCTGTACTGGTTTTGCATTTTACCCTTGTTCCAAGTGTTTTTGGCGAATCCTTTTTTGATAATGGCTTTTGCACGATCCTGTGTCAATTCTACATCCTTTTACCATTCTTAAATGGTTTTTATACACCCTTAATAAAAAGGAGTGGGAAGTGTGGTGTGGTCTGGGTTACGCAAGACTACTTCAATTGTAGTGTTTCGTATCACTACTTTCTACTGAGAAGTGTTAATACTTCAGAATGTGTTCCCCTTAAATAGACAATCTTATATTGTGGAGGGATCCTGTCTAGTCTTTGTCTTGGCTTAGCGTTGAGAGTAACGACTTGAAAGTTAAAATAACCTATGTGTGGATCTAGAGCTGCCAATTTATATTACGCTGAAGTATGTGCATACTGCAACTCAAGCTCTTACACAGTATGGGCACACAGCCAAAGTTCCAGACTGCTTAGCATATAGCAGTCTATGCAGGAAGGGGAAAAAATGAAAGAGTGTTGCTGCCCAGGATCAAACCATGCAGGGAAACTGAATGTGTGTAGCGCTTGATGACCAATACGCTACCAACCCAACCCTGGGACACTCTTTTTCAATTTTCGCTTTCTTCCTGCACATGCAAAAAATGCACTATACTAAAGTAGTCTGCAACTTTGGCTGTGTGCCCATTCTATGTAAGAGATTGAGTTGTATAATATCACTAAAAGTGGTACGTATATACCTGATCAATGTTTTCAAAGAATTGTTTCTGCTTAATCATATCACCATGGAAACTTGATAATTCCAAATATGCGAGTGGGATGCAGAGGTGTATTAGATCAAGAAAAGATGTATCTAGCCCCACTGCAGCTAGGATTAGGAACAAAGATGGGTGCTGAAGCTGCTATCCATAGTGTGAGAACCTTCTTACATCACATCCCTGTTAACCATGTGTTGGTGAAGTTTGACTTCAAAAACGCCTTCAATAGTATCAGGAGAGATGTTGTCCTCAAGGCCAGCTTTCCACATAATCCTTCAGTGTTAAGCTACTATGCATCTTCGTCTCACCTCCTCTACGATGAGGACATCCTCTTGTCACAGGAAGGAGTACAGCAGGGTGACCCCTAGGGGCCCCTGCTTTTTTGTCCGGCAACTTTGGCTGTGTGCCCATTCTATGTAAGAGATTGAGTTGTATAATATCACTAAAAGTGGTACGTACGTATATACCTGATCAATGTTTTCAAAGGTCAACAAATCTGAAGTGAAGATCTTCTACCTCAATGATGGCTTTGTTGGAGGCTTGGTTGAGGATGACGGAACAATTGTGGCCATTCCGTTTTCTCTGATATACCCATATAAACTTGCAGATTTACAAATTTGCATGCACATTCACAGATTTGCACATTTGCAGAATCACAGATTTGTACATTCACAAATATACAGATTTGCACATTTGCCCTTGCTGCATGGCCGGATATAATTAAATATAGGCCCAACCTCATGCCTATTTTTAGAACTTTGTTCTGAGCATGCTCAGTATCACATGCATGTTATCTATATTATAATATGTTATTCTGTATATAACAGTTCTCGTGCTGGACGGTATGGAACACTGAGCTTTTCAGCCTTGGGTGTTTGTTCTCTTTTGGCAGGAGAATTTGAGCGCGGATTATTGTTATTCATGGTTGAGTTAATTGATTACTGAATAACAATAATCCACGCTCAAATTTTCCCACCAAAAGGGAACAAATACCCAAGGTTGAAAAGCTCAGTGCTCCATATTGCCTTGTGTGAGAACTGCTATATACAGAATAACATATAAGATAGATAACATGCATGTGATACTGAGTATGCTCAGAACAAAGTTCTAAACATAGGCATGAGTTTGGGCCTACGTATATTCAACTATATCTGGGCATGTACGTAGCAAGGGCAAAATTTAATGTGCAAATCTGTAAATCGGTGAATGTGCAAATCTGCAAATCTACTAATGTGCAAATCCGTAAATCTGTGAATCTGCAAATGTGCAAATCTGTGATTCTGCCTGCAAATTTATATGGGCAGATCAGAAAAAACAGGATGGCCACAATTGTCCCCTCATTAGGGTGTCGTAAAGAACATCCACATGGTCAAGGAGGCACATGACTTGTGTCTCCATCTCTGATAAAGTCCGAGTTGATTGCCATTGGTGATAGATTAGATAAAACATACACTGTGCATATCGATCCAATACAATTCTCATTCTCTATTTTGAAAAGCACTCACAGGTGCCATTATGTAGACTTGGCAAATTTCCCATAAGATACAGTGAAACCTCTTTTAAAGGACAACTCCAAAATGCAGAAATCTCCCTTCCTCTGTTCCATTTGAAGTCACTCACATTGACATGTGTACAGCTGAATCATCTGAAATAAGGACACCTCCATCTTCAGGACAGCTTACAGTGGTCCCAAGGGTGTCCATATTAGAGAGGTTTCATTGTAGTTGCAAATGCAGAGGAGTAACTCGATACAAAGTAATATAAAAGTGAACCAGGATAATGGCAGCTGTGCACTAGCCTACAACTGGCTTACACAAATACCACCTTCCTTAATCCTTTTGCTAGTGACTATCCTGATCCTGCCAACAAATGGATACAATGATGTTTTGACCTAGCCATAGACAATAGCACTTGATTCTACCATCTGTGGTAGAGCTGATTAATGTTTTCAAGGAAGTACTCTTGTAAATGATCAACAAAAATGGGTATTGTACAATAATTTTGGAGTTCATAAGACAGGTAAGTCCGTAATAGAGGTGTCTGTAATGGAGGACTTTGAGTGTACGTACGTACATGCAAAAGATTGGACTGCATAATTATACTGACCACCAAAAAGTGCACATCATGTATGAATATGGACAAACACAAGTGAGCTATGATGTTTTTCAAGAAACTACACTGTAATGGACTTGAATTGATTAACCTATCAGAATGAGGATGACTTGGGCCACAAAAATTACCGAAATGAAGACTGCATACATGATAACAAACAAGAAACTATGAAAGTATTTGATTGCCAGACAAAATTACATCTAGACTAATATCTAAGGCCATTCTTAAGTTTGTCTAGACACAATGTCCAGACACCTCTAATAACTACATATGGTTTAGGTTATAGTGTGATTACGTTGATGTGATGAAAATGGCTACCCCCATGTGGCGATGAGTAAGAAGGCCAATGAACTATGATCATGAAGATAGACACAGACAATGACAAGGAAGACGAGATCAGTGACCAGGAGTTAAAGCAGTACTTTGACCCAATGAGAAATGTGTAGGAGGGTGGTAGCAATTTGGAAAACCCTACACGACTTCGCACCGTTACCATCACACTGTTTGAACAGTTCGCTATTAAAATGCTGCTTCTTCGAATGCTGGGCTTGCCTGGGGAGTATTCTTTCTCCACTACCCAGTGTCGTAGACCAGTGGTCATTACCACTTTTGTACCTTGCCAGGTCATTGTGGTGCATCAATGTTTGATCAGTGCTCATTGATTTACATGGTACATATAATGCATTCCATTGTGTAACCCTGAAGGATCTGCCCCGAGTCCTAGGTAATTTCCATTTAAAATTATACACATTAAATCGTTTGCCATCTTATAATTATCTGTAAGAGTATCATGAATGATTGTTTGAATAATTGAATCAAGTTTGAATAATGAATGATGTCTCCCCTCCCAACATCATTCAACGTTTTTGCTGTATTTTCCATTTTCCACTTGGAGTCTTAATAAAAGCCATAGCCTCTCTAGTGTAAATGATATGATTATCAGATTAGCTTCATAGGGGAGTGTAACTATCTAATAAAAATTTAGTGTCTATGAACTATGATCGATCATAGACCGTAAGGATTTAGCGGTCTTATTCTTATAGAACCACTTTATGCTCTAGGTCTAGCAGTTTGGTTACAGGACACACAAGTCTTTTGATAAATTTTCTTGATATGTATACTATCTATGCCTCGACAGAGGCTTGGTAGCTCACTTCTGCTTCCTGCCTTTTCTTTGTGGAGGGTGAAGACATTATGCCTACAGATCAGTACATAACACGTTCAAGGAACAGAACAGTCAGTCAGTCATCTAAATCAGAGCACTCGAGAGCACCTACAGCCTAGTATTACGGGTGATTTAGGGACATTATGAGTTGAACCCTGCTATTTACTCTTTACAGGATTCGTCGGGACACGCCTCTCAAGCAAGATGTCTACGGCCAAAGGTGACCGTATTAAGCTTGCCATTCAATCTCAACCGACTTTGGCTCCTAAACAGCCTTTGTTGTTGGATTTCGAGCAAGACCTTCCTTTGAAAGATATTATAAAGGACGTCTGTGGCAGATGGGGAGTAAATGATTCCGAAAAATACGCCTTTATGTACGCGGATCCTCCTTCCCGCCAATCGGGAAAATTTGGATATATTACGGAAGAAAATCGATCAGAATTAGCAGATGGAGACATACTTCGTGTAGCACTCGCTCCAGTTAGTCAAGCTGAAGAATTTTACAAGATGCTATCTTCTGGTAATGCTCAAACACAGAAATCTTGTTTTGACCAGTTGCCTACGTTTGCCAGAGATGGTACTTTTGCCAGTGAATTTATTCGAATGAGTGGCATGCCTCTGTTGATACAGATAATCGAGAAAGTTCACTCTCAGTCGGATATGGATATCCTTTTATTGAAAAATATGCTTGCTTCGTTTGAAGAATTAATGGAGCATGGCCAAGTTCAGTGGACCTCTGTTACAGAACCCTTTATTTCTAAGCTAATCAGCCTTGTAGTGAAAACTCGTGCTCATGATCTTATTCGAGCTCCTGTATTGGCCAGATGCTTCTCTATTTTGCAGTCTGTGCTGGTTAATCACTCTGAGTATGCCTCACTCATATTGCGTAATATTCGAGTGGAACAAGTTATGCCTTTCCTCTCAAGTAAGTCTGAAACAGTACAGCAAACAACATTGGCCTTGATAAATGGAATGTTGTTATCATCCAGCAATCCCCAAAGTGTCTATCAGCAGCTGAAGGAAATGAAATATGGAAGGACAATCCAATCAGAAATAATTGATCGTCCTCAAAGCGCCTCACAGTCACGTGAATTGAGTCATCAGCTGTATGTGTATCAGCAATTGCTACTGAATCAATATGAGAAGAAAATGTCTGAACCTTTTGCCAAAGGCTTATCAAGTCACGAGCAGGCACTTCTGTTTCTTCAGCAAAGTATACCAGAGGAATTTTCAGGAAGGCCGATCAGTACCTTGAATCCAAGTAATGATCAAGTTTGGAAGCAGCTCGGATTCACAGGACAAAATCCATTCAGTGACCTTGCTGAGGTACCCCCAGGTGTGTTAGCACTGGAATTTATGGTGTACTTTGCACGTAACAAGCGTGATACGTTTGTTCGACTACTGTTAACCAAGGACAATCCTTGTCCTTTCGCTCAAGCAAGCATTCGCCTAACAAAGATGCTTTGCCAAATATTTAAAGTTGGTGAATCGCCCTCTGATATAGAAGTGTCCTTTCTACCACCACTGGTAGGAAGTGATAGTCCATTTGAAGAGCTATTTTGTGTCACTATCCAGCTTCTCTACAAAACCTGGAGAGAAATGCGTGCTGGAGAGCTGGATTTTGAAATGGTTATGCATGTTGTCCAGAAGCAAATTACTACTGTGATTCAGCAAGGGCACAGTAGCAATTCATTTGAAAATTTAAGGCAGCGTTTTTTTGAGTACTCTTACAGGAAGATAGTTTCGGCTTCAGAAGAGAAAAGCCAGCTTGTTGATGACTCAATATTGAAGGCTAAACCAGTAATTGAATTACGAGAAGCTATAATGCCTGAGATACAAGAGCTGATTAGACAACAGCGATTGAGATACCTAGTGGAAGGTGACTTTTTCCCTAAAGTGGGTAGGCATAAGAGAGGGAGATCATTTTATTGTCGTTTGTCTCCTAATTTGAAAGTGCTTCATTATGGTGATGCTGAAGAGGGTGCTTCACCGCCGTCACTGGATGCTCTAAAGAACAAAATACCTGTATCGGAGATGAGCCTTACCATTGGTAAAGACTGCCCTCATGTGAAATCAGCAAAAGGAAGACCTGAAGTTAATCTTGCTTTCAGTATCTTTTTTGGAAATGATGAGCATCTTGACTTTTCACCCTCAAATGATACTATATTTAGTATTTGGGTAGATGGTTTGTCCATTTTGTGTAGTCAAAGAATGGTCAGCAAGTTGGCAGAAGATGATTTAAACACTCTGCTTGTCATGGAGATGAAGCTTAGATTGCTCGATGTTGAGAATGTGTCTATTCCTTCTGAACCACCAGTTGTACCACCAGATCCTCCAAATTATGACTTTTTCTACAAATTGGATTGAGTTCCAATCCTGCTTTTGAGTTTCTACGGTGTGTAAAATTTAGGTGACTCGAAACATGGTAGTGGTTTTTTTGATCATGTGTAATTTTGATTTCTCTGATATACTTAGTTTTGAGAGTTGTTAAAGTTGTGTTTGTGCTGATCATTGCTTATGTTTAAGATTTAATTTATTGCTGCAGAGAACTGCTGCTGGGTGACACTATTGAATGTTAGATATACTCTGTTGCTATATACATTGGAAACTCAATAAAGAACATTTAATAGTCAATTTCTGCATAGAAATATGTATGTAGCCTGTAAAAATTAATGTTCTAAGAGAGTTCAGCTGGTTATAGCGAATTTCTGATGTACATCATGAATAATCAGTGGCCCATGGGATTCATCATGAGATTCCACTGCATTGTGTTAGCTGTGCTATCGTTTCTACTTAGTTGACAAGATTTTCGCCCAGTTCTTCTTACTGGACGCCAGAAAATTGTATATATTCCGCACATGTTGGTACTTAACTAGCGATTGTTTCTATGGTCTGACGGAAGATAGCGAGCTAGGAATACATAGGAGTTTCAGACAAACTTCGCCTCGGTCGCACCTTTAGATCCCTCTCAATTCACAGGAAACAACACGAAAAGACAGAACAAGTGGTGAGCTATCCGAAAATCGTTCCGGGCTATAATCTTCCGTAAGAAAGTTATAACCGAAAAACCTGTTTCTTCACCCTTCAAACGGCCAAAAGTTAACATAAATGGTCCAATTGCGAGAAAGTGCTTGATTGTAGCACTATGCCCGGAACAATTTTCACAAACCGAACCATCATAAGATTCCATCAAAGTTGGATTTGGTGAGATTTGAAGGCATTAGAGGTCAAACCAAGCGACTTTATCTTCGCCTTCAACAAAAGTGCCATTTTCGTGACGTTTCACGGATACGTAAGCATAGCGTCACAAAAGTCGCCCACTTCCCCCATTCTGTTGATACGTGAACTTTCGTACGTCATCTGAATGACGCATTAAAAATAGCCGCTAATTGATGACGTTGAAAACAGGCACCGCCCACAATCGGAACAAGCAACAGACGATTATAAACCAGACCTATGAGTAGTCACCATTACAGTGATGAAATGCACCTGGCTTCCTCTGAAGCCAAGGTTCCTGACTTCTAAACTCACATTTGCATGTTCAGACAATTATTAATTATATAAATATTCATTATTACTTTCATTGTCACTTTGTGTTAATTAAATTATTGAACTTCCTGGGATTATAAACCAGACCCGTAGGCAGGAGGGGTTCGGGGGATTCCTAGGAAACTTAGAGATTTTGGTAGAGAAGTACCTCTATTTTATGTCTGTAACCTACCTGATAAGCACAATCCTCTATGTAAAAACACCAATAAGTAAGCCAATGGTTGCATATCGTGTGCTCGGAAATTTTCGCGGTACTAAATTTTCGCGGACACGACACTTGAGGATTTTCGCGGTACTAAATTATTTGCGGATCTTACATTGGGTTTTATATTAGTTCAACAATATGTAATCCCATATAAATTATGCACTGAAAAATGGCTGCTCTGTTTGTTAGCATGGCTGTTAGTCCGTGGAACGGTTATCAATACAAGTGCAAATTGTTGCAGTTGATCTTCTCCAGCTGCCTTCCAGATTTTAGTCGGATTTGGAGTGTCTGATGGGGGTAAAGAATGACTTGATCGACATAACAGACGAGACAACGAATACTAACAGTAAAATATACGAAACGTTCGACACTCGAGCTCCTGCTTCTTTGTTCTTTGCTAAGACTCCTGTGCATAGCGCTGAACATGAAGGGTTGTACAGGATTTTCGCGGATTTAATTTTCGCAGATGCCGTACAGTACCGCGAAAGCCGCGAAAGTTTCCGAGCGTATACGGTATATTTTCAGTTTGAAACGATTTGTATGTATGCCCACATGTATCAGGGAAAAGACCCCCCCCCTCCTCACAAATTTCTGCCTATGGGCCTGTAAACACCCTGTGCACTTCTTTGTTACATATATTTACTTGTAATATTCACGCAATTTGTAACATATATAAGCATGCATTAAAAAGCATCACCCATAGTCATATATACTTTTAGAAATACCAAAGATTAAAACTAATAACCTTGAATGACTTTCACTTTAAAGATTTGTTATAGGCACAATTACCAACTAAGTTCCATTCTCAGGTGTAAAAATTCACAACAAATTTTAAAGTTCTACAGGTGCAATTTTAAAGCTCTGAATTTACAATTCAGCCTTGTATACTTTCAATGATTGAGAGAGGTTAATTGCTTCCGTTGTCAATGAGAGTCCAATCAAGGTCATCCATGCATTTTGTAGATTAAAATCCCACCTTTTGGCCCAGAAGTGATGTTTTTAACTCAAATTATGAGCTCCATTTCGAGACCGAAGAACACATTCATACCAAACGGCAACTTGGATACGTGTGCACTATAAGATAAGTCTCAAATCATTTTGATCAGAGTACAGACAGTTCAGGTAAAACACCAAAAAATTTTCATAACTTGGCTTACTTGACAGTCTCATTGTTAACTCCTTCTGAAGCTCAATACATCATGTTACAAGGTCTAAAACATAAGTAGCTTGAATGTTTGATATATTATGTATCGGTTATAACCTGCCTCCAAGTTGTATGGCATTAATAACGACACCCGATAACAGAGTGACTATTAATTCCATACAACGAGGAGACGGGTTATAACTGGCTTCTAAGCTGTGCTAAAGGGAGTTAGTGCCTCCCTTACGATGCATGCACCTGTATTGTAGAAGGGCACTTTTAGTTGATTAACTAATTTCGTTTTGTGAATTAACAGACTAAACCATTAGATCTGTATTTTCCCAGCACTGTCATCACATAGAACAATACGTACAGATCATGCTGCTACTGTTTCAAGCATACAAACTCGGCAGAACTAGTGATGTTACAGTACATCAGTTTAAATGTATTATTTCTGAAGATATTCATTTGTAAAAAGCAGTAATTTTATTGTAATCAAACAAATATACCCAAAATCAAACCACATGCATGCAGACTCTTTCAGAACCCAACTAAGTGACTGGACAATTCACACATATTACTCACAGTCACTACCCTATGTTCCAGTAGCTCTTGTGAGACCCACGCAAGTACAATTTCTACAACTGGACATCAAGATGATATATTGTAAATCATGCACCAACTCAAACCAATTTTACTCACAGCAGAGCAGCCTGTGTCACAACTATATTCAATTCGGCCACATGAATACTTAAAAAAGATATGTTCTTAGTATATCACATGTAAGACATGTATACACTTGCCTAGCTCATGAATGTTTCTAAAGTACTTTAAGCAGTGTTCATCTAATTATCTACCGTATATGCAGCACTATGTAGCTTACTTTGTATCAATATGCTTATAGTAATGTATGCAATGTATTGCAAAACATGCATGGTTAGAAGGTCCCGCAGGTATGTTATGGCAGAATTGAGGCTAAAAGGGGGCGTTTGTGGTTTAACAAGCTATGCGATTAGATTATTACGCCTCAGACAGTTTATCACGGTTTGGCCATGTGACCGCAGCTTAAACACGACTATTATACGTCATTATAGGCTAATACGCGCGAGTATTTGAAGAGTTTGCCTTCGTGGACATGTGATATCATGTGACAAATGCCTAAAGAAGCACTCCAGTCCACAAGGATTTTATGGCGAAAAAGGCGCGGGTCTAGATCTCTACGTAGACACTTAAAACTTGTCAGATTATCGCTGAAGGGCTGAACTTAAAATTCTGATTTGGGGAAGATTGTCGATCCATCGGTTCAGTTTATGCGCAGCCATTTGTTGCTATAGCCGTTCTTCCTGATCAGAAATCCCTGGACATAACAGCCGTGGAATGGAGCAGCGTTTTCCCCAAATCAGAAAAGTAAGATTTGGACATGTTCTATCTTCTGAATTCACTTGCGCGTTTAAATTCAGATGTCTAGACCCGCGCCTTTTGCGTTTTTTGCTTATCTTAGTATGTTTAAAAATCGACCATGTACAGCACGTACAATATGTTTTTATTTCTTTAAATTACATATGCACAAAATAGGAATATTCGAAATACTATCTAGATGCTTTCTTCAGTCTTTCCACTCTCAGGAAGAGAAAACAAGGCATTTTATACTAGCCATTCGAAAGCGGCAGCCATTTTGTTTTTTGGCGAAAAGTGCCATAACATACCTGCGCCACAACTCACTGATGCATTTTTGCCAAAAATTATATCTGCTGTTCTTTTTGCAACAATAAAGTCAAAAACATTATTCTACTTTTATGAACAGACTTAAATGGCAAAACTTAAAAATTTCCTATAATACAAGCAAATTAATTTTAATTTTCTACAAAGAACAAGTATGTAAGGTTTCAAATTAATCATTTATAATCCTTTCTGAAAAAATAACGTTAGTATTGACATTTTAAATTTTTGAAAAAAATATGACATGTTTGTAAGGATCAAGATATTTGCAACTTTTGAAATATTATTCTTAAGATAAATTTAAATTTAAATAAGTTAACATTCTGAAAAGACATTTGAATACTTAGCAAATGATTTCTTTGCACAAAATAAAACTACTAAGTTCACTTTTAAAGATATTACCATCTTTGCAACTTTATTCTGAAGGTAAATTTAAATTTGGCAACGTTAACATTCTGAAAAGACTTTTAAACACTTTGCAAAGTGTAATTTGAAGAAAATAAAAATTACTAAGTTCACTTTTAAAGATATTACCATCTTTGCAATTTTATTCTTAAGGTAAATTTAAATTTGGCAACGTTAACATTCTGAAAAGACTTTTAAACACTTTGCAAAAGTGTAATTTGCAGAAAAGAAACATTACTAAGTTCACTTTTAAAGATATTACCATCTTTGCAATTTTATTCTTAAGGTAAATTTAAATTTGGCAACGTTAACATTCTGAAAAGACTTTTAAACACTTTGCAAAAGTGTAATTAGCGGAAAAGAAACATTACTAAGTTCACTTTTAAAGATATTACCATCTTTGCAATTTTCTTCTTAAGGTAAATTTAAATTTGGCAACGTTAACATTCTGAAAAGACTTTTAAACACTTTGCAAAAGTGTAATTAGCGGAAAATAAAAATTACTAAGTTCACTTTTAAAGATATTACCATCTTTGCAATTTTATTCTTAAGGTAAATTTAAATTTGGCAACGTTAACATTCTGAAAAGACTTTTAAACACTTTGCAAAAGTGTAATTTGCGGAAAATGAAAATTACTAAGCTCACTTTTAAAGATATTACCTTCTTTGCAATTTTATTCTTAAGGTAAATTTAAATTTGGCAACGTTAACATTCTGAAAAGACTTTTAAACACTTTGCAAAAGTGTAATTTGCGGAAAATAAAAATTACTAAGTTCACTTTTAAAGATATTACCATCTTAGCAATTTTATTTTAAAGGTAAATTTAAATTTGGCAACGTTAACATTCTGAAAAGACTTTTAAACACTTTGCAAAAGTGTAATTTGCGGAAAATAAAAATTACTAAGTTCACGTTTAAAGATATTACCTTCTTTGCAATTTTATTCTTAAGGTAAATTTAAATTTGGCAACGTTAACATTCTGAAAAGACTTTTAAACACTTTGAAAAAGTGTAATTTGCGGAAAATAAAAATTACTAAGTTCACTTTTAAAGATATTACCATCTTTGCAATTTTATTCTTAAGGTAAATTTAAATTTGGCAACGTTAACATTCTGAAAAGATTTTTAAACACTTTGCAAAAGTTTAATTTGCGGAAAATAAAAATTACTAAGTTCACTTTTAAAGATATTACCTTCTTTGCAATTTTATTCTTAAGGTAAATTTAAATTTGGCAACGTTAACATTCTGAAAAGACTTTTAAACACTTTGCAAAAGTGTAATTTGGAGAAAATAAAAAATACTGAGTTTACTTTTAAAGATATTACCATCTTTGCAATTTTATTCTGAAGGTAAATTTAAATTTGGCAACGTTAACATTCTGAAAAGACTTTTAAACACTTTGCAAAAGTGTAATTTGCGGAAAATAAAAATTACTAAGTTCACTTTTAAAGATATTACCGTCTTTGCAATTTCATTCTGAAGGTAAATTTAAATTTGGCAACGTTAACATTCTGAAAAGACTTTTAAACACTTTGCAAAAGTGTAATTTGCGGAAAATAAAAATTACTAAGTTCACTTTTAAAGATATTACCATCTTTGCAATTTTATTCTTAAGGTAAATTTAAATTTGGCAACGTTAACATTCTGAAAAGACTTTTAAACACTTTGCAAAAGTGTAATTTGCGGAAAATAAAAATTACTAAGTTCACTTTTAAAGATATTACCGTCTTTGCAATTTCATTCTGAAGGTAAATTTAAATTTGGCAACGTTAACATTCTGAAAAGACTTTTAAACACTTTGCAAAAGTGTAATTTGCGGAAAATAAAAATTACTAAGTTCACTTTTAAAGATATTACCATCTTTGCAATTTTATTCTTAAGGTAAATTTAAATTTGGCAACGTTAACATTCTGAAAAGACTTTTAAACACTTTGCAAAAGTGTAATTTGCGGAAAATAAAAATTACTAAGTTCACTTTTAAAGATATTACCTTCTTTGCAATTTTATTCTTAAGGTAAATTTAAATTTGGCAACGTTAACATTCTGAAAAGACTTTTAAACACTTTGCAAAAGTGTAATTTGCGGAAAATAAAAATTACTAAGTTCACTTTTAAAGATATTACCATCTTTGCAATTTTATTCTTAAGGTAAATTTAAATTTGGCAACGTTAACATTCTGAAAAGACTTTTAAACACTTTGCAAAAGTGTAATTTGCAGAAAATAAAAATTACTAAGTTCACTTTTAAAGATATTACCATCTTTGCAATTTTATTCTTAAGGTAAATTTAAATTTGGCAACGTTAACATTCTGAAAAGACTTTTAAACACTTTCCAAAAGTGTAATTTGCGGAAAATAAAAATTACTAAGTTCACTTTTAAAGATATTACCTTCTTTGCAATTTTATTCTTAAGGTAAATTTAAATTTGGCAACGTTAACATTCTGAAAAGATTTTTAAACACTTTGCAAAAGTTTAATTTGCGGAAAATAAAAATTACTCAGTTCACTTTTAAAGATATTACCTTCTTTGCAATTTTATTCTTAAGGTAAATTTGGCAACGTTAACATTCTGAAAAGACTTTTAAACACTTTGCAAAAGTGTAATTTGCAGAAAATAAAAAATACTGAGTTTACTTTTAAAGATATTACCATCTTTGCAATTTTATTCTGAAGGTAAATTTAAATTTGGCAACGTTAACATTCTGAAAAGACTTTTAAACACTTTCCAAAAGTGTAATTTGCGGAAAATAAAAATTACTAAGTTCACTTTTAAAGATATTACCATCTTTGCAATTTTATTCTTAAGGTAAATTTAAATTTGGCAACGTTAACATTCTGAAAAGACTTTTAAACACTTTGCAAAAGTGTAATTTGCGGAAAATAAAAATTACTAAGTTCACTTTTAAAGATATTACCATCTTTGCAATTTTATTCTTAAGGTAAATTTAAATTTGGCAACGTTAACATTCTGAAAAGACTTTTAAACACTTTGCAAAAGTGTAATTTGCGGAAAATAAAAATTACTAAGTTCACTTTTAAAGATATTACCGTCTTTGCAATTTCATTCTGAAGGTAAATTTAAATTTGGCAACGTTAACATTCTGAAAACACTTTTAAACACTTTGCAAAAGTGTAATTTGCGGAAAATAAAAATTACTAAGTTCACTTTTAAAGATATTACCATCTTTGCAATTTTATTCTTAAGGTAAATTTAAATTTGGCAACGTTAACATTCTGAAAAGACTTTTAAACACTTTGCAAAAGTGTAATTTGCGGAAAATAAAAATTACTAAGCTCACTTTTAAAGATATTACCTTCTTTGCAATTTTATTCTTAAGGTAAATTTAAATTTGGCAACGTTAACATTCTGAAAAGACTTTTAAACACTTTGCAAAAGTGTAATTTGCGGAAAATAAAAATTACTAAGTTCACTTTTAAAGATATTACCATCTTTGCAATTTTATTCTTAAGGTAAATTTAAATTTGGCAACGTTAACATTCTGAAAAGACTTTTAAACACTTTGCAAAAGTGTAATTTGCAGAAAATAAAAATTACTAAGTTCACTTTTAAAGATATTACAATCTTTGCAATTTTATTCTTAAGGTAAATTTAAATTTGGCAACGTTAACATTCTGAAAAGACTTTTAAACACTTTCCAAAAGTGTAATTTGCGGAAAATAAAAATTACTAAGTTCACTTTTAAAGATATTACCTTCTTTGCAATTTTATTCTTAAGGTAAATTTAAATTTGGCAACGTTAACATTCTGAAAAGATTTTTAAACACTTTGCAAAAGTTTAATTTGCGGAAAATAAAAATTACTCAGTTCACTTTTAAAGATATTACCTTCTTTGCAATTTTATTCTGAAGGTAAATTTAAATTTGGCAACGTTAACATTCTGAAAAGACTTTTAAACACTTTCCAAAAGTGTAATTTGCGGAAAATAAAAATTACTAAGTTCACTTTTAAAGATATTACCTTCTTTGCAATTTTATTCTTAAGGTAAATTTAAATTTGGCAACGTTAACATTCTGAAAAGACTTTTAAACACTTTGAAAAAGTGTAATTTGCAGAAAATAAAAAATACTGAGTTTACTTTTAAAGATATTACCATCTTTGCAATTTTATTCTGAAGGTAAATTTAAATTTGGCAACGTTAACATTCTGAAAAGACTTTTAAACACTTTGCAAAAGTGTAATTTGCGGAAAATAAAAATTACTAAGTTCACTTTTAAAGATATTACCATCTTTGCAATTTTATTCTTAAGGTAAATTTAAATTTGGCAACGTTAACATTCTGAAAAGACTTTTAAACACTTTGCAAATTGTACTTTGCAGAAAATAAAAATTACTAAGTTCACTTTTAAAGATATTACCATCTTTGCAATTTTATTCTTAAGGTAAGTTTAAATTTGGCAACGTTAACATTCTGAAAAGACTTTTAAACACTTTGCAAAAGTGTAATTTGCCGAAAATAAAAATTACTAAGTTCACTTTTAAAGATATTACCATCTTTGCAATTTTATTCTTAAGGTAAATTTAAATTTGGCAACGTTAACATTCTGAAAAGACTTTTAAACACTTTCCAAAAGTGTAATTTGCGGAAAATAAAAATTACTAAGTTCACTTTTAAAGATATTACCTTCTTTGCAATTTTATTCTTAAGGTAAATTTAAATTTGGCAACGTTAACATTCTGAAAAGACTTTTAAACACTTTGCAAAAGTGTAATTTGCGGAAAATAAAAATTACTAAGTTCACTTTTAAAGTTATTACCATCTTTGCAATTTTATTCTTAAGGTAAATTTAAATTTGGCAACGTTAACATTCTGAAAAGACTTTTAAACACTTTGCAAAAGTGTAATTTGCGGAAAATAAAAATTACTAAGTTCACTTTTAAAGATATTACCGTCTTTGCAATTTCATTCTGAAGGTAAATTTAAATTTGGCAACGTTAACATTCTGAAAAGACTTTTAAACACTTTGCAAAAGTGTAATTTGCGGAAAATAAAAATTACTAAGTTCACTTTTAAAGATATTACCATCTTTGCAATTTTATTCTTAAGGTAAATTTAAATTTGGCAACGTTAACATTCTGAAAAGACTTTTAAACACTTTGCAAAAGTGTAATTTGCGGAAAATAAAAATTACTAAGTTCACTTTTAAAGATATTACCATCTTTGCAATTTTATTCTTAAGGTAAATTTAAATTTGGCAGCGTTAACATTCTGAAAAGACTTTTAAACACTTTGCAAAAGTGTAATTTGCGGAAAATAAAAATTACTAAGTTCACTTTTAAAGATATTACCGTCTTTGCAATTTCATTCTGAAGGTAAATTTAAATTTGGCAACGTTAACATTCTGAAAAGACTTTTAAACACTTTGCAAAAGTGTAATTTGCGGAAAATAAAAATTACTAAGTTCACTTTTAAAGATATTACCATCTTTGCAATTTTATTCTTAAGGTAAATTTAAATTTGGCAACGTTAACATTCTGAAAAGACTTTTAAACACTTTGCAAAAGTGTAATTTGCGGAAAATAAAAATTACTAAGTTCACTTTTAAAGATATTACCTTCTTTGCAATTTTATTCTTAAGGTAAATTTAAATTTGGCAACGTTAACATTCTGAAAAGACTTTTAAACACTTTGCAAAAGTGTAATTTGCGGAAAATAAAAATTACTAAGTTCACTTTTAAAGATATTACCATCTTTGCAATTTTATTCTTAAGGTAAATTTAAATTTGGCAACGTTAACATTCTGAAAAGACTTTTAAACACTTTGCAAAAGTGTAATTTGCAGAAAATAAAAATTACTAAGTTCACTTTTAAAGATATTACCATCTTTGCAATTTTATTCTTAAGGTAAATTTAAATTTGGCAACGTTAACATTCTGAAAAGACTTTTAAACACTTTCCAAAAGTGTAATTTGCGGAAAATAAAAATTACTAAGTTCACTTTTAAAGATATTACCTTCTTTGCAATTTTATTCTTAAGGTAAATTTAAATTTGGCAACGTTAACATTCTGAAAAGATTTTTAAACACTTTGCAAAAGTTTAATTTGCGGAAAATAAAAATTACTCAGTTCACTTTTAAAGATATTACCTTCTTTGCAATTTTATTCTTAAGGTAAATTTGGCAACGTTAACATTCTGAAAAGACTTTTAAACACTTTGCAAAAGTGTAATTTGCAGAAAATAAAAAATACTGAGTTTACTTTTAAAGATATTACCATCTTTGCAATTTTATTCTGAAGGTAAATTTAAATTTGGCAACGTTAACATTCTGAAAAGACTTTTAAACACTTTCCAAAAGTGTAATTTGCGGAAAATAAAAATTACTAAGTTCACTTTTAAAGATATTACCATCTTTGCAATTTTATTCTTAAGGTAAATTTAAATTTGGCAACGTTAACATTCTGAAAAGACTTTTAAACACTTTGCAAAAGTGTAATTTGCGGAAAATAAAAATTACTAAGTTCACTTTTAAAGATATTACCATCTTTGCAATTTTATTCTTAAGGTAAATTTAAATTTGGCAACGTTAACATTCTGAAAAGACTTTTAAACACTTTGCAAAAGTGTAATTTGCGGAAAATAAAAATTACTAAGTTCACTTTTAAAGATATTACCGTCTTTGCAATTTCATTCTGAAGGTAAATTTAAATTTGGCAACGTTAACATTCTGAAAACACTTTTAAACACTTTGCAAAAGTGTAATTTGCGGAAAATAAAAATTACTAAGTTCACTTTTAAAGATATTACCATCTTTGCAATTTTATTCTTAAGGTAAATTTAAATTTGGCAACGTTAACATTCTGAAAAGACTTTTAAACACTTTGCAAAAGTGTAATTTGCGGAAAATAAAAATTACTAAGCTCACTTTTAAAGATATTACCTTCTTTGCAATTTTATTCTTAAGGTAAATTTAAATTTGGCAACGTTAACATTCTGAAAAGACTTTTAAACACTTTGCAAAAGTGTAATTTGCGGAAAATAAAAATTACTAAGTTCACTTTTAAAGATATTACCATCTTTGCAATTTTATTCTTAAGGTAAATTTAAATTTGGCAACGTTAACATTCTGAAAAGACTTTTAAACACTTTGCAAAAGTGTAATTTGCAGAAAATAAAAATTACTAAGTTCACTTTTAAAGATATTACAATCTTTGCAATTTTATTCTTAAGGTAAATTTAAATTTGGCAACGTTAACATTCTGAAAAGACTTTTAAACACTTTCCAAAAGTGTAATTTGCGGAAAATAAAAATTACTAAGTTCACTTTTAAAGATATTACCTTCTTTGCAATTTTATTCTTAAGGTAAATTTAAATTTGGCAACGTTAACATTCTGAAAAGATTTTTAAACACTTTGCAAAAGTTTAATTTGCGGAAAATAAAAATTACTCAGTTCACTTTTAAAGATATTACCTTCTTTGCAATTTTATTCTGAAGGTAAATTTAAATTTGGCAACGTTAACATTCTGAAAAGACTTTTAAACACTTTCCAAAAGTGTAATTTGCGGAAAATAAAAATTACTAAGTTCACTTTTAAAGATATTACCTTCTTTGCAATTTTATTCTTAAGGTAAATTTAAATTTGGCAACGTTAACATTCTGAAAAGACTTTTAAACACTTTGAAAAAGTGTAATTTGCAGAAAATAAAAAATACTGAGTTTACTTTTAAAGATATTACCATCTTTGCAATTTTATTCTGAAGGTAAATTTAAATTTGGCAACGTTAACATTCTGAAAAGACTTTTAAACACTTTGCAAAAGTGTAATTTGCGGAAAATAAAAATTACTAAGTTCACTTTTAAAGATATTACCATCTTTGCAATTTTATTCTTAAGGTAAATTTAAATTTGGCAACGTTAACATTCTGAAAAGACTTTTAAACACTTTGCAAATTGTACTTTGCAGAAAATAAAAATTACTAAGTTCACTTTTAAAGATATTACCATCTTTGCAATTTTATTCTTAAGGTAAGTTTAAATTTGGCAACGTTAACATTCTGAAAAGACTTTTAAACACTTTGCAAAAGTGTAATTTGCCGAAAATAAAAATTACTAAGTTCACTTTTAAAGATATTACCATCTTTGCAATTTTATTCTTAAGGTAAATTTAAATTTGGCAACGTTAACATTCTGAAAAGACTTTTAAACACTTTCCAAAAGTGTAATTTGCGGAAAATAAAAATTACTAAGTTCACTTTTAAAGATATTACCTTCTTTGCAATTTTATTCTTAAGGTAAATTTAAATTTGGCAACGTTAACATTCTGAAAAGACTTTTAAACACTTTGCAAAAGTGTAATTTGCGGAAAATAAAAATTACTAAGTTCACTTTTAAAGTTATTACCATCTTTGCAATTTTATTCTTAAGGTAAATTTAAATTTGGCAACGTTAACATTCTGAAAAGACTTTTAAACACTTTGCAAAAGTGTAATTTGCAGAAAATAAAAATTACTAAGTTCACTTTTAAAGATATTACCTTCTTTGTAATTTTATTCTGAAGGTAAATTTAAATTTGGCATCGTTAACATTCTGAAAAGACTTTTAAACACTTTAAACACTTTGCAAAAGTGTAATTTGCGGAAAATAAAAATTACTAAGTTCACTTTTAAAGATATTACCATCTTTGCAATTTTATTCTTAAGGTAAATTTAAATTTGGCAACGTTAACATTCTGAAAAGACTTTTAAACACTTTGCAAAAGTGTAATTTGCAGAAAATAAAAATTACTAAGTTCACTTTTAAAGATATTACCATCTTTGCAATTTTATTCTTAAGGTAAATTTAAATTTGGCAACGTTAACATTCTGAAAAGACTTTTAAACACTTTGAAAAGTGTAATTTGCAGAAAATAAAAATTACTAAGTTCACTTTTAAAGATATTACCATCTTTGCAATTTTATTCTTAAGGTAAATTTAAATTTGGCAACGTTAACATTCTGAAAAGACTTTTAAACACTTTGCAAAAGTGTAATTTGCAGAAAATAGAAATTACTAAGTTCACTTTTAAATATATTACCATCTTTGCAATTTTATTCTTAAGGTAAATTTAAATTTGGCAACGTTAACATTCTGAAAAGACTTTTAAACTCTTTGCAAAAGTGTAATTTGCCGAAAATAAAAATTACTAAGTTCACTTTTAAATATATTACCATCTTAGCAATTTTATTTTAAAGGTAAATTTAAATTTGGCAACGTTAACATTCTGAAAAGACTTTTAAACACTTTGCAAAAGTGTAATTTGCAGAAAAAAAAAATTACTAAGTTCACTTTTAAAGATATTACCTTCTTTGCAATTTTATACTGAAGGTAAATTTAAATTTGGCAACGTTAACATTCTGAAAAGACTTTTAAACACTTTGCAAAAGTGTAATTTGCAGAAAATAAAAATTACTAAGTTCACTTTTAAAGATATTACCTTCTTTGCAATTTTATTCTGAAGGTAAATTTAAATTTGGCAACGTTAACATTCTGAAAAGACTTTTAAACACTTTGCAAAAGTGTAATTTGCAGAAAATAAAAATTACTAAGTTCACTTTTAAAGATATTACCATCTTTGCAATTTTATTCTTAAGGTAAATTTAAATTTGGCAACGTTAACATTCTGAAAAGACTTTTAAACACTTTGCAAAAGTGTAATTTGCGGAAAATAAAAATTACTAAGTTCACTTTTAAAGATATTACCATCTTTGCAATTTTATTCTTAAGGTAAATTTAAATTTGGCAAGTTAACATTCTGAAAAGACTTTTAAACACTTTGAAAAGTGTAATTTGCGGAAAATAAAAATTACTAAGTTCACTTTTAAAGATATTACCATCTTTGCAATTTTATTCTTAAGGTAAATTTAAATTTGGCAACGTTAACATTCTGAAAAGACTTTTAAACACTTTGCAAAAGTGTAATTTGCAGAAAATAAAAATTACTAAGTTCACTTTTAAAGATATTACCTTCTTTGCAATTTTATTCTAAAGGTAAATTTAAATTTGGCAACGTTAACATTCTGAAAAGACTTTTAAACACTTTGCAAAAGTGTAATTTGCAGAAAATAAAAATTACTAAGTTCACTTTTAAAGATATTACCATCTTTGCAATTTTATTCTTAAGGTAAATTTAAATTTGGCAACGTTAACATTCTGAAAAGACTTTTAAACACTTTGCAAAAGTGTAATTTGCGGAAAATAAAAATTACTAAGTTCACTTTTAAAGATATTACCATCTTTGCAATTTTATTCTTAAGGTAAATTTAAATTTGGCAAGTTAACATTCTGAAAAGACTTTTAAACACTTTGAAAAGTGTAATTTGCGGAAAATAAAAATTACTAAGTTCACTTTTAAAGATATTACCATCTTTGCAATTTTATTCTTAAGGTAAATTTAAATTTGGCAACGTTAACATTCTGAAAAGACTTTTAAACACTTTGCAAAAGTGTAATTTGCAGAAAATAAAAATTACTAAGTTCACTTTTAAAGATATTACCATCTTTGCAATTTTATTTTAAAGGTAAATTTAAATTTGGCAACGTTAACATTCTGAAAAGACTTTTAAACACTTTGCAAAAGTGTAATTTGCGGAAAATAAAAATTACTAAGTTCACTTTTAAAGATATTACCATCTTAGCAATTTTATTTTAAAGGTAAATTTAAATTTGGCAACGTTAACATTCTGAAAAGACTTTTAAACACTTTGCAAAAGTGTAATTTACGGAAAATAAAAATTACTAAGTTCACTTTTAAAGATATTACCTTCTTTGCAATTTTATTCTTAAGGTAAATTTAAATTTGGCAACGTTAACATTCTGAAAAGACTTTTAAACACTTTGCAAAAGTGTAATTTGCGGAAAATAAAAATTACTAAGTTCACTTTTAAAGATATTACCATCTTTGCAATTTTATTCTTAAGGTAAATTTAAATTTGGCAACGTTAACATTCTGAAAAGACTTTTAAACACTTTGAAAAGTGTAATTTGCCGAAAATAAAAATTACTAAGTTCACTTTTAAAGATATTACCATCTTTGCAATTTTATTCTTAAGGTAAATTTAAATTTGGCAACGTTAACATTCTGAAAAGACTTTTAAACACTTTGAAAAGTGTAATTTGCCGAAAATAAAAATTACTAAGTTCACTTTTAAAGATATTACCATCTTTGCAATTTTATTCTTAAGGTAAATTTAAATTTGGCAACGTTAACATTCTGAAAAGACTTTTAAACACTTTGCAAAAGTGTAATTTGCGGAAAATAAAAATTACTAAGTTCACTTTTAAATATATTACCATCTTAGCAATTTTATTTTAAAGGTAAATTTAAATTTGGCAACGTTAACATTCTGAAAAGACTTTTAAACACTTTGCAAAAGTGTAATTTACGGAAAATAAAAATTACTAAGTTCACTTTTAAAGATATTACCTTCTTTGCAATTTTATTCTGAAGGTAAATTTAAATTTGGCAACGTTAACATTCTGAAAAGACTTTTAAACACTTTGCAAAAGTGTAATTTGCAGAAAATAAAAATTACTAAGTTCACTTTTAAAGATATTACCTTCTTTGCAATTTTATTCTGAAGGTAAATTTAAATTTGGCAACGTTAACATTCTGAAAAGACTTTTAAACACTTTGCAAAAGTGTAATTTGCAGAAAATAAAAATTACTAAGTTCACTTTTAAAGATATTACCATCTTTGCAATTTTATTCTTAAGGTAAATTTAAATTTGGCAACGTTAACATTCTGAAAAGACTTTTAAACACTTTGCAAAAGTGTAATTTGCAGAAAATAAAAATTACTAAGTTCACTTTTAAAGATATTACCATCTTTGCAATTTTATTCTTAAGGTAAATTTAAATTTGGCAACGTTAACATTCTGAAAAGACTTTTAAACACTTTGAAAAGTGTAATTTGCAGAAAATAAAAATTACTAAGTTCACTTTTAAAGATATTACCATCTTTGCAATTTTATTCTTAAGGTAAATTTAAATTTGGCAACGTTAACATTCTGAAAAGACTTTTAAACACTTTGCAAAAGTGTAATTTGCGGAAAATAAAAACTACTAAGTTCACTTTTAAAGATATTACCATCTTTGCAATTTTATTCTTAAGGTAAATTTAAATTTGGCAACGTTAACATTCTGAAAAGACTTTTAAACTCTTTGAAAAGTGTAATTTGCAGAAAATAAAAATTACTAAGTTCACTTTTAAAGATATTACCATCTTTGCAATTTTATTCTTAAGGTAAATTTAAATTTGGCAACGTTAACATTCTGAAAAGACTTTTAAACACTTTGAAAAGTGTAATTTGCGGAAAATAAAAATTACTAAGTTCACTTTTAAAGATATTACCATCTTTGCAATTTTATTCTTAAGGTAAATTTAAATTTGGCAACGTTAACATTCTGAAAAGACTTTTAAACACTTTCAAAAGTGTAATTTGCCGAAAATAAAAATTACTAAGTTCACTTTTAAAGATATTACCATCTTTGCAATTTTATTCTTAAGGTAAATTTAAATTTGGCAACGTTAACATTCTGAAAAGACTTTTAAACACTTTGAAAAGTGTAATTTGCCGAAAATAAAAATTACTAAGTTCACTTTTAAAGATATTACCATCTTTGCAATTTTATTCTTAAGGTAAATTTAAATTTGGCAACGTTAACATTCTGAAAAGACTTTTAAACACTTTGCAAAAGTGTTATTTGCGGAAAATAAAAATTACTAAGTTCACTTTTAAACATATTACCATCTTTGCAATTTTATTCTTAAGGTAAATTTAAATTTGGCAACGTTAACATTCTGAAAAGACTTTTAAACACTTTGAAAAGTGTAATTTGCCGAAAATAAAAATTACTAAGTTCACTTTTAAAGATATTACCATCTTTGCAATTTTATTCTTAAGGTAAATTTAAATTTGGCAACGTTAACATTCTGAAAAGACTTTTAAACACTTTGAAAAGTGTAATTTGCCGAAAATAAAAATTACTAAGTTCACTTTTAAAGATATTACCATCTTTGCAATTTTATTCTTAAGGTAAATTTAAATTTGGCAACGTTAACATTCTGAAAAGACTTTTAAACACTTTGCAAAAGTGTAATTTGCGGAAAATAAAAATTACTAAGTTCACTTTTAAACATATTACCATCTTTGCAATTTTATTCTTAAGGTAAATTTAAATTTGGCAACGTTAACATTCTGAAAAGACTTTTAAACACTTTGAAAAGTGTAATTTGCCGAAAATAAAAATTACTAAGTTCACTTTTAAAGATATTACCATCTTTGCAATTTTATTCTTAAGGTAAATTTAAATTTGGCAACGTTAACATTCTGAAAAGACTTTTAAACACTTTGCAAAAGTGTAATTTGCCGAAAATAAAAATTACTAAGTTCACTTTTAAATATATTACCATCTTAGCAATTTTATTTTAAAGGTAAATTTAAATTTGGCAACGTTAACATTCTGAAAAGACTTTTAAACACTTTGCAAAAGTGTAATTTACGGAAAATAAAAATTACTAAGTTCACTTTTAAAGATATTACCTTCTTTGCAATTTTATTCTTAAGGTAAATTTAAATTTGGCAACGTTAACATTCTGAAAAGACTTTTAAACACTTTGCAAAAGTGTAATTTGCAGAAAATAAAAATTACTAAGTTCACTTTTAAAGATATTACCTTCTTTGCAATTTTATTCTTAAGGTAAATTTAAATTTGGCAACGTTAACATTCTGAAAAGACTTTTAAACACTTTGCAAAAGTGTAATTTGCAGAAAATAAAAATTACTAAGTTCACTTTTAAAGATATTACCTTCTTTGCAATTTTATTCTTAAGGTAAATTTAAATTTGGCAACGTTAACATTCTGAAAAGACTTTTAAACACTTTGCAAAAGTGTAATTTGCAGAAAATAAAAATTACTAAGTTCACTTTTAAAGATATTACCATCTTTGCAATTTTATTCTTAAGGTAAATTTAAATTTGGCAACGTTAACATTCTGAAAAGACTTTTAAACACTTTGCAAAAGTGTAATTTGCGGAAAATAAAAATTACTAAGTTCACTTTTAAAGATATTACCATCTTTGCAATTTTATTCTTAAGGTAAATTTAAATTTGGCAACGTTAACATTCTGAAAAGACTTTTAAACACTTTGAAAAGTGTAATTTGCAGAAAATAAAAATTACTAAGTTCACTTTTAAAGATATTACCATCTTTGCAATTTTATTCTTAAGGTAAATTTAAATTTGGCAACGTTAACATTCTGAAAAGACTTTTAAACACTTTGCAAAAGTGTAATTTGCGGAAAATAAAAATTACTAAGTTCACTTTTAAAGATATTACCTTCTTTACAATTTTATTCTGAAGGTAAATTTAAATTTGGCAACGTTAACATTCTGAAAAGACTTTTAAACACTTTGCAAAAGTGTAATTTGCAGAAAATAAAAATTACTAAGTTCACTTTTAAAGATATTACCTTCTTTGCAATTTTATTCTTAAGGTAAATTTAAATTTGGCAACGTTAACATTCTGAAAAGACTTTTAAACACTTTGCAAAAGTGTAATTTGCAGAAAATAAAAATTACTAAGTTCACTTTTAAAGATATTACCTTCTTTGCAATTTTATTCTTAAGGTAAATTTAAATTTGGCAACGTTAACATTCTGAAAAGACTTTTAAACACTTTGCAAAAGTGTAATTTGCAGAAAATAAAAATTACTAAGTTCACTTTTAAAGATATTACCTTCTTTACAATTTTATTCTGAAGGTAAATTTAAATTTGGCAACGTTAACATTCTGAAAAGACTTTTAAACACTTTGCAAAAGTGTAATTTGCAGAAAATAAAAATTACTAAGTTCACTTTTAAAGATATTACCATCTTTGCAATTTTATTCTTAAGGTAAATTTAAATTTGGCAACGTTAACATTCTGAAAAGACTTTTAAACACTTTGCAAAAGTGTAATTTGCCGAAAATAAAAATTACTAAGTTCACTTTTAAAGATATTACCATCTTTGCAATTTTATTCTTAAGGTAAATTTAAATTTGGCAACGTTAACATTCTGAAAAGACTTTTAAACACTTTGCAAAAGTGTAATTTGCAGAAAATAAAAATTACTAAGTTCACTTTTAAAGATATTACCATCTTTGCAATTTTATTCTTAAGGTAAGTTTAAATTTGGCAACGTTAACATTCTGAAAAGACTTTTAAACACTTTGCAAAAGTGTTATTTGCGGAAAATAAAAATTACTAAGTTCACTTTTAAAGATATTACCATCTTTGCAATTTTATTCTGAAGGTAAATTTAAATTTGGCAACGTTAACATTCTGAAAAGACTTTTAAACACTTTGAAAAGTGTAATTTGCAGAAAATAAAAATTACTAAGTTCACTTTTAAAGATATTACCATCTTTGCAATTTTATTCTTAAGGTAAATTTAAATTTGGCAACGTTAACATTCTGAAAAGACTTTTAAACACTTTGCAAAAGTGTAATTTGCCGAAAATAAAAATTACTAAGTTCACTTTTAAATATATTACCATCTTAGCAATTTTATTTTAAAGGTAAATTTAAATTTGGCAACGTTAACATTCTGAAAAGACTTTTAAACACTTTGCAAAAGTGTAATTTACGGAAAATAAAAATTACTAAGTTCACTTTTAAAGATATTACCTTCTTTGCAATTTTATTCTTAAGGTAAATTTAAATTTGGCAACGTTAACATTCTGAAAAGACTTTTAAACACTTTGCAAAAGTGTAATTTGCAGAAAATAAAAATTACTAAGTTCACTTTTAAAGATATTACCTTCTTTGCAATTTTATTCTTAAGGTAAATTTAAATTTGGCAACGTTAACATTCTGAAAAGACTTTTAAACACTTTGCAAAAGTGTAATTTGCAGAAAATAAAAATTACTAAGTTCACTTTTAAAGATATTACCATCTTTGCAATTTTATTCTTAAGGTAAATTTAAATTTGGCAACGTTAACATTCTGAAAAGACTTTTAAACACTTTGCAAAAGTGTAATTTGCAGAAAATAAAAATTACTAAGTTCACTTTTAAAGATATTACCATCTTTGCAATTTTATTCTTAAGGTAAATTTAAATTTGGCAACGTTAACATTCTGAAAAGACTTTTAAACACTTTGAAAAGTGTAATTTGCAGAAAATAAAAATTACTAAGTTCACTTTTAAAGATATTACCATCTTTGCAATTTTATTCTTAAGGTAAATTTAAATTTGGCAACGTTAACATTCTGAAAAGACTTTTAAACACTTTGCAAAAGTGTAATTTGCGGAAAATAAAAATTACTAAGTTCACTTTTAAAGATATTACCATCTTTGCAATTTTATTCTTAAGGTAAATTTAAATTTTGCAACGTTAACATTCTGAAAAGACTTTTAAACACTTTGAAAAGTGTAATTTGCGGAAAATAAAAATTACTAAGTTCACTTTTAAAGATATTACCATCTTTGCAATTTTATTCTTAAGGTAAATTTAAATTTGGCAACGTTAACATTCTGAAAAGACTTTTAAACACTTTGAAAAGTGTAATTTGCCGAAAATAAAAATTACTAAGTTCACTTTTAAAGATATTACCATCTTTGCAATTTTATTCTTAAGGTAAATTTAAATTTGGCAACGTTAACATTCTGAAAAGACTTTTAAACACTTTGCAAAAGTGTAATTTGCCGAAAATAAAAATTACTAAGTTCACTTTTAAAGATATTACCATCTTTGCAATTTTATTCTTAAGGTAAATTTAAATTTGGCAACGTTAACATTCTGAAAAGACTTTTAAACACTTTGCAAAAGTGTAATTTGCGGAAAATAAAAATTACTAAGTTCACTTTTAAACATATTACCTTCTTTGCAATTTTATTCTTAAGGTAAATTTAAATTTGGCAACGTTAACATTCTGAAAAGACTTTTAAACACTTTGAAAAGTGTAATTTGCCGAAAATAAAAATTACTAAGTTCACTTTTAAAGATATTACCATCTTTGCAATTTTATTCTTAAGGTAAATTTAAATTTGGCAACGTTAACATTCTGAAAAGACTTTTAAACACTTTGCAAAAGTGTAATTTGCCGAAAATAAAAATTACTAAGTTCACTTTTAAATATATTACCATCTTAGCAATTTTATTTTAAAGGTAAATTTAAATTTGGCAACGTTAACATTCTGAAAAGACTTTTAAACACTTTGCAAAAGTGTAATTTACGGAAAATAAAAATTACTAAGTTCACTTTTAAAGATATTACCTTCTTTGCAATTTTATTCTGAAGGTAAATTTAAATTTGGCAACGTTAACATTCTGAAAAGACTTTTAAACACTTTGCAAAAGTGTAATTTGCCGAAAATAAAAATTACTAAGTTCACTTTTAAATATATTACCATCTTAGCAATTTTATTTTAAAGGTAAATTTAAATTTGGCAACGTTAACATTCTGAAAAGACTTTTAAACACTTTGCAAAAGTGTAATTTACGGAAAATAAAAATTACTAAGTTCACTTTTAAAGATATTACCTTCTTTGCAATTTTATTCTGAAGGTAAATTTAAATTTGGCAACGTTAACATTCTGAAAAGACTTTTAAACACTTTGCAAAAGTGTAATTTGCAGAAAATAAAAATTACTAAGTTCACTTTTAAAGATATTACCATCTTTGCAATTTTATTCTTAAGGTAAATTTAAATTTGGCAACGTTAACATTCTGAAAAGACTTTTAAACACTTTGCAAAAGTGTAATTTGCAGAAAATAAAAATTACTAAGTTCACTTTTAAACATATTACCATCTTTGCAATTTTATTCTTAAGGTAAATTTAAATTTGGCATCGTTAACATTCTGAAAAGACTTTTAAACACTTTGCAAAAGTGTTATTTGCAGAAAATAAAAATTACTAAGTTCACTTTTAAAGATATTACCTTCTTTGCAATTTTATTCTTAAGGAAAATTTAAATTTGGCAACGTTAACATTCTGAAAAGACTTTTAAACACTTTGCAAAAGTGTAATTTGCAGAAAATAAAAATTACTAAGTTCACTTTTAAGGATATTACCATCTTTGTAATTTTATTCTTAAGGTAAAATTAAATTTGGCAACGTTAACATTCTGAAAAGACTTTTAAACACTTTCCAAAAGTGTAATTTGCGGAAAATAAAAATTACTAAGTTCACTTTTAAACATATTACCATCTTTGCAATTTTATTCTGAAGGTAAATTTAAATTTGGCAACGTTAACATTCTGAAAAGACTTTTAAACACTTTGCAAAAGTGTAATTTGCAGAAAATAAAAATTACTAAGTTCACTTTTAAAGATATTACCTTCTTTGCAATTTTATTCTGAAGGTAAATTTAAATTTGGCAACGTTAACATTCTGAAAAGACTTTTAAACAATTTGCAAAAGTGTAATTTGCAGAAAATAAAAATTACTAAGTTCACTTTTAAAGATATTACCATCTTTGCAATTTAATTCTTAAGGTAAATTTAAATTTGGCAACGTTAACATTCTGAAAAGACTTTTAAACACTTTGCAAAAGTGTAATTTGCCGAAAATGAAAATTACTAAGTTCACTTTTAAAGATATTACCATCTTTGCAATTTTATTCATAACGTAAATTTAAATTTGGCAACGTTAACATTCTGAAAAGACTTTTAAACACTTTGCAAAAGTGTAATTTACGGAAAATAAAAATTACTAAGTTCACTTTTAAAGATATTACCTTCTTTGCAATTTTATTCTTCAGGTAAATTTAAATTTGGCAACGTTAACATTCTGAAAAGACTTTTAAACACTTTGTAAAAGTGTAATTTGCGGAAAATAAAAATTACTAAGTTCACTTTTAAGGATATTACCATCTTTGTAATTTTATTCTTAAGGTAAAATTAAATTTGGCAACGTTAACATTCTGAAAAGACTTTTAAACACTTTGCAAAAGTGTAATTTGCAGAAAATAAAAATTACTAAGTTCACTTTTAAGGATATTACCATCTTTGTAATTTTATTCTTAAGGTAAAATTAAATTTGGCAACGTTAACATTCTGAAAAGACTTTTAAACACTTTCCAAAAGTGTAATTTGCGGAAAATAAAAATTACTAAGTTCACTTTTAAACATATTACCATCTTTGCAATTTTATTCTGAAGGTAAATTTAAATTTGGCAACGTTAACATTCTGAAAAGACTTTTAAACACTTTGCAAAAGTGTAATTTGCAGAAAATAAAAATTACTAAGTTCACTTTTAAAGATATTACCTTCTTTGCAATTTTATTCTGAAGGTAAATTTAAATTTGGCAACGTTAACATTCTGAAAAGACTTTTAAACACTTTGCAAAAGTGTAATTTGCAGAAAATAAAAATTACTAAGTTCACTTTTAAAGATATTACCATCTTTGCATTTTAATTCTTAAGGTAAATTTAAATTTGGCAACGTTAACATTCTGAAAAGACTTTTAAACACTTTGCAAAAGTGTAATTTGCCGAAAATGAAAATTACTAAGTTCACTTTTAAAGATATTACCATCTTTGCAATTTTATTTTAAAGGTAAATTTAAATTTGGCAACGTTAACATTCTGAAAAGACTTTTAAACACTTTGCAAAAGTGTAATTTGCGGAAAATAAAAATTACTAAGTTCACTTTTAAAGATATTACCATCTTTGCAATTTTATTCTTAAGGTAAATTTAAATTTGGCAACGTTAACATTCTGAAAAGACTTTTAAACACTTTGCAAAAGTGTAATTTACGGAAAATAAAAATTACTAAGTTCACTTTTAAAGATATTACCATCTTTGCAATTTTATTCTTAAGGTAAATTTAAATTTGGCAACGTTAACATTCTGAAAAGACTTTTAAACACTTTGCAAAAGTGTTATTTGCGGAAAATAAAAATTACTAAGTTCACTTTTAAACATATTACCATCTTTGCAATTTTATTCTGAAGGTAAATTTAAATTTGGCAACGTTAACATTCTGAAAAGACTTTTAAACACTTTGCAAAAGTGTAATTTGCAGAAAATAAAAATTACTAAGTTCACTTTTAAAGATATTACCTTCTTTGCAATTTTATTCTGAAGGTAAATTTAAATTTGGCAACGTTAACATTCTGAAAAGACTTTTAAACACTTTGCAAAAGTGTAATTTGCAGAAAATAAAAATTACTAAGTTCACTTTTAAAGATATTACCATCTTTGCAATTTAATTCTTAAGGTAAATTTAAATTTGGCAACGTTAACATTCTGAAAAGACTTTTAAACACTTTGCAAAAGTGTAATTTGCAGAAAATAAAAATTACTCAGTTCACTTTTAAAGATATTACCTTCTTTGCAATTTTATTCTTAAGGTAAATTTAAATTTGGCAACGTTAACATTCTGAAAAGACTTTTAAACACTTTGCAAAAGTGTAATTTGCAGAAAATAAAAATTCTAAGTTCACTTTTAAAGATATTACCATCTTTGCAATTTTATTCTTAAGGTAAATTTAAATTTGGCAACGTTAACATTATGAAAAGACTTTTAAACACTTTGCAAAAGTGTAATTTGCAGAAAATAAAAATTACTAAGTTCACTTTTAAAGATATTACCATCTTTGCAATTTAATTCTTAAGGTAAATTTAAATTTGGCAACGTTAACATTCTGAAAAGACTTTTAAACACTTTGCAAAAGTGTAATTTGCAGAAAATAAAAATTACTCAGTTCACTTTTAAAGATATTACCTTCTTTGCAATTTTATTCTTAAGGTAAATTTAAATTTGGCAACGTTAACATTCTGAAAAGACTTTTAAACACTTTGCAAAAGTGTAATTTGCAGAAAATAAAAATTCTAAGTTCACTTTTAAAGATATTACCATCTTTGCAATTTTATTCTTAAGGTAAATTTAAATTTGGCAACGTTAACATTCTGAAAAGACTTTTAAACACTTTGCAAAGTGTAATTTGAAGAAAATAAAAATTACTAAGTTCACTTTTAAAGATATTACCATCTTTGCAATTTTATTCTTAAGGTAAATTTAAATTTGGCAACGTTAACATTCTGAAAAGACTTTTAAACACTTTGCAAAAGTGTAATTTGCAGAAAATAAAAATTACTAAGTTCACTTTTAAAGATATTACCATCTTTGCAATTTTATTCTTAAGGTAAGTTTAAATTTGGCAACGTTAACATTCTGAAAAGACTTTTAAACACTTTGCAAAAGTGTTATTTGCGGAAAATAAAAATTACTAAGTTCACTTTTAAACATATTACCATCTTTGCAATTTTATTCTGAAGGTAAATTTAAATTTGGCAACGTTAACATTCTGAAAAGACTTTTAAACACTTTGCAAAAGTGTAATTTGCCGAAAATGAAAATTACTAAGTTCACTTTTAAAGATATTACCATCTTTGCAATTTTATTTTAAAGGTAAATTTAAATTTGGCAACGTTAACATTCTGAAAAGACTTTTAAACACTTTGCAAAAGTGTAATTTGCGGAAAATAAAAATTACTAAGTTCACTTTTAAAGATATTACCATCTTTGCAATTTTATTCTTAAGGTAAATATAAATTTGGCAACGTTAACATTCTGAAAAGACTTTTAAACACTTTGCAAAAGTGTAATTTGCAGAAAATAGAAATTACTAAGTTCACTTTTAAAGATATTACCATCTTTGCAATTTTATTCTGAAGGTAAATTTAAATTTGGCAACGTTAACATTCTGAAAAGACTTTTAAACTCTTTGCAAAAGTGTAATTTGCAGAAAATAAAAATTACTAAGTTCACTTTTAAAGATATTACCATCTTTGCAATTTTATTCTTAAGGTAAGTTTAAATTTGGCAACGTTAACATTCTGAAAAAACTTTTAAACACTTTGCAAAAGTGTTATTTGCGGAAAATAAAAATTACTAAGTTCACTTTTAAACATATTACCATCTTTGCAATTTTATTCTGAAGGTAAATTTAAATTTGGCAACGTTAACATTCTGAAAAGACTTTTAAACACTTTGCAAAAGTGTAATTTGCAGAAAATAAAAATTACTAAGTTCACTTTTAAAGATATTACCATCTTTGTAATTTAATTCTTAAGGTAAATTTAAATTTGGCAACGTTAACATTCTGAAAAGACTTTTAAACACTTTGCAAAAGTGTAATTTACCGAAAATGAAAATTACTAAGTTCACTTTTAAAGATATTACCATCTTTGCAATTTCATTTTAAAGGTAAATTTAAATTTGGCAACGTTAACATTCTGAAAAGACTTTTAAACACTTTGCAAAAGTGTAATTTGCGGAAAATAAAAATTACTAAGTTCACTTTTAAAGATATTACCATCTTTGCAATTTTATTCTTAAGGTAAATTTAAATTTGGCAACGTTAACATTCTGAAAAGACTTTTAAACACTTTGCAAAAGTGTAATTTGCGGAAAATAAAAATTACTCAGTTCACTTTTAAAGATATTACCTTCTTTGCAATTTTATTCTTAAGGTAAATTTAAATTTGGCAACGTTAACATTCTGAAAAGACTTTTAAACACTTTGCAAAAGTGTAATTTGCAGAAAATAAAAATTCTAAGTTCACTTTTAAAGATATTACCATCTTTGCAATTATATTCTTAAGGTAAATTTAAATTTGGCAACGTTAACATTATGAAAAGACTTTTAAACACTTTGCAAAGTGTAATTTGAAGAAAATAAAAATTACTAAGTTCACTTTTAAAGATATTACCATCTTTGCAATTTTATTCTTAAGGTAAATTTAAATTTGGCAACGTTAACATTCTGAAAAGACTTTTAAACACTTTGCAAAAGTGTAATTTGCAGAAAATAGAAATTACTAAGTTCACTTTTAAAGATATTACCATCTTTGCAATTTTATTCTGAAGGTAAATTTAAATTTGGCAACGTTAACATTCTGAAAAGACTTTTAAACTCTTTGCAAAAGTGTAATTTGCAGAAAATAAACATTACTAAGTTCACTTTTAAAGATATTACCATCTTTGCAATTTTATTCTTAAGGTAAGTTTAAATTTGGCAACGTTAACATTCTGAAAAGACTTTTAAACACTTTGCAAAAGTGTTATTTGCGGAAAATAAAAATTACTAAGTTCACTTTTAAACATATTACCATCTTTGCAATTTTATTCTTAAGGTAAATTTAAATTTGGCAACGTTAACATTCTGAAAAGACTTTTAAACTCTTTGCAAAAGTGTAATTTGCAGAAAATAAAAATTAATAATTCACTTTTAAAGATATTACCATCTTTGCAATTTTATTCTTAAGGTAAGTTTAAATTTGGCAACGTTAACATTCTGAAAAGACTTTTAAACACTTTGCAAAAGTGTTATTTGCGGAAAATAAAAATTACTAAGTTCACTTTTAAACATATTACCATCTTTGCAATTTTATTCTTAAGGTAAATTTAAATTTGGCAACGTTAACATTCTGAAAAGACTTTTAAACACTTTGCAAAAGTGTAATTTGCAGAAAATAAAAATTACTAAGTTCACTTTTAAAGATATTACCATCTTTGCAATTTTATTCTTAAGGTAAGTTTAAATTTGGCAACGTTAACATTCTGAAAAGACTTTTAAACACTTTGCAAAAGTGTTATTTGCGGAAAATAAAAATTACTAAGTTCACTTTTAAACATATAACCATCTTTGCAATTTTATTCTTAAGGTAAATTTAAATTTGGCAACGTTAACATTCTGAAAAGACTTTTAAACTCTTTGCAAAAGTGTAATTTGCAGAAAATAAAAATTAATAATTCACTTTTAAAGATATTACCATCTTTGCAATTTTATTCTTAAGGTAAGTTTAAATTTGGCAACGTTAACATTCTGAAAAGACTTTTAAACACTTTGCAAAAGTGTTATTTGCGGAAAATAAAAATTACTAAGTTCACTTTTAAACATATTACCATCTTTGCAATTTTATTCTTAAGGTAAATTTAAATTTGGCAACGTTAACATTCTGAAAAGACTTTTAAACACTTTGCAAAAGTGTAATTTGCAGAAAATAAAAATTACTAAGTTCACTTTTAAAGATATTACCTTCTTTGCAATTTTATTCTGAAGGTAAATTTAAATTTGGCAACGTTAACATTCTGAAAAGACTTTTAAACACTTTAAACACTTTGCAAAAGTGTAATTTGCAGAAAATAAAAATTACTAAGTTCACTTTTAAAGATATTACCATCTTTGCAATTTTATTCTTAAGGTGAATTTGAATTTGGCAACGTTAACATTCTGAAAAGACTTTTAAACACTTTGCAAAAGTGTAATTTGCAGAAAATAAAAATTACTAAGTTCACTTTTAAAGATATTACCATCTTTGCAATTTTATTCTTAAGGAAAATTTAAATTTGGTAACGTTAACATTCTGAAAAGACTTTTAAACACTTTGAAAAGTGTAATTTGCAGAAAATAAAAATTACTAAGTTCACTTTTAAAGATATTACCATCTTTACAATTTTATTCTGAAGGTAAATTTAAATTTGGCAACGTTAACATTCTGAAAAGACTTTTAAACTCTTTGCAAAAGTGTAATTTGCAGAAAATAAAAATTACTAAGTTCACTTTTAAAGATATTACCATCTTTGCAATTTTATTCTTAAGGTAAGTTTAAATTTGGCAACGTTAACATTCTGAAAAGACTTTTAAACACTTTGCAAAAGTGTTATTTGCGGAAAATAAAAATTACTAAGTTCACTTTTAAAGATATTACCATCTTAGCAATTTTATTCTTAAGGTAAATTTAAATTTGGCAACGTTAACATTCTGAAAAGACTTTTAAACTCTTTGCAAAAGTGTAATTTGCAGAAAATAAAAATTAATAATTCACTTTTAAAGATATTACCATCTTTGCAATTTTATTCTTAAGGTAAGTTTAAATTTGGCAACGTTAACATTCTGAAAAGACTTTTAAACACTTTGCAAAAGTGTAATTTGCCGAAAATAAAAATTACTAAGTTCACTTTTAAAGATATTACCTTCTTTGCAATTTTATTCTGAAGGTAAATTTAAATTTGGCAACGTTAACATTCTGAAAAGACTTTTAAACACTTTAAACACTTTGCAAAAGTGTAATTTGCAGAAAATAAAAATTACTAAGTTCACTTTTAAAGATATTACCATCTTTGCAATTTTATTCTTAAGGTGAATTTGAATTTGGCAACGTTAACATTCTGAAAAGACTTTTAAACACTTTGCAAAAGTGTAATTTGCAGAAAATAAAAATTACTAAGTTCACTTTTAAAGATATTACCATCTTTGCAATTTTATTCTTAAGGTAAATTTAAATTTGGCAACGTTAACATTCTGAAAAGACTTTTAAACACTTTGAAAAGTGTAATTTGCAGAAAATAAAAATTACTAAGTTCACTTTTAAAGATATTACCATCTTTACAATTTTATTCTGAAGGTAAATTTAAATTTGGCAACGTTAACATTCTGAAAAGACTTTTAAACTCTTTGCAAAAGTGTAATTTGCAGAAAATAAAAATTACTAAGTTCACTTTTAAAGATATTACCATCTTTGCAATTTTATTCTTAAGGTAAGTTTAAATTTGGCAACGTTAACATTCTGAAAAGACTTTTAAACACTTTGCAAAAGTGTTATTTGCGGAAAATAAAAATTACTAAGTTCACTTTTAAACATATTACCATCTTTGCAATTTTATTCTTAAGGTAAATTTAAATTTGGCAACGTTAACATTCTGAAAAGACTTTTAAACTCTTTGCAAAAGTGTAATTTGCAGAAAATAAAAATTAATAATTCACTTTTAAAGATATTACCATCTTTGCAATTTTATTCTTAAGGTAAGTTTAAATTTGGCAACGTTAACATTCTGAAAAGACTTTTAAACACTTTGCAAAAGTGTTATTTGCGGAAAATAAAAATTACTAAGTTCACTTTTAAACATATTACCATCTTTGCAATTTTATTCTTAAGGTAAATTTAAATTTGGCAACGTTAACATTCTGAAAAGACTTTTAAACACTTTGCAAAAGTGTAATTTGCAGAAAATAAAAATTACTAAGTTCACTTTTAAAGATATTACCTTCTTTGTAATTTTATTCTGAAGGTAAATTTAAATTTGGCATCGTTAACATTCTGAAAAGACTTTTAAACACTTTAAACACTTTGCAAAAGTGTAATTTGCGGAAAATAAAAATTACTAAGTTCACTTTTAAAGATATTACCATCTTTGCAATTTTATTCTTAAGGTAAATTTAAATTTGGCAACGTTAACATTCTGAAAAGACTTTTAAACACTTTGCAAAAGTGTAATTTGCAGAAAATAAAAATTACTAAGTTCACTTTTAAAGATATTACCATCTTTGCAATTTTATTCTTAAGGTAAATTTAAATTTGGCAACGTTAACATTCTGAAAAGACTTTTAAACACTTTGAAAAGTGTAATTTGCAGAAAATAAAAATTACTAAGTTCACTTTTAAAGATATTACCATCTTTGCAATTTTATTCTTAAGGTAAATTTAAATTTGGCAACGTTAACATTCTGAAAAGACTTTTAAACACTTTGCAAAAGTGTAATTTGCAGAAAATAGAAATTACTAAGTTCACTTTTAAATATATTACCATCTTTGCAATTTTATTCTTAAGGTAAATTTAAATTTGGCAACGTTAACATTCTGAAAAGACTTTTAAACTCTTTGCAAAAGTGTAATTTGCCGAAAATAAAAATTACTAAGTTCACTTTTAAATATATTACCATCTTAGCAATTTTATTTTAAAGGTAAATTTAAATTTGGCAACGTTAACATTCTGAAAAGACTTTTAAACACTTTGCAAAAGTGTAATTTGCAGAAAAAAAAAATTACTAAGTTCACTTTTAAAGATATTACCTTCTTTGCAATTTTATTCTGAAGGTAAATTTAAATTTGGCAACGTTAACATTCTGAAAATACTTTTAAACACTTTGCAAAAGTGTAATTTGCAGAAAATAAAAATTACTAAGTTCACTTTTAAAGATATTACCTTCTTTGCAATTTTATTCTGAAGGTAAATTTAAATTTGGCAACGTTAACATTCTGAAAAGACTTTTAAACACTTTGCAAAAGTGTAATTTGCAGAAAATAAAAATTACTAAGTTCACTTTTAAAGATATTACCATCTTTGCAATTTTATTCTTAAGGTAAATTTAAATTTGGCAACGTTAACATTCTGAAAAGACTTTTAAACACTTTGCAAAAGTGTAATTTGCAGAAAATAAAAATTACTAAGTTCACTTTTAAAGATATTACCTTCTTTGCAATTTTATTCTGAAGGTAAATTTAAATTTGGCAACGTTAACATTCTGAAAAGACTTTTAAACACTTTGCAAAAGTGTAATTTGCAGAAAATAAAAATTACTAAGTTCACTTTTAAAGATATTACCATCTTTGCAATTTTATTCTTAAGGTAAATTTAAATTTGGCAACGTTAACATTCTGAAAAGACTTTTAAACACTTTGCAAAAGTGTAATTTGCGGAAAATAAAAATTACTAAGTTCACTTTTAAAGATATTACCATCTTTGCAATTTTATTCTTAAGGTAAATTTAAATTTGGCAAGTTAACATTCTGAAAAGACTTTTAAACACTTTGAAAAGTGTAATTTGCGGAAAATAAAAATTACTAAGTTCACTTTTAAAGGTATTACCATCTTTGCAATTTTATTCTTAAGGTAAATTTAAATTTGGCAACGTTAACATTCTGAAAAGACTTTTAAACACTTTGCAAAAGTGTAATTTGCAGAAAATAAAAATTACTAAGTTCACTTTTAAAGATATTACCTTCTTTGCAATTTTATTCTGAAGGTAAATTTAAATTTGGCAACGTTAACATTCTGAAAAGACTTTTAAACACTTTGCAAAAGTGTAATTTGCAGAAAATAAAAATTACTAAGTTCACTTTTAAAGATATTACCATCTTTGCAATTTTATTCTTAAGGTAAATTTAAATTTGGCAACGTTAACATTCTGAAAAGACTTTTAAACACTTTGCAAAAGTGTAATTTGCGGAAAATAAAAATTACTAAGTTCACTTTTAAAGATATTACCATCTTTGCAATTTTATTCTTAAGGTAAATTTAAATTTGGCAAGTTAACATTCTGAAAAGACTTTTAAACACTTTGAAAAGTGTAATTTGCGGAAAATAAAAATTACTAAGTTCACTTTTAAAGATATTACCATCTTTGCAATTTTATTCTTAAGGTAAATTTAAATTTGGCAACGTTAACATTCTGAAAAGACTTTTAAACACTTTGCAAAAGTGTAATTTGCGGAAAATAAAAATTACTAAGTTCACTTTTAAAGATATTACCATCTTTGCAATTTTATTCTTAAGGTAAATTTAAATTTTGCAACGTTAACATTCTGAAAAGACTTTTAAACACTTTGAAAAGTGTAATTTGCGGAAAATAAAAATTACTAAGTTCACTTTTAAAGATATTACCATCTTTGCAATTTTATTCTTAAGGTAAATTTAAATTTGGCAACGTTAACATTCTGAAAAGACTTTTAAACACTTTGAAAAGTGTAATTTGCAGAAAATAAAAATTACTAAGTTCACTTTTAAAGATATTACCATCTTTGCAATTTTATTCTTAAGGTAAATTTAAATTTGGCAACGTTAACATTCTGAAAAGACTTTTAAACACTTTGCAAAAGTGTAATTTGCAGAAAATAAAAATTACTAAGTTCACTTTTAAAGATATTACCATCTTTGCAATTTTATTCTTAAGGTAAATTTAAATTTGGCAACGTTAACATTCTGAAAAGACTTTTAAACACTTTGAAAAGTGTAATTTGCAGAAAATAAAAATTACTAAGTTCACTTTTAAAGATATTACCATCTTTGCAATTTTATTCTTAAGGTAAATTTAAATTTGGCAACGTTAACATTCTGAAAAGACTTTTAAACACTTTGCAAAAGTGTAATTTGCGGAAAATAAAAATTACTAAGTTCACTTTTAAAGATATTACCATCTTTGCAATTTTATTCTTAAGGTAAATTTAAATTTTGCAACGTTAACATTCTGAAAAGACTTTTAAACACTTTGAAAAGTGTAATTTGCGGAAAATAAAAATTACTAAGTTCACTTTTAAAGATATTACCATCTTTGCAATTTTATTCTTAAGGTAAATTTAAATTTGGCAACGTTAACATTCTGAAAAGACTTTTAAACACTTTGAAAAGTGTAATTTGCAGAAAATAAAAATTACTAAGTTCACTTTTAAAGATATTACCATCTTTGCAATTTTATTCTTAAGGTAAATTTAAATTTGGCAACGTTAACATTCTGAAAAGACTTTTAAACACTTTGCAAAAGTGTAATTTGCGGAAAATAAAAATTACTAAGTTCACTTTTAAAGATATTACCATCTTTGCAATTTTATTCTTAAGGTAAATTTAAATTTGGCAACGTTAACATTCTGAAAAGACTTTTAAACACTTTGAAAAGTGTAATTTGCAGAAAATAAAAATTACTAAGTTCACTTTTAAAGATATTACCATCTTTGCAATTTTATTCTTAAGGTAAATTTAAATTTGGCAACGTTAACATTCTGAAAAGACTTTTAAACACTTTGCAAAAGTGTTATTTGCGGAAAATAAAAATTACTAAGTTCACTTTTAAATATATTACCATCTTTGCAATTTTATTCTTAAGGTAAATTTAAATTTGGCAACGTTAACATTCTGAAAAGACTTTTAAACACTTTGAAAAGTGTAATTTGCCGAAAATAAAAATTACTAAGTTCACTTTTAAAGATATTACCATCTTTGCAATTTTATTCTTAAGGTAAATTTAAATTTGGCAACGTTAACATTCTGAAAAGACTTTTAAACACTTTGAAAAGTGTAATTTGCCGAAAATAAAAATTACTAAGTTCACTTTTAAAGATATTACCATCTTTGCAATTTTATTCTTAAGGTAAATTTAAATTTGGCAACGTTAACATTCTGAAAAGACTTTTAAACACTTTGCAAAAGTGTAATTTGCGGAAAATAAAAATTACTAAGTTCACTTTTAAACATATTACCATCTTTGCAATTTTATTCTTAAGGTAAATTTAAATTTGGCAACGTTAACATTCTGAAAAGACTTTTAAACACTTTGAAAAGTGTAATTTGCCGAAAATAAAAATTACTAAGTTCACTTTTAAAGATATTACCATCTTTGCAATTTTATTCTTAAGGTAAATTTAAATTTGGCAACGTTAACATTCTGAAAAGACTTTTAAACACTTTGAAAAGTGTAATTTGCCGAAAATAAAAATTACTAAGTTCACTTTTAAAGATATTACCATCTTTGCAATTTTATTCTTAAGGTAAATTTAAATTTGGCAACGTTAACATTCTGAAAAGACTTTTAAACACTTTGCAAAAGTGTAATTTGCGGAAAATAAAAATTACTAAGTTCACTTTTAAACATATTACCATCTTTGCAATTTTATTCTTAAGGTAAATTTAAATTTGGCAACGTTAACATTCTGAAAAGACTTTTAAACACTTTGAAAAGTGTAATTTGCCGAAAATAAAAATTACTAAGTTCACTTTTAAAGATATTACCATCTTTGCAATTTTATTCTTAAGGTAAATTTAAATTTGGCAACGTTAACATTCTGAAAAGACTTTTAAACACTTTGCAAAAGTGTAATTTGCCGAAAATAAAAATTACTAAGTTCACTTTTAAATATATTACCATCTTAGCAATTTTATTTTAAAGGTAAATTTAAATTTGGCAACGTTAACATTCTGAAAAGACTTTTAAACACTTTGCAAAAGTGTAATTTGCAGAAAATAAAAATTACTAAGTTCACTTTTAAAGATATTACCATCTTTGCAATTTTATTCTTAAGGTAAATTTAAATTTGGCAACGTTAACATTCTGAAAAGACTTTTAAACACTTTGAAAAGTGTAATTTGCAGAAAATAAAAATTACTAAGTTCACTTTTAAAGATATTACCATCTTTGCAATTTTATTCTTAAGGTAAATTTAAATTTGGCAACGTTAACATTCTGAAAAGACTTTTAAACACTTTGAAAAGTGTAATTTGCAGAAAATAAAAATTACTAAGTTCACTTTTAAAGATATTACCATCTTTGCAATTTTATTCTTAAGGTAAATTTAAATTTGGCAACGTTAACATTCTGAAAAGACTTTTAAACACTTTGCAAAAGTGTAATTTGCAGAAAATAAAAATTACTAAGTTCACTTTTAAAGATATTACCATCTTTGCAATTTTATTCTTAAGGTAAATTTAAATTTGGCAACGTTAACATTCTGAAAAGACTTTTAAACACTTTGAAAAGTGTAATTTGCAGAAAATAAAAATTACTAAGTTCACTTTTAAAGATATTACCATCTTTGCAATTTTATTCTTAAGGTAAATTTAAATTTGGCAACGTTAACATTCTGAAAAGACTTTTAAACACTTTGCAAAAGTGTAATTTGCGGAAAATAAAAATTACTAAGTTCACTTTTAAAGATATTACCATCTTTGCAATTTTATTCTTAAGGTAAATTTAAATTTTGCAACGTTAACATTCTGAAAAGACTTTTAAACACTTTGAAAAGTGTAATTTGCGGAAAATAAAAATTACTAAGTTCACTTTTAAAGATATTACCATCTTTGCAATTTTATTCTTAAGGTAAATTTAAATTTGGCAACGTTAACATTCTGAAAAGACTTTCAAACACTTTGAAAAGTGTAATTTGCAGAAAATAAAAATTACTAAGTTCACTTTTAAAGATATTACCATCTTTGCAATTTTATTCTTAAGGTAAATTTAAATTTGGCAACGTTAACATTCTGAAAAGACTTTTAAACACTTTGCAAAAGTGTAATTTGCGGAAAATAAAAATTACTAAGTTCACTTTTAAAGATATTACCATCTTTGCAATTTTATTCTTAAGGTAAATTTAAATTTGGCAACGTTAACATTCTGAAAAGACTTTTAAACACTTTGAAAAGTGTAATTTGCAGAAAATAAAAATTACTAAGTTCACTTTTAAAGATATTACCATCTTTGCAATTTTATTCTTAAGGTAAATTTAAATTTGGCAACGTTAACATTCTGAAAAGACTTTTAAACACTTTGCAAAAGTGTTATTTGCGGAAAATAAAAATTACTAAGTTCACTTTTAAATATATTACCATCTTTGCAATTTTATTCTTAAGGTAAATTTAAATTTGGCAACGTTAACATTCTGAAAAGACTTTTAAACACTTTGAAAAGTGTAATTTGCCGAAAATAAAAATTACTAAGTTCACTTTTAAAGATATTACCATCTTTGCAATTTTATTCTTAAGGTAAATTTAAATTTGGCAACGTTAACATTCTGAAAAGACTTTTAAACACTTTGAAAAGTGTAATTTGCCGAAAATAAAAATTACTAAGTTCACTTTTAAAGATATTACCATCTTTGCAATTTTATTCTTAAGGTAAATTTAAATTTGGCAACGTTAACATTCTGAAAAGACTTTTAAACACTTTGCAAAAGTGTAATTTGCGGAAAATAAAAATTACTAAGTTCACTTTTAAACATATTACCATCTTTGCAATTTTATTCTTAAGGTAAATTTAAATTTGGCAACGTTAACATTCTGAAAAGACTTTTAAACACTTTGAAAAGTGTAATTTGCCGAAAATAAAAATTACTAAGTTCACTTTTAAAGATATTACCATCTTTGCAATTTTATTCTTAAGGTAAATTTAAATTTGGCAACGTTAACATTCTGAAAAGACTTTTAAACACTTTGAAAAGTGTAATTTGCCGAAAATAAAAATTACTAAGTTCACTTTTAAAGATATTACCATCTTTGCAATTTTATTCTTAAGGTAAATTTAAATTTGGCAACGTTAACATTCTGAAAAGACTTTTAAACACTTTGCAAAAGTGTAATTTGCGGAAAATAAAAATTACTAAGTTCACTTTTAAAGATATTACCATCTTTGCAATTTTATTCTTAAGGTAAATTTAAATTTGGCAACGTTAACATTCTGAAAAGACTTTTAAACACTTTGAAAAGTGTAATTTGCAGAAAATAAAAATTACTAAGTTCACTTTTAAAGATATTACCATCTTTGCAATTTTATTCTTAAGGTAAATTTAAATTTGGCAACGTTAACATTCTGAAAAGACTTTTAAACACTTTGCAAAAGTGTTATTTGCGGAAAATAAAAATTACTAAGTTCACTTTTAAATATATTACCATCTTTGCAATTTTATTCTTAAGGTAAATTTAAATTTGGCAACGTTAACATTCTGAAAAGACTTTTAAACACTTTGAAAAGTGTAATTTGCCGAAAATAAAAATTACTAAGTTCACTTTTAAAGATATTACCATCTTTGCAATTTTATTCTTAAGGTAAATTTAAATTTGGCAACGTTAACATTCTGAAAAGACTTTTAAACACTTTGAAAAGTGTAATTTGCCGAAAATAAAAATTACTAAGTTCACTTTTAAAGATATTACCATCTTTGCAATTTTATTCTTAAGGTAAATTTAAATTTGGCAACGTTAACATTCTGAAAAGACTTTTAAACACTTTGCAAAAGTGTAATTTGCGGAAAATAAAAATTACTAAGTTCACTTTTAAACATATTACCATCTTTGCAATTTTATTCTTAAGGTAAATTTAAATTTGGCAACGTTAACATTCTGAAAAGACTTTTAAACACTTTGAAAAGTGTAATTTGCCGAAAATAAAAATTACTAAGTTCACTTTTAAAGATATTACCATCTTTGCAATTTTATTCTTAAGGTAAATTTAAATTTGGCAACGTTAACATTCTGAAAAGACTTTTAAACACTTTGAAAAGTGTAATTTGCCGAAAATAAAAATTACTAAGTTCACTTTTAAAGATATTACCATCTTTGCAATTTTATTCTTAAGGTAAATTTAAATTTGGCAACGTTAACATTCTGAAAAGACTTTTAAACACTTTGCAAAAGTGTAATTTGCGGAAAATAAAAATTACTAAGTTCACTTTTAAACATATTACCATCTTTGCAATTTTATTCTTAAGGTAAATTTAAATTTGGCAACGTTAACATTCTGAAAAGACTTTTAAACACTTTGAAAAGTGTAATTTGCCGAAAATAAAAATTACTAAGTTCACTTTTAAAGATATTACCATCTTTGCAATTTTATTCTTAAGGTAAATTTAAATTTGGCAACGTTAACATTCTGAAAAGACTTTTAAACACTTTGCAAAAGTGTAATTTGCCGAAAATAAAAATTACTAAGTTCACTTTTAAATATATTACCATCTTAGCAATTTTATTTTAAAGGTAAATTTAAATTTGGCAACGTTAACATTCTGAAAAGACTTTTAAACACTTTGCAAAAGTGTAATTTACGGAAAATAAAAATTACTAAGTTCACTTTTAAAGATATTACCTTCTTTGCAATTTTATTCTTAAGGTAAATTTAAATTTGGCAACGTTAACATTCTGAAAAGACTTTTAAACACTTTGCAAAAGTGTAATTTGCAGAAAATAAAAATTACTAAGTTCACTTTTAAAGATATTACCTTCTTTGCAATTTTATTCTTAAGGTAAATTTAAATTTGGCAACGTTAACATTCTGAAAAGACTTTTAAACACTTTGCAAAAGTGTAATTTGCAGAAAATAAAAATTACTAAGTTCACTTTTAAAGATATTACCTTCTTTGCAATTTTATTCTGAAGGTAAATTTAAATTTGGCAACGTTAACATTCTGAAAAGACTTTTAAACACTTTGCAAAAGTGTAATTTGCAGAAAATAAAAATTACTAAGTTCACTTTTAAAGATATTACCATCTTTGCAATTTTATTCTTAAGGTAAATTTAAATTTGGCAACGTTAACATTCTGAAAAGACTTTTAAACACTTTGCAAAAGTGTAATTTGCAGAAAATAAAAATTACTAAGTTCACTTTTAAAGATATTACCATCTTTGCAATTTTATTCTTAAGGTAAATTTAAATTTGGCAACGTTAACATTCTGAAAAGACTTTTAAATACTTTGAAAAGTGTAATTTGCAGAAAATAAAAATTACTAAGTTCACTTTTAAAGATATTACCATCTTTGCAATTTTATTCTTAAGGTAAATTTAAATTTGGCAACGTTAACATTCTGAAAAGACTTTTAAACACTTTGCAAAAGTGTAATTTGCGGAAAATAAAAATTACTAAGTTCACTTTTAAAGATATTACCATCTTTGAAATTTTATTCTTAAGGTAAATTTAAATTTTGCAACGTTAACATTCTGAAAAGACTTTTAAACACTTTGAAAAGTGTAATTTGCGGAAAATAAAAATTACTAAGTTCACTTTTAAAGATATTACCATCTTTGCAATTTTATTCTTAAGGTAAATTTAAATTTGGCAACGTTAACATTCTGAAAAGACTTTTAAACACTTTGAAAAGTGTAATTTGCAGAAAATAAAAATTACTAAGTTCACTTTTAAAGATATTACCATCTTTGCAATTTTATTCTTAAGGTAAATTTAAATTTGGCAACGTTAACATTCTGAAAAGACTTTTAAACACTTTGAAAAGTGTAATTTGCGGAAAATAAAAATTACTAAGTTCACTTTTAAAGATATTACCATCTTTGCAATTTTATTCTTAAGGTAAATTTAAATTTGGCAACGTTAACATTCTGAAAAGACTTTTAAACACTTTGAAAAGTGTAATTTGCGGAAAATAAAAATTACTAAGTTCACTTTTAAAGATATTACCATCTTTGCAATTTTATTCTTAAGGTAAATTTAAATTTGGCAACGTTAACATTCTGAAAAGACTTTTAAACACTTTGAAAAGTGTAATTTCCCGAAAATAAAAATTACTAAGTTCACTTTTAAAGATATTACCATCTTTGCAATTTTATTTTAAAGGTAAATTTAAATTTGGCAACGTTAACATTCTGAAAAGACTTTTAAACACTTTGCAAAAGTGTAATTTGCGGAAAATAAAAATTACTAAGTTCACTTTTAAAGATATTACCATCTTAGCAATTTTATTTTAAAGGTAAATTTAAATTTGGCAACGTTAACATTCTGAAAAGACTTTTAAACACTTTGCAAAAGTGTAATTTACGGAAAATAAAAATTACTAAGTTCACTTTTAAAGATATTACCTTCTTTGCAATTTTATTCTTAAGGTAAATTTAAATTTGGCAACGTTAACATTCTGAAAAGACTTTTAAACACTTTGCAAAAGTGTAATTTGCAGAAAATAAAAATTACTAAGTTCACTTTTAAAGATATTACCATCTTTGCAATTTTATTCTTAAGGTAAATTTAAATTTGGCAACGTTAACATTCTGAAAAGACTTTTAAACACTTTGCAAAAGTGTAATTTGCCGAAAATAAAAATTACTAAGTTCACTTTTAAAGATATTACCATCTTTGCAATTTTATTCTTAAGGTAAATTTAAATTTGGCAACGTTAACATTCTGAAAAGACTTTTAAACACTTTGCAAAAGTGTAATTTACGGAAAATAAAAATTACTAAGTTCACTTTTAAAGATTTTACCTTCTTTGCAATTTTATTCTTAAGGTAATTTAAATTTGGCAATTTTAACATTCTGAAAAGACTTTTAAACACTTTGCAAAAGTGTAATTTGCAGAAAATAAAAATTACTAAGTTCACTTTTAAAGATATTACCATCTTTGCAATTTTATTCTTAAGGTAAGTTTAAATTTGGCAACGTTAACATTCTGAAAAGACTTTTAAACACTTTGCAAAAGTGTAATTTACGGAAAATAAAAATTACTAAGTTCACTTTTAAAGATATTACCCTCTTTGCAATTTTATTCTTAAGGTAAATTTTGATTTGGCAACGTTAACATTCTGAAAAGACTTTTAAACACTTTGCAAAAGTGTAATTTGCAGAAAATAAAAATTACTAAGTTCACTTTTAAAGATATTACCATCTTTGCAATTTTATTCTTAAGGTAAATTTATATTTGGCAACGTTAACATTCTGAAAAGACTTTTAAACACTTTGCAAAAGTGTAATTTGCAGAAAATAAAAATTACTAAGTTCACTTTTAAAGATATTACCATCTTTGCAATTTTATTCTTAAGGTAAGTTTAAATTTGGCAACGTTAACATTCTGAAAAGACTTTTAAACACTTTGCAAAAGTGTAATTTGCAGAAAATAAAAATTACTAAGTTCACTTTTAAAGATATTACCATCTTTGCAATTTTATTCTTAAGGTAAGTTTAAATTTGGCAACGTTAACATTCTGAAAAGACTTTTAAACACTTTGCAAAAGTGTAATTTACGGAAAATTAAAATTACTAAGTTCACTTTTAAAGATATTACCTTCTTTGCAATTTTATTCTTAAGGTAAATTTAAATTTGGCAACGTTAACATTCTTAAAAGACTTTTAAACACTTTGCAAAAGTGTAATTTACGGAAAATAAAAATTACTAAGTTCACTTTTAAAGATTTTACCTTCTTTGCAATTTTATTCTTAAGGTAAATTTAAATTTGGCAACGTTAACATTCTGAAAAGACTTTTAAACACTTTGCAAAAGTGTAATTTACGGAAAATTAAAATTACTAAGTTCACTTTTAAAGATATTACCTTCTTTGCAATTTTATTCTTAAGGTAAATTTAAATTTGGCAACGTTAACATTCTTAAAAGACTTTTAAACACTTTGCAAAAGTGTAATTTACGGAAAATAAAAATTACTAAGTTCACTTTTAAAGATTTTACCTTCTTTGCAATTTTATTCTGAAGGTAAATTTAAATTTGGCAACGTTAACATTCTGAAAAGACTTTTAAACACTTTGCAAAAGTGTAATTTGCAGAAAATAAAAATTACTAAGTTCACTTTTAAAGATATTACCATCTTTGCAATTTTATTCTTAAGGTAAATTTAAATTTGGCAACGTTAACATTCTGAAAAGACTTTTAAACACTTTGCAAAAGTGTAATTTGCAGAAAATAGAAATTACTAAGTTCACTTTTAAAGATATTACCATCTTTGCAATTTTATTCTTAAGGTAAATTTAAATTTGGCAACGTTAACATTCTGAAAAGACTTTTAAACACTTTGAAAAGTGTAATTTGCAGAAAATAAAAATTACTAAGTTCACTTTTAAAGATATTACCATCTTTGCAATTTTATTCTTAAGGTAAATTTAAATTTGGCAACGTTAACATTCTGAAAAGACTTTTAAACACTTTGCAAAAGTGTAATTTGCAGAAAATAAAAATTACTAAGTTCACTTTTAAAGATATTACCATCTTTGCAATTTTATTCTTAAGGTAAATTTAAATTTGGCAACGTTAACATTCTGAAAAGACTTTTAAACACTTTGCAAAAGTGTAATTTGCAGAAAATAGAAATTACTAAGTTCACTTTTAAAGATATTACCATCTTTGCAATTTTATTCTTAAGGTAAATTTAAATTTGGCAACGTTAACATTCTGAAAAGACTTTTAAACACTTTGAAAAGTGTAATTTGCAGAAAATAAAAATTACTAAGTTCACTTTTAAAGATATTACCATCTTTGCAATTTTATTCTTAAGGTAAATTTAAATTTGGCAACGTTAACATTCTGAAAAGACTTTTAAACACTTTGCAAAAGTGTAATTTACGGAAAATAAAAATTACTAAGTTCACTTTTAAACATATTACCATCTTTGCAATTTTATTCTTAAGGTAAATTTAAATTTGGCAACGTTAACATTCTGAAAAGACTTTTAAACACTTTGAAAAGTGTAATTTACGGAAAATAAAAATTACTAAGTTCACTTTTAAAGATATTACCATCTTTGCAATTTTATTCTTAAGGTAAATTTAAATTTGGCAACGTTAACATTCTGAAAAGACTTTTAAACACTTTGCAAAAGTGTAATTTGCCGAAAATAAAAATTACTAAGTTCACTTTTAAAGATATTACCATCTTTGCAATTTTATTTTAAAGGTAAATTTAAATTTGGCAACGTTAACATTCTGAAAAGACTTTTAAACACTTTGCAAAAGTGTAATTTGCAGAAAATAAAAATTACTAAGTTCACTTTTAAAGATATTACCATCTTTGCAATTTTATTCTTAAGGTAAATTTAAATTTGGCAACGTTAACATTCTGAAAAGACTTTTAAACACTTTGAAAAGTGTAATTTGCAGAAAATAAAAATTACTAAGTTCACTTTTAAAGATATTACCATCTTTGCAATTTTATTCTTAAGGTAAATTTAAATTTGGCAACGTTAACATTCTGAAAAGACTTTTAAACACTTTGCAAAAGTGTAATTTGCCGAAAATAAAAATTGCTAAGTTCACTTTTAAAGATATTACCATCTTTGCAATTTTATTTTAAAGGTAAATTTAAATTTGGCAACGTTAACATTCTGAAAAGACTTTTAAACACTTTGCAAAAGTGTAATTTACGGAAAATAAAAATTACTAAGTTCACTTTTAAAGATTTACTTTCTTTGCAATTTTATTCTTAAGGTAAATTTAAATTTGGCAACGTTAACATTCTGAAAAGACTTTTAAACACTTTGCAAAAGTGTAATTTGCAGAAAATAAAAATTACTAAGTTCACTTTTAAAGATATTACCATCTTTGCAATTTTATTCTTAAGGTAAATTTAAATTTGGCAACGTTAACATTCTGAAAAGACTTTTAAACACTTTGCAAAAGTGTAATTTGCCGAAAATAAAAATTACTAAGTTCACTTTTAAAGATATTACCATCTTTGCAATTTTATTCTTAAGGTAAATTTAAATTTGGCAACGTTAACATTCTGAAAAGACTTTTAAACACTTTGAAAAGTGTAATTTGCAGAAAATAAAAATTACTAAGTTCACTTTTAAAGATATTACCATCTTTGCAATTTTATTCTTAAGGTAAATTTAAATTTGGCAACGTTAACATTCTGAAAAGACTTTTAAACACTTTGCAAAAGTGTAATTTGCCGAAAATAAAAATTGCTAAGTTCACTTTTAAAGATATTACCATCTTTGCAATTTTATTTTAAAGGTAAATTTAAATTTGGCAACGTTAACATTCTGAAAAGACTTTTAAACACTTTGCAAAAGTGTAATTTACGGAAAATAAAAATTACTAAGTTCACTTTTAAAGATTTACTTTCTTTGCAATTTTATTCTTAAGGTAAATTTAAATTTGGCAACGTTAACATTCTGAAAAGACTTTTAAACACTTTGCAAAAGTGTAATTTGCAGAAAATAAAAATTACTAAGTTCACTTTTAAAGATATTACCATCTTTGCAATTTTATTCTTAAGGTAAATTTAAATTTGGCAACGTTAACATTCTGAAAAGACTTTTAAACACTTTGCAAAAGTGTAATTTGCCGAAAATAAAAATTACTAAGTTCACTTTTAAAGATATTACCATCTTTGCAATTTTATTCTTAATGTAAGTTTAAATTTGGCAACGTTAACATTCTGAAAAGACTTTTAAACACTTTGCAAAAGTGTTATTTGCGGAAAATAAAAATTACTAAGTTCACTTTTAAAGATATTACCATCTTTGCAATTTTATTCTGAAGGTAAATTTAAATTTGGCAACGTTAACATTCTGAAAAGACTTTTAAACACTTTGCAAAAGTGTAATTTGCAGAAAATAAAAATTACTAAGTTCACTTTTAAAGATATTACCATCTTTGCAATTTTATTCTTAAGGTAAATTTAAATTTGGCAACGTTAACATTCTGAAAAGACTTTTAAACACTTTGAAAAGTGTAATTTGAAGAAAATAAAAATTACTAAGTTCACTTTTAAAGATATTACCATCTTTGCAATTTTATTCTTAAGGTAAATTTAAATTTGGCAACGTTAACATTCTGAAAAGACTTTTAAACACTTTGGAAAAGTGTAATTTACGGAAAATAAAAATTACTAAGTTCACTTTTAAAGATATTACCTTCTTTGCAATTTTATTCTTAAGGTAAGTTTAAATTTGGCAACGTTAACATTCTGAAAAGACTTTTAAACACTTTGCAAAAGTGTAATTTACGGAAAATAAAAATTACTAAGTTCACTTTTAAAGATTTTACCTTCTTTGCAATTTTATTCTTAAGGTAAATTTAAATTTGGCAACGTTAACATTCTGAAAAGACTTTTAAACACTTTGCAAAAGTGTAATTTGCAGAAAATAAAAATTACTAAGTTCACTTTTAAAGATATTACCATCTTTGCAATTTTATTCTTAAGGTAAGTTTAAATTTGGCAACGTTAACATTCTGAAAAGACTTTTAAACACTTTGCAAAAGTGTTATTTGCGGAAAATAAAAATTACTAAGTTCACTTTTAAAGATATTACCATCTTTGCAATTTTATTCTGAAGGTAAATTTAAATTTGGCAACGTTAACATTCTGAAAAGACTTTTAAACACTTTGCAAAAGTGTAATTTGCAGAAAATAAAAATTACTAAGTTCACTTTTAAAGATATTAACATCTTTGCAATTTTATTCTTAAGGTAAATTTAAATTTGGCAACGTTAACATTCTGAAAAGACTTTTAAACACTTTGAAAAGTGTAATTTGCAGAAAATAAAAATTACTAAGTTCACTTTTAAAGATATTACCATCTTTGCAATTTTATTCTTAAGGTAAATTTAAATTTGGCAACGTTAACATTCTGAAAAGACTTTTAAACACTTTGAAAAGTGTTATTTTGCAGAAAATAAAAATCACTAAGTTCACTTTTAAAGATATTACCATCTTTGCAATTTTATTCTTAAGGTAAATTTAAATTTGGCAACGTTAACATTCTGAAAAGACTTTTAAACACTTTGCAAAAGTGTAATTTGCCGAAAATAAAAATTGCTAAGTTCACTTTTAAAGATATTACCATCTTTGCAATTTTATTTTAAAGGTAAATTTAAATGTTGGCAACGTTAACATTCTGAAAAGACTATTAAACACTTCGCAAAAGTGTAACTTGCGGAAAATAAAAATTACTAAGTTCACTTTTAAAGATATTACCATCTTTGCAATTTTATTCTTAAGGTAAATTTAAATTTGGCAACGTTAACATTCTGAAAAGACTTTTAAACACTTTGAAAAGTGTAATTTGAAGAAAATAAAAATTACTAAGTTCACTTTTAAAGATATTACCATCTTTGCAATTTTATTCTTAAGGTAAATTTAAATTTGGCAACGTTAACATTCTGAAAAGACTTTTAAACACTTTGCAAAAGTGTAATTTGCCGAAAATAAAAATTACTAAGTTCACTTTTAAAGATATTACCATCTTTGCAATTTTATTCTTAAGGTAAATTTAAATTTGGCAACGTTAACATTCTGAAAAGACTTTTAAACACTTTGAAAAGTGTAATTTGCAGAAAATAAAAATTACTAAGTTCACTTTTAAAGATATTACCATCTTTGCAATTTTATTCTTAAGGTAAGTTTAAATTTGGCAACGTTAACATTCTGAAAAGACTATTAAACACTTTGCAAAAGTGTAACTTGCGGAAAATAAAAATTACTAAGTTCACTTTTAAAGATATTACCATCTTAGCAATTTTATTTTAAAGGTAAATTTAAATTTGGCAACGTTAACATTCTGAAAAGACTTTTAAACACTTTGCAAAAGTGTAATTTACGGAAAATAAAAATTACTAAGTTCACTTTTAAAGATTTTACCTTCTTTGCAATTTTATTCTTAAGGTAATTTTATATTTGGCAACGTTAACATTCTGAAAAGACTTTTAAACACTTTGAAAAGTGTAATTTGCAGAAAATAAAAATTACTAATTTCACTTTTAAAGATATTACCATCTTTGCAATTTTATTCTTAAGGTAAGTTTAAATTTGGCAACGTTAACATTCTGAAAAGACTTTTAAACACTTTGCAAAAGTGTTATTTGCGGAAAATAAAAATTACTAAGTTCACTTTTAAAGATATTACCATCTTTGCAATTTTATTCTGAAGGTAAATTTAAATTTGGCAACGTTAACATTCTGAAAAGACTTTTAAACACTTTGCAAAAGTGTAATTTGCAGAAAATAAAAATTACTAAGTTCACTTTTAAAGATATTAACATCTTTGCAATTTTATTCTTAAGGTAAATTTAAATTTGGCAACGTTAACATTCTGAAAAGACTTTTAAACACTTTGAAAAGTGTAATTTGCAGAAAATAAAAATTACTAAGTTCACTTTTAAAGATATTACCATCTTTGCAATTTTATTCTTAAGGTAAATTTAAATTTGGCAACGTTAACATTCTGAAAAGACTTTTAAACACTTTGAAAAGTGTAATTTGCAGAAAATAAAAATTACTAAGTTCACTTTTAAAGATATTACCATCTTTGCAATTTTATTCTTAAGGTAAATTTAAATTTGGTAACGTTAACATTCTGAAAAGACTTTTAAACACTTTGCAAAAGTGTAATTTGCCGAAAATAAAAATTACTAAGTTCACTTTTAAAGATTTTACCATCTTTGCAATTTTATTTTAAAGGTAAATTTAAATGTTGGCAACGTTAACATTCTGAAAAGACTATTAAACACTTTGCAAAAGTGTAACTTGCGGAAAATAAAAATTACTAAGTTCACTTTTAAAGATATTACCATCTTAGCAATTTTATTTTAAAGGTAAATTTAAATTTGGCAACGTTAACATTCTGAAAAGACTTTTAAACACTTTGCAAAAGTGTTATTTGCGGAAAATAAAAATTACTAAGTTCACTTTTAAAGATATTACCATCTTTGCAATTTTATTCTTAAGGTAAATTTAAATTTGGTAACGTTAACATTCTGAAAAGACTTTTAAACACTTTGCAAAAGTGTAATTTGCCGAAAATAAAAATTACTAAGTTCACTTTTAAAGATTTTACCATCTTTGCAATTTTATTTTAAAGGTAAATTTAAATGTTGGCAACGTTAACATTCTGAAAAGACTATTAAACACTTTGCAAAAGTGTAACTTGCGCAAAATAAAAATTACTAAGTTCACTTTTAAAGATATTACCATCTTTGCAATTTTATTCTGAAGGTAAATTTAAATTTGGCAACGTTAACATTCTGAAAAGACTTTTAAACACTTTGCAAAAGTGTAATTTGCAGAAAATAAATATTACTAAGCTCACTTTTAAAGATATTACCATCTTTGCAATTTTATTCTTAAGGTAAATTTAAATTTGGCAACGTTAACATTCTGAAAAGACTTTTAAACACTTTGAAAAGTGTAATTTGCAGAAAATAAAAATTACTAAGTTCACTTTTAAAGATATTACCATCTTTGCAATTTTATTCTTAAGGTAAATTTAAATTTGGCAACGTTAACATTCTGAAAAGACTTTTAAACACTTTGAAAAGTGTAATTTGCAGAAAATTAAAATTACCAAGTTCACTTTTAAAGATATTACCATCTTTGCAATTTTATTCTTAAGGTAAGTTTAAATTTGGCAACGTTAACATTCTGAAAAGACTTTTAAACACTTTGCAAAAGTGTTATTTGCGGAAAATAAAAATTACTAAGTTCACTTTTAAAGATATTACCATCTTTGCAATTTTATTCTGAAGGTAAATTTAAATTTGGCAACGTTAACATTCTGAAAAGACATTTAAACACTTTGCAAAAGTGTAATTTGCAGAAAATAAAAATTACTAAGTTCACTTTTAAAGATATTACCATCTTTGCAATTTTATTCTTAAGGTAAATTTAAATTTGGCAACGTTAACATTCTGAAAAGACTTTTAAACACTTTGAAAAGTGTAATTTGCAGAAAATAAAAATTACTAAGTTCACTTTTAAAGATATTACCATCTTTGCAATTTTATTCTTAAGGTAAATTTAAATTTGGCAACGTTAACATTCTGAAAAGATTTTTAAACACTTTGCAAAAGTGTAATTTGCCGAAAATATAAATTGCTAAGTTCACTTTTAAAGATATTACCATCTTTGCAATTTTATTTTAAAGGTAAATTTAAATTTGGCAACGTTAACATTCTGAAAAGACTTTTAAACACTTTGCAAAAGTGTAACTTGCCGAAAATAAAAATTACTAAGTTCACTTTTAAAGATATTACCATCTTAGCAATTTTATTTTAAAGGTAAATTTAAATTTGGCAACGTTAACATTCTGAAAAGACTTTTAAACACTTTGCAAAAGTGTAATTTGCAGAAAATAAAAATTACTAAGTTCACTTTTAAAGATATTACCATCTTTGCAATTTTATTCTTAAGGTAAATTTAAATTTGGCAACGTTAACATTCTGAAAAAACTTTTAAACACTTTGAAAAGTGTAATTTGCAGAAAATAAAAATTGCTAAGTTCACTTTTAAAGATATTACCATCTTTGCAATTTTATTCTTAAGGTAAATTTAAATTTGGCAACGTTAACATTCTGAAAAGACTTTTAAACACTTTGAAAAGTGTAATTTGCAGAAAATAAAAATTACTAAGTTCACTTTTAAAGATATTACCATCTTTGCAATTTTATTCTTAAGGTAAATTTAAATTTGGCAACGTTAACATTCTGAAAAGATTTTTAAACACTTTGCAAAAGTGTAATTTGCCGAAAATAAAAATTGCTAAGTTCACTTTTAAAGATATTACCATCTTTGCAATTTTATTTTAAAGGTAAATTTAAATTTGGCAACGTTAACATTCTGAAAAGACTTTTAAACACTTTGCAAAAGTGTAACTTGCGGAAAATAAAAATTACTAAGTTCACTTTTAAAGATATTACCATCTTAGCAATTTTATTTTAAAGGTAAATTTAAATTTGGCAACGTTAACATTCTGAAAAGACTTTTAAACACTTTGCAAAAGTGTAATTTACGGAAAATAAAAATTACTAAGTTCACTTTTAAAGATTTTACCTTCTTTGCAATTTTATTCTTAAGGTAAATTTAAATTTGGCAACGTTAACATTCTGAAAAGCCTTTTAAACACTTTGCAAAAGTGTAATTTACGGAAAATAAAAATTACTAAGTTCACTTTTAAAGATATTACCATCTTTGCAATTTTATTCTGAAGGTAAATTTAAATTTGGCAACGTTAACATTCTGAAAAGACTTTTAAACACTTTGCAAAAGTGTAATTTGCAGAAAATAAAAATTACTAAGTTCACTTTTAAAGATATTACCATCTTTGCAATTTTATTCTTAAGGTAAATTTAAATTTGGCAACGTTAACATTCTGAAAAGACTTTTAAACACTTTGAAAAGTGTAATTTGCAGAAAATAAAAATTACTAAGTTCACTTTTAAAGATATTACCATCTTTGCAATTTTATTCTTAAGGTAAATTTAAATTTGGCAACGTTAACATTCTGAAAAGACTTTTAAACACTTTGCAAAAGTGTAATTTGCAGAAAATAAAAATTACTAAGTTCACTTTTAAAGATATTACCATCTTTGCAATTTTATTCTTAAGGTAAATTTAAATTTGGCAACGTTAACATTCTGAAAAGACTTTTAAACACTTTGAAAAGTGTAATTTGCAGAAAATAAAAATTACTAAGTTCACTTTTAAAGATATTACCATCTTTGCAATTTTATTCTTAAGGTAAATTTAAATTTGGCAACGTTAACATTCTGAAAAGACTTTTAAACACTTTGAAAAGTGTAATTTGCAGAAAATAAAAATTACTAAGTTCACTTTTAAAGATATTACCATCTTTGCAATTTTATTCTTAAGGTAAATTTAAATTTGGCAACGTTAACATTCTGAAAAGACTTTTAAACACTTTGCAAAAGTGTAATTTGCAGAAAATAAAAATTGCTAAGTTCACTTTTAAAGATATTACCATCTTTGCAATTTTATTTTAAAGGTAAATTTAAATTTGCAACGTTAACATTCTGAAAAGACTTTTAAACACTTTGCAAAAGTGTAACTTGCGGAAAATAAAAATTACTAAGTTCACTTTTAAAGATATTACCATCTTAGCAATTTTATTTTAAAGGTAAATTTAAATTTGGCAACGTTAACATTCTGAAAAGACTTTTAAACACTTTGCAAATGTGTAATTTACGGAAAATAAAAATTACTAAGTTCACTTTTAAAGATTTTACCTTCTTTGCAATTTTATTCTTAAGGTAAACTTAAATTTGGCAACGTTAACATTCTGAAAAGACTTTTAAACACTTTGCAAAAGTGTAATTTACGGAAAATAAAAATTACTAAGTTCACTTTTAAAGATATTACCTTCTTTGCAATTTTATTCTTAAGGTAAATTTAAATTTGGCAACGTTAACATTCTGAAAAGACTTTTAAACACTTTGCAAAAGTGTAATTTGCAGAAAATAAAAATTACTAAGTTCACTTTTAAAGATATTACCATCTTTGCAATTTTATTCTTAAGGTAAATTTAAATTTGGCAACGTTAACATTCTGAAAAGACTTTTAAACACTTTGAAAAGTGTAATTTGCAGAAAATAAAAATTACTAAGTTCACTTTTAAAGATATTACCATCTTTGCAATTTTATTCTTAAGGTAAATTTAAATTTGGCAACGTTAACATTCTGAAAAGACTTTTAAACACTTTGAAAAGTGTAATTTGCAGAAAATAAAAATTACTAAGTTCACTTTTAAAGATATTACCATCTTTGCAATTTTATTCTTAAGGTAAATTTAAATTTGGCAACGTTAACATTCTGAAAAGACTTTTAAACACTTTGCAAAAGTGTAATTTGCAGAAAATAAAAATTGCTAAGTTCACTTTTAAAGATATTACCATCTTTGCAATTTTATTTTAAAGGTAAATTTAAATTTGCAACGTTAACATTCTGAAAAGACTTTTAAACACTTTGCAAAAGTGTAACTTGCGGAAAATAAAAATTACTAAGTTCACTTTTAAAGATATTACCATCTTAGCAATTTTATTTTAAAGGTAAATTTAAATTTGGCAACGTTAACATTCTGAAAAGACTTTTAAACACTTTGCAAATGTGTAATTTACGGAAAATAAAAATTACTAAGTTCACTTTTAAAGATTTTACCTTCTTTGCAATTTTATTCTTAAGGTAAATTTAAATTTGGCAACGTTAACATTCTGAAAAGACTTTTAAACACTTTGCAAAAGTGTAATTTGCAGAAAATAAAAATTACTAAGTTCACTTTTAAAGATATTACCATCTTTGCAATTTTATTCTTAAGGTAAATTTAAATTTGGCAACGTTAACATTCTGAAAAGACTTTTAAACACTTTGCAAAAGTGTAATTTGCAGAAAATAAAAATTACTAAGTTCACTTTTAAAGATATTACCATCTTTGCAATTTTATTCTTAAGGTAAATTTAAATTTGGCAACGTTAACATTCTGAAAAGACTTTTAAACACTTTGAAAAGTGTAATTTGCAGAAAATAAAAATTACTAAGTTCACTTTTAAAGATATTACCATCTTTGCAATTTTATTCTTAAGGTAAATTTAAATTTGGCAACGTTAACATTCTGAAAAGACTTTTAAACACTTTGAAAAGTGTAATTTGCAGAAAATAAAAATTACTAAGTTCACTTTTAAAGATATTACCATCTTTGCAATTTTATTCTTAAGGTAAGTTTAAATTTGGCAACGTTAACATTCTGAAAAGACTTTTAAACACTTTGCAAAAGTGTAACCTGCGGAAAATAAAAATTACTAAGTTCACTTTTAAAGATATTACCATCTTAGCAATTTTATTTTAAAGGTAAATTTAAATTTGGCAACGTTAACATTCTGAAAAGACTTTTAAACACTTTGCAAAAGTGTAATTTACGGAAAATAAAAATTACTAAGTTCACTTTTAAAGATTTTACCTTCTTTGCAATTTTATTCTTAAGGTAAATTTAAATTTGGCAACGTTAACATTCTGAAAAGACTTTTAAACACTTTGCAAAAGTGTAATTTACGGAAAATAAAAATTACTAAGTTCACTTTTAAAGATATTACCTTCTTTGCAATTTTATTCTTAAGGTAAATTTAAATTTGGCAACGTTAACATTCTGAAAAGACTTTTAAACACTTTGCAAAAGTGTAATTTGCTGAAAATAAAAATTACTAAGTTCACTTTTAAAGATATTACCATCTTTGCAATTTTATTCTTAAGGTAAATTTAAATTTGGCAACGTTAACATTCTGAAAAGACTTTTAAACACTTTGCAAAAGTGTAATTTGCAGAAAATAAAAATTACTAAGTTCACTTTTAAAGATATTACCATCTTTGCAATATTATTCTTAAGTTAATTTAAATTTGGCAACGTTAACATTCTGAAAAGAATTTTAAACACTTTGCAAAAGTGTAATTTGCCGAAAATAAAAATTACTAAGTTCACTTTTAAAGATATTACCATCTTTGCAATTTTATTCTTAAGGTAAATTTAAATTTGGCAACGTTAACATTCTGAAAAGACTTTTAAACACTTTGCAAAAGTGTAATTTGCAGAAAATAAAAATTACTAAGTTCACTTTTAAAGATATTACCTTCTTTGCAATTTTATTCTGAAGGTAAATTTAAATTTGGCAACGTTAACATTCTGAAAAGACTTTTAAACACTTTGCAAAAGTGTAATTTGCAGAAAATAAAAATTACTAAGTTCACTTTTAAAGATATTACCATCTTTGCAATTTTATTCTTAAGGTAAATTTAAATTTGGCAACGTTAACATTCTGAAAAGACTTTTAAACACTTTGAAAAGTGTAATTTGCAGAAAATAAAAATTACTAAGTTCACTTTTAAAGATATTACCATCTTTGCAATTTTATTCTTAAGGTAAATTTAAATTTGGCAACGTTAACATTCTGAAAACACTTTTAAACACTTTGAAAAGTGTAATTTGCAGAAAATAAAAATTACTAAGTTCACTTTTAAAGATATTACCATCTTTGCAATTTTATTCTTAAGGTAAATTTAAATTTGGCAACGTTAACATTCTGAAAAGACTTTTAAACACTTTGCAAAAGTGTAATTTGCAGAAAATAAAAATTGCTAAGTTCACTTTTAAAGATATTACCATCTTTGCAATTTTATTTTAAAGGTAAATTTAAATTTGCAACGTTAACATTCTGAAAAGACTTTTAAACACTTTGCAAAAGTGTAACTTGCGGAAAATAAAAATTACTAAGTTCACTTTTAAAGATATTACCATCTTAGCAATTTTATTTTAAAGGTAAATTTAAATTTGGCAACGTTAACATTCTGAAAAGACTTTTAAACACTTTGCAAATGTGTAATTTACGGAAAATAAAAATTACTAAGTTCACTTTTAAAGATTTTACCTTCTTTGCAATTTTATTCTTAAGGTAAACTTAAATTTGGCAACGTTAACATTCTGAAAAGACTTTTAAACACTTTGCAAAAGTGTAATTTACGGAAAATAAAAATTACTAAGTTCACTTTTAAAGATATTACCTTCTTTGCAATTTTATTCTTAAGGTAAATTTAAATTTGGCAACGTTAACATTCTGAAAAGACTTTTAAACACTTTGCAAAAGTGTAATTTGCAGAAAATAAAAATTACTAAGTTCACTTTTAAAGATATTACCATCTTTGCAATTTTATTCTTAAGGTAAATTTAAATTTGGCAACGTTAACATTCTGAAAAGACTTTTAAACACTTTGCAAAAGTGTAATTTGCAGAAAATAAAAATTACTAAGTTCACTTTTAAAGATATTACCATCTTTGCAATTTTATTCTTAAGGTAAATTTAAATTTGGCAACGTTAACATTCTGAAAAGACTTTTAAACACTTTGAAAAGTGTAATTTGCAGAAAATAAAAATTACTAAGTTCACTTTTAAAGATATTACCATCTTTGCAATTTTATTCTTAAGGTAAATTTAAATTTGGCAACGTTAACATTCTGAAAAGACTTTTAAACACTTTGAAAAGTGTAATTTGCAGAAAATAAAAATTACTAAGTTCACTTTTAAAGATATTACCATCTTTGCAATTTTATTCTTAAGGTAAGTTTAAATTTGGCAACGTTAACATTCTGAAAAGACTTTTAAACACTTTGCAAAAGTGTAACCTGCGGAAAATAAAAATTACTAAGTTCACTTTTAAAGATATTACCATCTTAGCAATTTTATTTTAAAGGTAAATTTAAATTTGGCAACGTTAACATTCTGAAAAGACTTTTAAACACTTTGCAAAAGTGTAATTTACGGAAAATAAAAATTACTAAGTTCACTTTTAAAGATTTTACCTTCTTTGCAATTTTATTCTTAAGGTAAATTTAAATTTGGCAACGTTAACATTCTGAAAAGACTTTTAAACACTTTGCAAAAGTGTAATTTACGGAAAATAAAAATTACTAAGTTCACTTTTAAAGATATTACCTTCTTTGCAATTTTATTCTTAAGGTAAATTTAAATTTGGCAACGTTAACATTCTGAAAAGACTTTTAAACACTTTGCAAAAGTGTAATTTGCTGAAAATAAAAATTACTAAGTTCACTTTTAAAGATATTACCATCTTTGCAATTTTATTCTTAAGGTAAATTTAAATTTGGCAACGTTAACATTCTGAAAAGACTTTTAAACACTTTGCAAAAGTGTAATTTGCAGAAAATAAAAATTACTAAGTTCACTTTTAAAGATATTACCATCTTTGCAATATTATTCTTAAGTTAATTTAAATTTGGCAACGTTAACATTCTGAAAAGAATTTTAAACACTTTGCAAAAGTGTAATTTGCCGAAAATAAAAATTACTAAGTTCACTTTTAAAGATATTACCATCTTTGCAATTTTATTCTTAAGGTAAATTTAAATTTGGCAACGTTAACATTCTGAAAAGACTTTTAAACACTTTGCAAAAGTGTAATTTGCAGAAAATAAAAATTACTAAGTTCACTTTTAAAGATATTACCTTCTTTGCAATTTTATTCTGAAGGTAAATTTAAATTTGGCAACGTTAACATTCTGAAAAGACTTTTAAACACTTTGCAAAAGTGTAATTTGCAGAAAATAAAAATTACTAAGTTCACTTTTAAAGATATTACCATCTTTGCAATTTTATTCTTAAGGTAAATTTAAATTTGGCAACGTTAACATTCTGAAAAGACTTTTAAACACTTTGAAAAGTGTAATTTGCAGAAAATAAAAATTACTAAGTTCACTTTTAAAGATATTACCATCTTTGCAATTTTATTCTTAAGGTAAATTTAAATTTGGCAACGTTAACATTCTGAAAACACTTTTAAACACTTTGAAAAGTGTAATTTGCAGAAAATAAAAATTACTAAGTTCACTTTTAAAGATATTACCATCTTTGCAATTTTATTCTTAAGGTAAATTTAAATTTGGCAACGTTAACATTCTGAAAAGACTTTTAAACACTTTGCAAAAGTGTAATTTGCAGAAAATAAAAATTGCTAAGTTCACTTTTAAAGATATTACCATCTTTGCAATTTTATTTTAAAGGTAAATTTAAATTTGCAACGTTAACATTCTGAAAAGACTTTTAAACACTTTGCAAAAGTGTAACTTGCGGAAAATAAAAATTACTAAGTTCACTTTTAAAGATATTACCATCTTAGCAATTTTATTTTAAAGGTAAATTTAAATTTGGCAACGTTAACATTCTGAAAAGACTTTTAAACACTTTGCAAATGTGTAATTTACGGAAAATAAAAATTACTAAGTTCACTTTTAAAGATTTTACCTTCTTTGCAATTTTATTCTTAAGGTAAACTTAAATTTGGCAACGTTAACATTCTGAAAAGACTTTTAAACACTTTGCAAAAGTGTAATTTGCAGAAAATAAAAATTACTAAGTTCACTTTTAAAGATATTACCATCTTTGCAATTTTATTCTTAAGGTAAATTTAAATTTGGCAACGTTAACATTCTGAAAAGACTTTTAAACACTTTGCAAAAGTGTAATTTGCAGAAAATAAAAATTACTAAGTTCACTTTTAAAGATATTACCATCTTTGCAATTTTATTCTTAAGGTAAATTTAAATTTGGCAACGTTAACATTCTGAAAAGACTTTTAAACACTTTGAAAAGTGTAATTTGCAGAAAATAAAAATTACTAAGTTCACTTTTAAAGATATTACCATCTTTGCAATTTTATTCTTAAGGTAAATTTAAATTTGGCAACGTTAACATTCTGAAAAGACTTTTAAACACTTTGAAAAGTGTAATTTGCGGAAAATAAAAATTACTAAGTTCACTTTTAAAGATATTACCATCTTTGCAATTTTATTCTTAAGGTAAGTTTAAATTTGGCAACGTTAACATTCTGAAAAGACATTTAAACACTTTGCAAAAGTGTAACCTGCGGAAAATAGAAATTACTAAGTTCACTTTTAAAGATATTACCATCTTTGCAATTTAATTTTAAAGGTAAATTTAAATTTGGCAACGTTAACATTCTGAAAAGACTTTTAAACACTTTGCAAAAGTGTAATTTGCTGAAAATAAAAATTACTAAGTTCACTTTTAAAGATATTACCATCTTTGCAATTTTATTCTTAAGGTAAATTTAAATTTGGCAACGTTAACATTCTGAAAAGACTTTTAAACACTTTGCAAAAGTGTAATTTGCAGAAAATAAAAATTACTAAGTTCACTTTTAAAGATATTACCATCTTTGCAATATTATTCTTAAGTTAATTTAAATTTGGCAACGTTAACATTCTGAAAAGAATTTTAAACACTTTGCAAAAGTGTAATTTGCAGAAAATAAAAATTACTAAGTTCACTTTTAAAGATATTACCATCTTTGCAATTTTATTCTTAAGGTAAATTTAAATTTGGCAACGTTAACATTCTGAAAAGACTTTTAAACACTTTGAAAAGTGTAATTTGCAGAAAATAAAAATTACTAAGTTCACTTTTAAAGATATTACCATCTTTGCAATTTTATTCTTAAGGTAAATTTAAATTTGGCAACGTTAACATTCTGAAAACACTTTTAAACACTTTGAAAAGTGTAATTTGCAGAAAATAAAAATTACTAAGTTCACTTTTAAAGATATTACCATCTTTGCAATTTTATTCTTAAGGTAAATTTAAATTTGGCAACGTTAACATTCTGAAAAGACTTTTAAACACTTTGCAAAAGTGTAATTTGCAGAAAATAAAAATTGCTAAGTTCACTTTTAAAGATATTACCATCTTTGCAATTTTATTTTAAAGGTAAATTTAAATTTGCAACGTTAACATTCTGAAAAGACTTTTAAACACTTTGCAAAAGTGTAACTTGCGGAAAATAAAAATTACTAAGTTCACTTTTAAAGATATTACCATCTTAGCAATTTTATTTTAAAGGTAAATTTAAATTTGGCAACGTTAACATTCTGAAAAGACTTTTAAACACTTTGCAAATGTGTAATTTACGGAAAATAAAAATTACTAAGTTCACTTTTAAAGATTTTACCTTCTTTGCAATTTTATTCTTAAGGTAAACTTAAATTTGGCAACGTTAACATTCTGAAAAGACTTTTAAACACTTTGCAAAAGTGTAATTTACGGAAAATAAAAATTACTAAGTTCACTTTTAAAGATATTACCTTCTTTGCAATTTTATTCTTAAGGTAAATTTAAATTTGGCAACGTTAACATTCTGAAAAGACTTTTAAACACTTTGCAAAAGTGTAATTTGCAGAAAATAAAAATTACTAAGTTCACTTTTAAAGATATTACCATCTTTGCAATTTTATTCTTAAGGTAAATTTAAATTTGGCAACGTTAACATTCTGAAAAGACTTTTAAACACTTTGCAAAAGTGTAATTTGCAGAAAATAAAAATTACTAAGTTCACTTTTAAAGATATTACCATCTTTGCAATTTTATTCTTAAGGTAAATTTAAATTTGGCAACGTTAACATTCTGAAAAGACTTTTAAACACTTTGAAAAGTGTAATTTGCAGAAAATAAAAATTACTAAGTTCACTTTTAAAGATATTACCATCTTTGCAATTTTATTCTTAAGGTAAATTTAAATTTGGCAACGTTAACATTCTGAAAAGACTTTTAAACACTTTGAAAAGTGTAATTTGCAGAAAATAAAAATTACTAAGTTCACTTTTAAAGATATTACCATCTTTGCAATTTTATTCTTAAGGTAAGTTTAAATTTGGCAACGTTAACATTCTGAAAAGACATTTAAACACTTTGCAAAAGTGTAACCTGCGGAAAATAGAAATTACTAAGTTCACTTTTAAAGATATTACCATCTTAGCAATTTTATTTTAAAGGTAAATTTAAATTTGGCAACGTTAACATTCTGAAAAGACTTTTAAACACTTTGCAAAAGTGTAATTTACGGAAAATAAAAATTACTAAGTTCACTTTTAAAGATTTTACCTTCTTTGCAATTTTATTCTTAAGGTAAATTTAAATTTGGCAACGTTAACATTCTGAAAAGACTTTTAAACACTTTGCAAAAGTGTAATTTACGGAAAATAAAAATTACTAAGTTCACTTTTAAAGATATTACCTTCTTTGCAATTTTATTCTTAAGGTAAATTTAAATTTGGCAACGTTAACATTCTGAAAAGACTTTTAAACACTTTGCAAAAGTGTAATTTACGGAAAATAAAAATTACTAAGTTCACTTTTAAAGATATTACCATCTTTGCAATTTAATTTTAAAGGTAAATTTAAATTTGGCAACGTTAACATTCTGAAAAGACTTTTAAACACTTTGCAAAAGTGTAATTTACGGAAAATAAAAATTACTAAGTTCACTTTTAAAGATATTACCTTCTTTGCAATTTTATTCTTAAGGTAAATTTAAATTTGGCAACGTTAACATTCTGAAAAGACTTTTAAACACTTTGCAAAAGTGTAATTTACGGAAAATAAAAATTACTAAGTTCACTTTTAAAGATATTACCATCTTTGCAATTTAATTTTAAAGGTAAATTTAAATTTGGCAACGTTAACATTCTGAAAAGACTTTTAAACACTTTGCAAAAGTGTAATTTGCTGAAAATAAAAATTACTAAGTTCACTTTTAAAGATATTACCATCTTTGCAATTTTATTCTTAAGGTAAATTTAAATTTGGCAACGTTAACATTCTGAAAAGACTTTTAAACACTTTGCAAAAGTGTAATTTGCAGAAAATAAAAATTACTAAGTTCACTTTTAAAGATATTACCATCTTTGCAATATTATTCTTAAGTTAATTTAAATTTGGCAACGTTAACATTCTGAAAAGAATTTTAAACACTTTGCAAAAGTGTAATTTGCCGAAAATAAAAATTACTAAGTTCACTTTTAAAGATATTACCATCTTTGCAATTTTATTCTTAAGGTAAATTTAAATTTGGCAACGTTAACATTCTGAAAAGACTTTTAAACACTTTGCAAAAGTGTAATTTGCAGAAAATAAAAATTACTAAGTTCACTTTTAAAGATATTACCTTCTTTGCAATTTTATTCTGAAGGTAAATTTAAATTTGGCAACGTTAACATTCTGAAAAGACTTTTAAACACTTTGCAAAAGTGTAATTTGCAGAAAATAAAAATTACTAAGTTCACTTTTAAAGATATTACCATCTTTGCAATTTTATTCTTAAGGTAAATTTAAATTTGGCAACGTTAACATTCTGAAAAGACTTTTAAACACTTTGCAAAAGTGTAATTTGCAGAAAATAAAAATTACTAAGTTCACTTTTAAAGATATTACCTTCTTTGCAATTTTATTCTGAAGGTAAATTTAAATTTGGCAACGTTAACATTCTGAAAAGACTTTTAAACACTTTGCAAAAGTGTAATTTACGGAAAATAAAAATTACTAAGTTCACTTTTAAAGATATTACCATCTTTGCAATTTAATTCTTAAGGTAAATTTAAATTTGGCAACGTTAACATTCTGAAAAGACTTTTAAACACTTTGCAAAAGTGTAATTTGCAGAAAATAAAAATTACTAAGTTCACTTTTAAAGATATTACCTTCTTTGCAATTTTATTCTGAAGGTAAATATAAATTTGGCAACGTTAACATTCTGAAAAGACTTTTAAACACTTTGCAAAAGTGAAATTTGCAGAAAATAAAAATTACTAAGTTCACTTTTAAAGATATTACCATCTTTGCAATTTAATTCTTAAGGTAAATTTAAATTTGGCAACGTTAACATTCTGAAAAGACTTTTAAACACTTTGCAAAAGTGTAATTTACGGAAAATAAAAATTACTAAGTTCACTTTTAAAGATATTACCATCTTTGCAATTTAATTCTTAAGGTAAATTTAAATTTGGCAACGTTAACATTCTGAAAAGACTTTTAAACACTTTGCAAAAGTGTAATTTGCAGAAAATAAAAATTACTAAGTTCACTTTTAAAGATATTACCTTCTTTGCAATTTTATTCTGAAGGTAAATATAAATTTGGCAACGTTAACATTCTGAAAAGACTTTTAAACACTTTGCAAAAGTGAAATTTGCAGAAAATAAAAATTACTAAGTTCACTTTTAAAGATATTACCATCTTTGCAATTTAATTCTGAAGGTAAATTTAAATTTGGCAACGTTAACATTCTGAAAAGACTTTTAAACACTTTGCAAAAGTGTAATTTGCGGAAAATAAAAATTACTAAGTTCACTTTTAAAGATATTACCATCTTTGCAATTTTATTCTTAAGGTAAATTTAAATTTGGCAACGTTAACATTCTGAAAAGACTTTTAAACACTTTGCAAAAGTGTAATTTGCAGAAAATATAAATTACTAAGTTCACTTTTAAAGATATTACCATCTTTGCAATTTAATTCTTAAGGTAAATTTAAATTTGGCAACGTTAACATTCTGAAAAGACTTTTAAACACTTTGCAAAAGTGTAATTTGCAGAAAATAAAAATTACTAAGTTCACTTTTAAAGATATTACCTTCTTTGCAATTTTATTCTGAAGGTAAATTTAAATTTGGCAACGTTAACATTCTGAAAAGACTTTTAAACACTTTGCAAAAGTGTAATTTGCAGAAAATAAAAATTACTAAGTTCACTTTTAAAGATATTACCATCTTTGCAATTTAATTCTTAAGGTAAATTTAAATTTGGCAACGTTAACATTCTGAAAAGACTTTTAAACACTTTGCAAAAGTGTAATTTGCCGAAAATAAAAATTACTAAGTTCACTTTTAAAGATATTACCATCTTTGCAATTTTATTCTTAAGGTAAATTTAAATTTGGCAACGTTAACATTCTGAAAAGACTTTTAAACACTTTGCAAAAGTGTAATTTGCAGAAAATAAAAATTACTAAGTTCACTTTTAAAGATATTACCTTCTTTGCAATTTTATTCTGAAGGTAAATTTAAATTTGGCAACGTTAACATTCTGAAAAGACTTTTAAACACTTTGCAAAAGTGTAATTTGCCGAAAATAAACATTACTAAGTTCACTTTTAAAGATATTACCATCTTTGCAATTTTATTCTTAAGGTAAATTTAAATTTGGCAACGTTAACATTCTGAAAAGACTTTTAAACACTTTGCAAAAGTGTAACTTGCGGAAAATAAAAATTACTAAGTTCACTTTTAAAGATATTACAATCTTCACAATATTATTCTTAAGGTAAATTTAAATTTGGCAACGTTAACATTCTGAAAAGATTTTTAAACACTTTGCAAAAGTGTTATTTACGGAAAATAAAAATTACTAAGTTCACTTTTAAAGATTTTACCTTCTTTGCAATTTTATTCTTAAGGTAAGTTTAAATTTGGCAACGTTAACATTCTGAAAAGACTTTTAAACACTTTGCAAAAGTGTAATTTGCAGAAAATAAAAATTACTAAGTTCACTTTTAAAGATATTACCATCTTTGCAATTTTATTCTTAAGGTAAATTTAAATTTGGCAACGTTAACATTCTGAAAAGACTTTTAAACACTTTGCAAAAGTGTAATTTGCAGAAAATAAAAATTACTAAGTTCACTTTTAAAGATATTACCTTCTTTGCAATTTTATTCTGAAGGTAAATTTAAATTTGGCAACGTTAACATTCTGAAAAGACTTTTAAACACTTTGCAAAAGTGTAATTTGCCGAAAATAAAAATTACTAAGTTCACTTTTAAAGATATTACCATCTTTGCAATTTTATTCTTAAGGTAAATTTAAATTTGGCAACGTTAACATTCTGAAAAGACTTTTAAACACTTTGCAAAAGTGTAACTTGCGGAAAATAAAAATTACTAAGTTCACTTTTAAAGATATTACCATCTTCACAATATTATTCTTAAGGTAAATTTAAATTTGGCAACGTTAACATTCTGAAAAGATTTTTAAACACTTTGCAAAAGTGTTATTTACGGAAAATAAAAATTACTAAGTTCACTTTTAAAGATTTTACCTTCTTTGCAATTTTATTCTTAAGGTAAGTTTAAATTTGGCAACGTTAACATTCTGAAAAGACTTTTAAACACTTTGCAAAAGTGTAATTTGCAGAAAATAAAAATTACTAAGTTCACTTTTAAAGATATTACCATCTTTGCAATTTTATTCTTAAGGTAAATTTAAATTTGGCAACGTTAACATTCTGAAAAGACTTTTAAACACTTTGCAAAAGTGTAATTTGCAGAAAATAAAAATTACTAAGTTCACTTTTAAAGATATTACCATCTTTGCAATTTTATTCTTAAGATAAATTAAAATTTGGCAACGTTAACATTCTGAAAAGACTTTTAAACACTTTGCAAAAGTGTAATTTACGGAAAATAAAAATTACTAAGTTCACTTTTAAAGATATTACCTTCTTTGCAATTTTATTCTTAAGGTAAATTTAAATTTGGCAACGTTAACATTCTGAAAAGACTTTTAAACACTTTGCAAAAGTGTAATTTGCAGAAAATAAAAATTACTAAGTTCACTTTTAAAGATATTACCATCTTTGCAATTTTATTCTTAAGGTAAATTTAAATTTGGCAACGTTAACATTCTGAAAAGACTTTTAAACACTTTGCAAAAGTGTAATTTGCAGAAAATAAAAATTACTAAGTTCACTTTTAAAGATATTACCATCTTTGCAATTTTATTCTTAAGGTAAATTTAAATTTGGCAACGTTAACATTCTGAAAAGACTTTTAAACACTTTGAAAAGTGTAATTTGCAGAAAATAAAAATTACTAAGTTCACTTTTAAAGATATTACCATCTTTGCAATTTTATTCTTAAGGTAAATTTAAATTTGGCAACGTTAACATTCTGAAAAGACTTTTAAACACTTTGAAAAGTGTAATTTGCAGAAAATAAAAATTACTAAGTTCACTTTTAAAGATATTACCATCTTTGCAATTTTATTCTTAAGGTAAGTTTAAATTTGGCAACGTTAACATTCTGAAAAGACTTTTAAACACTTTGCAAAAGTGTAACCTGCGGAAAATAAAAATTACTAAGTTCACTTTTAAAGATATTACCATCTTAGCAATTTTATTTTAAAGGTAAATTTAAATTTGGCAACGTTAACATTCTGAAAAGACTTTTAAACACTTTGCAAAAGTGTAATTTACGGAAAATAAAAATTACTAAGTTCACTTTTAAAGATTTTACCTTCTTTGCAATTTTATTCTTAAGGTAAATTTAAATTTGGCAACGTTAACATTCTGAAAAGACTTTTAAACACTTTGAAAAGTGTAATTTGCAGAAAATAAAAATTACTAAGTTCACTTTTAAAGATATTACCATCTTTGCAATTTTATTCTTAAGGTAAATTTAAATTTGGCAACGTTAACATTCTGAAAACACTTTTAAACACTTTGAAAAGTGTAATTTGCAGAAAATAAAAATTACTAAGTTCACTTTTAAAGATATTACCATCTTTGCAATTTTATTCTTAAGGTAAATTTAAATTTGGCAACGTTAACATTCTGAAAAGACTTTTAAACACTTTGCAAAAGTGTAATTTGCAGAAAATAAAAATTGCTAAGTTCACTTTTAAAGATATTACCATCTTTGCAATTTTATTTTAAAGGTAAATTTAAATTTGCAACGTTAACATTCTGAAAAGACTTTTAAACACTTTGCAAAAGTGTAACTTGCGGAAAATAAAAATTACTAAGTTCACTTTTAAAGATATTACCATCTTAGCAATTTTATTTTAAAGGTAAATTTAAATTTGGCAACGTTAACATTCTGAAAAGACTTTTAAACACTTTGCAAATGTGTAATTTACGGAAAATAAAAATTACTAAGTTCACTTTTAAAGATTTTACCTTCTTTGCAATTTTATTCTTAAGGTAAACTTAAATTTGGCAACGTTAACATTCTGAAAAGTCTTTTAAACACTTTGCAAAAGTGTAATTTACGGAAAATAAAAATTACTAAGTTCACTTTTAAAGATATTACCTTCTTTGCAATTTTATTCTTAAGGTAAATTTAAATTTGGCAACGTTAACATTCTGAAAAGACTTTTAAACACTTTGCAAAAGTGTAATTTGCAGAAAATAAAAATTACTAAGTTCACTTTTAAAGATATTACCATCTTTGCAATTTTATTCTTAAGGTAAATTTAAATTTGGCAACGTTAACATTCTGAAAAGACTTTTAAACACTTTGCAAAAGTGTAATTTGCAGAAAATAAAAATTACTAAGTTCACTTTTAAAGATATTACCATCTTTGCAATTTTATTCTTAAGGTAAATTTAAATTTGGCAACGTTAACATTCTGAAAAGACTTTTAAACACTTTGAAAAGTGTAATTTGCAGAAAATAAAAATTACTAAGTTCACTTTTAAAGATATTACCATCTTTGCAATTTTATTCTTAAGGTAAATTTAAATTTGGCAACGTTAACATTCTGAAAAGACTTTTAAACACTTTGCAAAAGTGTAACCTGCGGAAAATAAAAATTACTAAGTTCACTTTTAAAGATATTACCATCTTAGCAATTTTATTTTAAAGGTAAATTTAAATTTGGCAACGTTAACATTCTGAAAAGACTTTTAAACACTTTGCAAAAGTGTAATTTACGGAAAATAAAAATTACTAAGTTCACTTTTAAAGATTTTACCTTCTTTGCAATTTTATTCTTAAGGTAAATTTAAATTTGGCAACGTTAACATTCTGAAAAGACTTTTAAACACTTTGCAAAAGTGTAATTTACGGAAAATAAAAATTACTAAGTTCACTTTTAAAGATATTACCTTCTTTGCAATTTTATTCTTAAGGTAAATTTAAATTTGGCAACGTTAACATTCTGAAAAGACTTTTAAACACTTTGCAAAAGTGTAATTTACGGAAAATAAAAATTACTAAGTTCACTTTTAAAGATATTACCATCTTTGCAAATTAATTTTAAAGGTAAATTTAAATTTGGCAACGTTAACATTCTGAAAAGACTTTTAAACACTTTGCAAAAGTGTAATTTGCTGAAAATAAAAATTACTAAGTTCACTTTTAAAGATATTACCATCTTTGCAATTTTATTCTTAAGGTAAATTTAAATTTGGCAACGTTAACATTCTGAAAAGACTTTTAAACACTTTGAAAAGTGTAATTTGCAGAAAATAAAAATTACTAAGTTCACTTTTAAAGATATTACCATCTTTGCAATTTTATTCTTAAGGTAAGTTTAAATTTGGCAACGTTAACATTCTGAAAAGACTTTTAAACACTTTGCAAAAGTGTAACCTGCGGAAAATAAAAATTACTAAGTTCACTTTTAAAGATATTACCATCTTAGCAATTTTATTTTAAAGGTAAATTTAAATTTGGCAACGTTAACATTCTGAAAAGACTTTTAAACACTTTGCAAAAGTGTAATTTACGGAAAATAAAAATTACTAAGTTCACTTTTAAAGATTTTACCTTCTTTGCAATTTTATTCTTAAGGTAAATTTAAATTTGGCAACGTTAACATTCTGAAAAGACTTTTAAACACTTTGCAAAAGTGTAATTTACGGAAAATAAAAATTACTAAGTTCACTTTTAAAGATATTACCTTCTTTGCAATTTTATTCTTAAGGTAAATTTAAATTTGGCAACGTTAACATTCTGAAAAGACTTTTAAACACTTTGCAAAAGTGTAATTTACGGAAAATAAAAATTACTAAGTTCACTTTTAAAGATATTACCATCTTTGCAAATTAATTTTAAAGGTAAATTTAAATTTGGCAACGTTAACATTCTGAAAAGACTTTTAAACACTTTGCAAAAGTGTAATTTGCTGAAAATAAAAATTACTAAGTTCACTTTTAAAGATATTACCATCTTTGCAATTTTATTCTTAAGGTAAATTTAAATTTGGCAACGTTAACATTCTGAAAAGACTTTTAAACACTTTGAAAAGTGTAATTTGCAGAAAATAAAAATTACTAAGTTCACTTTTAAAGATATTACCATCTTTGCAATTTTATTCTTAAGGTAAGTTTAAATTTGGCAACGTTAACATTCTGAAAAGACTTTTAAACACTTTGCAAAAGTGTAACCTGCGGAAAATAAAAATTACTAAGTTCACTTTTAAAGATATTACCATCTTAGCAATTTTATTTTAAAGGTAAATTTAAATTTGGCAACGTTAACATTCTGAAAAGACTTTTAAACACTTTGCAAAAGTGTAATTTACGGAAAATAAAAATTACTAAGTTCACTTTTAAAGATTTTACCTTCTTTGCAATTTTATTCTTAAGGTAAATTTAAATTTGGCAACGTTAACATTCTGAAAAGACTTTTAAACACTTTGCAAAAGTGTAATTTACGGAAAATAAAAATTACTAAGTTCACTTTTAAAGATATTACCTTCTTTGCAATTTTATTCTTAAGGTAAATTTAAATTTGGCAACGTTAACATTCTGAAAAGACTTTTAAACACTTTGCAAAAGTGTAATTTACGGAAAATAAAAATTACTAAGTTCACTTTTAAAGATATTACCATCTTTGCAATTTAATTTTAAAGGTAAATTTAAATTTGGCAACGTTAACATTCTGAAAAGACTTTTAAACACTTTGCAAAAGTGTAATTTGCTGAAAATAAAAATTACTAAGTTCACTTTTAAAGATATTACCATCTTTGCAATTTTATTCTTAAGGTAAATTTAAATTTGGCAACGTTAACATTCTGAAAAGACTTTTAAACACTTTGCAAAAGTGTAATTTGCAGAAAATAAAAATTACTAAGTTCACTTTTAAAGATATTACCATCTTTGCAATATTATTCTTAAGTTAATTTAAATTTGGCAACGTTAACATTCTGAAAAGAATTTTAAACACTTTGCAAAAGTGTAATTTGCCGAAAATAAAAATTACTAAGTTCACTTTTAAAGATATTACCATCTTTGCAATTTTATTCTTAAGGTAAATTTAAATTTGGCAACGTTAACATTCTGAAAAGACTTTTAAACACTTTGCAAAAGTGTAATTTGCAGAAAATAAAAATTACTAAGTTCACTTTTAAAGATATTACCTTCTTTGCAATTTTATTCTGAAGGTAAATTTAAATTTGGCAACGTTAACATTCTGAAAAGACTTTTAAACACTTTGCAAAAGTGTAATTTGCAGAAAATAAAAATTACTAAGTTCACTTTTAAAGATATTACCATCTTTGCAATTTTATTCTTAAGGTAAATTTAAATTTGGCAACGTTAACATTCTGAAAAGACTTTTAAACACTTTGCAAAAGTGTAATTTGCAGAAAATAAAAATTACTAAGTTCACTTTTAAAGATATTACCTTCTTTGCAATTTTATTCTGAAGGTAAATTTAAATTTGGCAACGTTAACATTCTGAAAAGACTTTTAAACACTTTGAAAAGTGTAATTTGCAGAAAATAAAAATTACTAAGTTCACTTTTAAAGATATTACCATCTTTGCAATTTTATTCTTAAGGTAAGTTTAAATTTGGCAACGTTAACATTCTGAAAAGACTTTTAAACACTTTGCAAAAGTGTAACCTGCGGAAAATAAAAATTACTAAGTTCACTTTTAAAGATATTACCATCTTAGCAATTTTATTTTAAAGGTAAATTTAAATTTGGCAACGTTAACATTCTGAAAAGACTTTTAAACACTTTGCAAAAGTGTAATTTACGGAAAATAAAAATTACTAAGTTCACTTTTAAAGATTTTACCTTCTTTGCAATTTTATTCTTAAGGTAAATTTAAATTTGGCAACGTTAACATTCTGAAAAGACTTTTAAACACTTTGCAAAAGTGTAATTTACGGAAAATAAAAATTACTAAGTTCACTTTTAAAGATATTACCATCTTTGCAATTTAATTCTTAAGGTAAATTTAAATTTGGCAACGTTAACATTCTGAAAAGACTTTTAAACACTTTGCAAAAGTGTAATTTGCAGAAAATAAAAATTACTAAGTTCACTTTTAAAAATATTACCTTCTTTGCAATTTTATTCTGAAGGTAAATATAAATTTGGCAACGTTAACATTCTGAAAAGACTTTTAAACACTTTGCAAAAGTGAAATTTGCAGAAAATAAAAATTACTAAGTTCACTTTTAAAGATATTACCATCTTTGCAATTTAATTCTTAAGGTAAATTTAAATTTGGCAACGTTAACATTCTGAAAAGACTTTTAAACACTTTGCAAAAGTGTAATTTGCGGAAAATAAAAATTACTAAGTTCACTTTTAAAGATATTACCATCTTTGCAATTTTATTCTTAAGGTAAATTTAAATTTGGCAACGTTAACATTCTGAAAAGACTTTTAAACACTTTGCAAAAGTGTAATTTGCAGAAAATATAAATTACTAAGTTCACTTTTAAAGATATTACCATCTTTGCAATTTAATTCTTAAGGTAAATTTAAATTTGGCAACGTTAACATTCTGAAAAGACTTTTAAACACTTTGCAAAAGTGTAATTTGCAGAAAATAAAAATTACTAAGTTCACTTTTAAAGATATTACCTTCTTTGCAATTTTATTCTGAAGGTAAATTTAAATTTGGCAACGTTAACATTCTGAAAAGACTTTTAAACACTTTGCAAAAGTGTAATTTGCAGAAAATAAAAATTACTAAGTTCACTTTTAAAGATATTACCATCTTTGCAATTTAATTCTTAAGGTAAATTTAAATTTGGCAACGTTAACATTCTGAAAAGACTTTTAAACACTTTGCAAAAGTGTAATTTGCCGAAAATAAAAATTACTAAGTTCACTTTTAAAGATATTACCATCTTTGCAATTTTATTCTTAAGGTAAATTTAAATTTGGCAACGTTAACATTCTGAAAAGACTTTTAAACACTTTGCAAAAGTGTAATTTGCAGAAAATAAAAATTACTAAGTTCACTTTTAAAGATATTACCTTCTTTGCAATTTTATTCTGAAGGTAAATTTAAATTTGGCAACGTTAACATTCTGAAAAGACTTTTAAACACTTTGCAAAAGTGTAATTTGCGGAAAATAAAAATTACTAAGTTCACTTTTAAAGATATTACCATCTTTGCAATTTTATTCTTAAGGTAAATTTAAATTTGGCAACGTTAACATTCTGAAAAGACTTTTAAACACTTTGCAAAAGTGTAATTTGCAGAAAATATAAATTACTAAGTTCACTTTTAAAGATATTACCATCTTTGCAATTTAATTCTTAAGGTAAATTTAAATTTGGCAACGTTAACATTCTGAAAAGACTTTTAAACACTTTGCAAAAGTGTAATTTGCAGAAAATAAAAATTACTAAGTTCACTTTTAAAGATATTACCTTCTTTGCAATTTTATTCTGAAGGTAAATTTAAATTTGGCAACGTTAACATTCTGAAAAGACTTTTAAACACTTTGCAAAAGTGTAATTTGCAGAAAATAAAAATTACTAAGTTCACTTTTAAAGATATTACCATCTTTGCAATTTAATTCTTAAGGTAAATTTAAATTTGGCAACGTTAACATTCTGAAAAGACTTTTAAACACTTTGCAAAAGTGTAATTTGCCGAAAATAAAAATTACTAAGTTCACTTTTAAAGATATTACCATCTTTGCAATTTTATTCTTAAGGTAAATTTAAATTTGGCAACGTTAACATTCTGAAAAGACTTTTAAACACTTTGCAAAAGTGTAATTTGCAGAAAATAAAAATTACTAAGTTCACTTTTAAAGATATTACCTTCTTTGCAATTTTATTCTGAAGGTAAATTTAAATTTGGCAACGTTAACATTCTGAAAAGACTTTTAAACACTTTGCAAAAGTGTAATTTGCCGAAAATAAACATTACTAAGTTCACTTTTAAAGATATTACCATCTTTGCAATTTTATTCTTAAGGTAAATTTAAATTTGGCAACGTTAACATTCTGAAAAGATTTTTAAACACTTTGCAAAAGTGTTATTTACGGAAAATAAAAATTACTAAGTTCACTTTTAAAGATATTACAATCTTCACAATATTATTCTTAAGGTAAATTTAAATTTGGCAACGTTAACATTCTGAAAAGATTTTTAAACACTTTGCAAAAGTGTTATTTACGGAAAATAAAAATTACTAAGTTCACTTTTAAAGATTTTACCTTCTTTGCAATTTTATTCTTAAGGTAAGTTTAAATTTGGCAACGTTAACATTCTGAAAAGACTTTTAAACACTTTGCAAAAGTGTAATTTGCAGAAAATAAAAATTACTAAGTTCACTTTTAAAGATATTACCATCTTTGCAATTTTATTCTTAAGGTAAATTTAAATTTGGCAACGTTAACATTCTGAAAAGACTTTTAAACACTTTGCAAAAGTGTAATTTGCAGAAAATAAAAATTACTAAGTTCACTTTTAAAGATATTACCATCTTTGCAATTTTATTCTTAAGGTAAATTTAAATTTGGCAACGTTAACATTCTGAAAAGACTTTTAAACACTTTGCAAAAGTGTAATTTGCAGAAAATAAAAATTACTAAGTTCACTTTTAAAGATATTACCATCTTTGCAATTTTATTCTTAAGGTAAATTTAAATTTGGCAACGTTAACATTCTGAAAAGACTTTTAAACACTTTGCAAAAGTGTAATTTGCAGAAAATAAAAATTACTAAGTTCACTTTTAAAGATATTACCTTCTTTGCAATTTTATTCTGAAGGTAAATTTAAATTTGGCAACGTTAACATTCTGAAAAGACTTTTAAACACTTTGCAAAAGTGTAATTTGCCGAAAATAAAAATTACTAAGTTCACTTTTAAAGATATTACCATCTTTGCAATTTTATTCTTAAGGTAAATTTAAATTTGGCAACGTTAACATTCTGAAAAGACTTTTAAACACTTTGCAAAAGTGTAACTTGCGGAAAATAAAAATTACTAAGTTCACTTTTAAAGATATTACCATCTTCACAATATTATTCTTAAGGTAAATTTAAATTTGGCAACGTTAACATTCTGAAAAGATTTTTAAACACTTTGCAAAAGTGTTATTTACGGAAAATAAAAATTACTAAGTTCACTTTTAAAGATTTTACCTTCTTTGCAATTTTATTCTTAAGGTAAGTTTAAATTTGGCAACGTTAACATTCTGAAAAGACTTTTAAACACTTTGCAAAAGTGTAATTTGCAGAAAATAAAAATTACTAAGTTCACTTTTAAAGATATTACCATCTTTGCAATTTTATTCTTAAGGTAAATTTAAATTTGGCAACGTTAACATTCTGAAAAGACTTTTAAACACTTTGCAAAAGTGTAATTTGCAGAAAATAAAAATTACTAAGTTCACTTTTAAAGATATTACCATCTTTGCAATTTAATTCTTAAGGTAAATTTAAATTTGGCAACGTTAACATTCTGAAAAGACTTTTAAACACTTTGCAAAAGTGTAATTTGCAGAAAATAAAAATTACTAAGTTCACTTTTAAAGATATTACCATCTTTGCAATTTTATTCTTAAGGTAAATTTAAATTTGGCAACGTTAACATTCTGAAAAGACTTTTAAACACTTTGCAAAAGTGTAATTTGCAGAAAATAAAAATTACTAAGTTCACTTTTAAAGATATTACCTTCTTTGCAATTTTATTCTGAAGGTAAATTTAAATTTGGCAACGTTAACATTCTGAAAAGACTTTTAAACACTTTGCAAAAGTGTAATTTGCCGAAAATAAAAATTACTAAGTTCACTTTTAAAGATATTACCATCTTTGCAATTTTATTCTTAAGGTAAATTTAAATTTGGCAACGTTAACATTCTGAAAAGACTTTTAAACACTTTGCAAAAGTGTAACTTGCGGAAAATAAAAATTACTAAGTTCACTTTTAAAGATATTACCATCTTCACAATATTATTCTTAAGGTAAATTTAAATTTGGCAACGTTAACATTCTGAAAAGATTTTTAAACACTTTGCAAAAGTGTTATTTACGGAAAATAAAAATTACTAAGTTCACTTTTAAAGATTTTACCTTCTTTGCAATTTTATTCTTAAGGTAAGTTTAAATTTGGCAACGTTAACATTCTGAAAAGACTTTTAAACACTTTGCAAAAGTGTAATTTGCAGAAAATAAAAATTACTAAGTTCACTTTTAAAGATATTACCATCTTTGCAATTTTATTCTTAAGGTAAATTTAAATTTGGCAACGTTAACATTCTGAAAAGACTTTTAAACACTTTGCAAAAGTGTAATTTGCAGAAAATAAAAATTACTAAGTTCACTTTTAAAGATATTACCATCTTTGCAATTTTATTCTTAAGATAAATTAAAATTTGGCAACGTTAACATTCTGAAAAGACTTTTAAACACTTTGCAAAAGTGTAATTTGCCGAAAATAAACATTACTAAGTTCACTTTTAAAGATATTACCATCTTTGCAATTTTATTCTGAAGGTAAATTTAAATTTGGCAACGTTAACATTCTGAAAAGACTTTTAAACACTTTGCAAAAGTGTAACTTGCGGAAAATAAAAATTACTAAGTTCACTTTTAAAGATATTACCATCTTTGCAATTTTATTCTTAAGGTAAGTTTAAATTTGGCAACGTTAACATTCTGAAAAGACTTTTAAACACTTTGCAAAAGTGTAACCTGCGGAAAATAAAAATTACTAAGTTCACTTTTAAAGATATTACCATCTTAGCAATTTTATTTTAAAGGTAAATTTAAATTTGGCAACGTTAACATTCTGAAAAGACTTTTAAACACTTTGCAAAAGTGTAATTTACGGAAAATAAAAATTACTAAGTTCACTTTTAAAGATTTTACCTTCTTTGCAATTTTATTCTTAAGGTAAATTTAAATTTGGCAACGTTAACATTCTGAAAAGACTTTTAAACACTTTGCAAAAGTGTAATTTACGGAAAATAAAAATTACTAAGTTCACTTTTAAAGATATTACCATCTTTGCAATTTAATTCTTAAGGTAAATTTAAATTTGGCAACGTTAACATTCTGAAAAGACTTTTAAACACTTTGCAAAAGTGTAATTTGCAGAAAATAAAAATTACTAAGTTCACTTTTAAAGATATTACCTTCTTTGCAATTTTATTCTGAAGGTAAATATAAATTTGGCAACGTTAACATTCTGAAAAGACTTTTAAACACTTTGCAAAAGTGAAATTTGCAGAAAATAAAAATTACTAAGTTCACTTTTAAAGATATTACCATCTTTGCAATTTAATTCTTAAGGTAAATTTAAATTTGGCAACGTTAACATTCTGAAAAGACTTTTAAACACTTTGCAAAAGTGTAATTTGCGGAAAATAAAAATTACTAAGTTCACTTTTAAAGATATTACCATCTTTGCAATTTTATTCTTAAGGTAAATTTAAATTTGGCAACGTTAACATTCTGAAAAGACTTTTAAACACTTTGCAAAAGTGTAATTTGCAGAAAATATAAATTACTAAGTTCACTTTTAAAGATATTACCATCTTTGCAATTTAATTCTTAAGGTAAATTTAAATTTGGCAACGTTAACATTCTGAAAAGACTTTTAAACACTTTGCAAAAGTGTAATTTGCAGAAAATAAAAATTACTAAGTTCACTTTTAAAGATATTACCTTCTTTGCAATTTTATTCTGAAGGTAAATATAAATTTGGCAACGTTAACATTCTGAAAAGACTTTTAAACACTTTGCAAAAGTGAAATTTGCAGAAAATAAAAATTACTAAGTTCACTTTTAAAGATATTACCATCTTTGCAATTTAATTCTTAAGGTAAATTTAAATTTGGCAATGTTAACATTCTGAAAAGACTTTTAAACACTTTGCAAAAGTGTAATTTGCGGAAAATAAAAATTACTAAGTTCACTTTTAAAGATATTACCATCTTTGCAATTTTATTCTTAAGGTAAATTTAAATTTGGCAACGTTAACATTCTGAAAAGACTTTTAAACACTTTGCAAAAGTGTAATTTGCAGAAAATATAAATTACTAAGTTTACTTTTAAAGATATTACCATCTTTGCAATTTAATTCTTAAGGTAAATTTAAATTTGGCAACGTTAACATTCTGAAAAGACTTTTAAACACTTTGCAAAAGTGTAATTTGCAGAAAATAAAAATTACTAAGTTCACTTTTAAAGATATTACCATCTTTGCAATTTAATTCTTAAGGTAAATTTAAATTTGGCAACGTTAACATTCTGAAAAGACTTTTAAACACTTTGCAAAAGTGTAATTTGCAGAAAATAAAAATTACTAAGTTCACTTTTAAAGATATTACCATCTTTGCAATTTTATTCTTAAGGTAAATTTAAATTTGGCAACGTTAACATTCTGAAAAGACTTTTAAACACTTTGCAAAAGTGTAATTTGCAGAAAATAAAAATTACTAAGTTCACTTTTAAAGATATTACCTTCTTTGCAATTTTATTCTGAAGGTAAATTTAAATTTGGCAACGTTAACATTCTGAAAAGACTTTTAAACACTTTGCAAAAGTGTAATTTGCAGAAAATAAACATTACTAAGTTCACTTTTAAAGATATTACCATCTTTGCAATTTTATTCTTAAGGTAAATTTAAATTTGGCAACGTTAACATTCTGAAAAGACTTTTAAACACTTTGCAAAAGTGTAACTTGCGGAAAATAAAAATTACTAAGTTCACTTTTAAAGATATTACAATCTTCACAATATTATTCTTAAGGTAAATTTAAATTTGGCAACGTTAACATTCTGAAAAGATTTTTAAACACTTTGCAAAAGTGTTATTTACGGAAAATAAAAATTACTAAGTTCACTTTTAAAGATTTTACCTTCTTTGCAATTTTATTCTTAAGGTAAGTTTAAATTTGGCAACGTTAACATTCTGAAAAGACTTTTAAACACTTTGCAAAAGTGTAATTTGCAGAAAATAAAAATTACTAAGTTCACTTTTAAAGATATTACCATCTTTGCAATTTTATTCTTAAGGTAAATTTAAATTTGGCAACGTTAACATTCTGAAAAGACTTTTAAACACTTTGCAAAAGTGTAATTTGCAGAAAATAAAAATTACTAAGTTCACTTTTAAAGATATTACCATCTTTGCAATTTAATTCTTAAGGTAAATTTAAATTTGGCAACGTTAACATTCTGAAAAGACTTTTAAACACTTTGCAAAAGTGTAATTTGCGGAAAATAAAAATTACTAAGTTCACTTTTAAAGATATTACCATCTTTGCAATTTTATTCTTAAGGTAAATTTAAATTTGGCAACGTTAACATTCTGAAAAGACTTTTAAACACTTTGCAAAAGTGTAATTTGCAGAAAATATAAATTACTAAGTTCACTTTTAAAGATATTACCATCTTTGCAATTTAATTCTTAAGGTAAATTTAAATTTGGCAACGTTAACATTCTGAAAAGACTTTTAAACACTTTGCAAAAGTGTAATTTGCAGAAAATAAAAATTACTAAGTTCACTTTTAAAGATATTACCATCTTTGCAATTTTATTCTTAAGGTAAATTTAAATTTGGCAACGTTAACATTCTGAAAAGACTTTTAAACACTTTGCAAAAGTGTAATTTGCAGAAAATAAAAATTACTAAGTTCACTTTTAAAGATATTACCTTCTTTGCAATTTTATTCTGAAGGTAAATTTAAATTTGGCAACGTTAACATTCTGAAAAGACTTTTAAACACTTTGCAAAAGTGTAATTTGCCGAAAATAAAAATTACTAAGTTCACTTTTAAAGATATTACCATCTTTGCAATTTTATTCTTAAGGTAAATTTAAATTTGGCAACGTTAACATTCTGAAAAGACTTTTAAACACTTTGCAAAAGTGTAACTTGCGGAAAATAAAAATTACTAAGTTCACTTTTAAAGATATTACCATCTTCACAATATTATTCTTAAGGTAAATTTAAATTTGGCAACGTTAACATTCTGAAAAGATTTTTAAACACTTTGCAAAAGTGTTATTTACGGAAAATAAAAATTACTAAGTTCACTTTTAAAGATTTTACCTTCTTTGCAATTTTATTCTTAAGGTAAGTTTAAATTTGGCAACGTTAACATTCTGAAAAGACTTTTAAACACTTTGCAAAAGTGTAATTTGCAGAAAATAAAAATTACTAAGTTCACTTTTAAAGATATTACCATCTTTGCAATTTTATTCTTAAGGTAAATTTAAATTTGGCAACGTTAACATTCTGAAAAGACTTTTAAACACTTTGCAAAAGTGTAATTTGCAGAAAATAAAAATTACTAAGTTCACTTTTAAAGATATTACCATCTTTGCAATTTTATTCTTAAGATAAATTAAAATTTGGCAACGTTAACATTCTGAAAAGACTTTTAAACACTTTGCAAAAGTGTAATTTGCCGAAAATAAACATTACTAAGTTCACTTTTAAAGATATTACCATCTTTGCAATTTTATTCTGAAGGTAAATTTAAATTTGGCAACGTTAACATTCTGAAAAGACTTTTAAACACTTTGCAAAAGTGTAACTTGCGGAAAATAAAAATTACTAAGTTCACTTTTAAAGATATTACCATCTTAGCAATATTATTTTAAAGGTAAATTTAAATTTGGCAACGTTAACATTCTGAAAAGACTTTTAAACACTTTGCAAAAGTGTTATTTACGGAAATAAAAATTACTAAGTTCACTTTTAAAGATTTTACCTTCTTTGCAATATTATTCTTAAGGTAAGTTTAAATTTGGCAACGTTAACATTCTGAAAAGACTTTTAAACACTTTGCAAAAGTGTAATTTGCAGAAAATAAAAATTACTAAGTTCACTTTTAAAGATATTACCATCTTTGCAATTTTATTCTTAAGGTAAATTTAAATTTGGCAACGTTAACATTCTGAAAAGACTTTTAAACACTTTGCAAAAGTGTAACTTGCGGAAAATAAAAATTACTAAGTTCACTTTTAAAGATATTACCATCTTAGCAATTTTATTTTAAAGGTAAATTTAAATTTGGCAACGTTAACATTCTGAAAAGACTTTTAAACACTTTGCAAAAGTGTAATTTACGGAAAATAAAAATTACTAAGTTCACTTTTAAAGATTTTACCTTCTTTGCAATTTTATTCTTAAGGTAAATTTAAATTTGGCAACGTTAACATTCTGAAAAGACTTTTAAACACTTTGCAAAAGTGTAACTTGCGGAAAATAAAAATTACTAAGTTCACTTTTAAAGATATTACCATCTTAGCAATATTATTTTAAAGGTAAATTTAAATTTGGCAACGTTAACATTCTGAAAAGACTTTTAAACACTTTGCAAAAGTGTTATTTACGGAAAATAAAAATTACTAAGTTCACTTTTAAAGATTTTACCTTCTTTGCAATTTTATTCTTAAGGTAAATTTAAATTTGGCAACGTTAACATTCTGAAAAGACTTTTAAACACTTTGCAAAAGTGTAATTTACGGAAAATAAAAATTACTAAGTTCACTTTTAAAGATATTACCTTCTTTGCAATTTTATTCTTAAGGTAAATTTAAATTTGGCAACGTTAACATTCTGAAAAGACTTTTAAACACTTTGCAAAAGTGTAACTTGCGGAAAATAAAAATTACTAAGTTCACTTTTAAATATATTACCATCTTAGCAATTTTATTTTAAAGGTAAATATAAATTTGGCAACGTTAACATTCTGAAAAGACTTTTAAACACTTTGCAAAAGTGTAATTTACGGAAAATAAAAATTACTAAGTTCACTTTTAAAGATTTTACCTTCTTTGCAATTTTATTCTTAAGGTAAGTTTAAATTTGGCAACGTTAATATTCTGAAAAGACTTTTAAACACTTTGCAAAAGTGTAATTTACGGAAAATAAAATTACTAAGTTCACTTTTAAAGATATTACCTTCTTTGCAATTTTATTCTGAAGGTAAATTTAAATTTGGCAACGTTAACATTCTGAAAAGACTTTTAAACACTTTGCAAAAGTGTAATTTGCAGAAAATAAACATTACTAAGTTCACTTTTAAAGATATTACCATCTTTGCAATTTTATTCTTAAGGTAAATTTAAATTTGGCAACGTTAACATTCTGAAAAGACTTTTAAACACTTTGCAAAAGTGTAACTTGCGGAAAATAAAAATTACTAAGTTCACTTTTAAAGATATTACAATCTTCACAATATTATTCTTAAGGTAAATTTAAATTTGGCAACGTTAACATTCTGAAAAGATTTTTAAACACTTTGCAAAAGTGTTATTTACGGAAAATAAAAATTACTAAGTTCACTTTTAAAGATTTTACCTTCTTTGCAATTTTATTCTTAAGGTAAGTTTAAATTTGGCAACGTTAACATTCTGAAAAGACTTTTAAACACTTTGCAAAAGTGTAATTTGCAGAAAATAAAAATTACTAAGTTCACTTTTAAAGATATTACCATCTTTGCAATTTTATTCTTAAGGTAAATTTAAATTTGGCAACGTTAACATTCTGAAAAGACTTTTAAACACTTTGCAAAAGTGTAATTTGCAGAAAATAAAAATTACTAAGTTCACTTTTAAAGATATTACCATCTTTGCAATTTAATTCTTAAGGTAAATTTAAATTTGGCAACGTTAACATTCTGAAAAGACTTTTAAACACTTTGCAAAAGTGTAATTTGCGGAAAATAAAAATTACTAAGTTCACTTTTAAAGATATTACCATCTTTGCAATTTTATTCTTAAGGTAAATTTAAATTTGGCAACGTTAACATTCTGAAAAGACTTTTAAACACTTTGCAAAAGTGTAATTTGCAGAAAATATAAATTACTAAGTTCACTTTTAAAGATATTACCATCTTTGCAATTTAATTCTTAAGGTAAATTTAAATTTGGCAACGTTAACATTCTGAAAAGACTTTTAAACACTTTGCAAAAGTGTAATTTGCAGAAAATAAAAATTACTAAGTTCACTTTTAAAGATATTACCATCTTTGCAATTTTATTCTTAAGGTAAATTTAAATTTGGCAACGTTAACATTCTGAAAAGACTTTTAAACACTTTGCAAAAGTGTAATTTGCAGAAAATAAAAATTACTAAGTTCACTTTTAAAGATATTACCTTCTTTGCAATTTTATTCTGAAGGTAAATTTAAATTTGGCAACGTTAACATTCTGAAAAGACTTTTAAACACTTTGCAAAAGTGTAATTTGCCGAAAATAAAAATTACTAAGTTCACTTTTAAAGATATTACCATCTTTGCAATTTTATTCTTAAGGTAAATTTAAATTTGGCAACGTTAACATTCTGAAAAGACTTTTAAACACTTTGCAAAAGTGTAACTTGCGGAAAATAAAAATTACTAAGTTCACTTTTAAAGATATTACCATCTTCACAATATTATTCTTAAGGTAAATTTAAATTTGGCAACGTTAACATTCTGAAAAGATTTTTAAACACTTTGCAAAAGTGTTATTTACGGAAAATAAAAATTACTAAGTTCACTTTTAAAGATTTTACCTTCTTTGCAATTTTATTCTTAAGGTAAGTTTAAATTTGGCAACGTTAACATTCTGAAAAGACTTTTAAACACTTTGCAAAAGTGTAATTTGCAGAAAATAAAAATTACTAAGTTCACTTTTAAAGATATTACCATCTTTGCAATTTTATTCTTAAGGTAAATTTAAATTTGGCAACGTTAACATTCTGAAAAGACTTTTAAACACTTTGCAAAAGTGTAATTTGCAGAAAATAAAAATTACTAAGTTCACTTTTAAAGATATTACCATCTTTGCAATTTTATTCTTAAGATAAATTAAAATTTGGCAACGTTAACATTCTGAAAAGACTTTTAAACACTTTGCAAAAGTGTAATTTGCCGAAAATAAACATTACTAAGTTCACTTTTAAAGATATTACCATCTTTGCAATTTTATTCTGAAGGTAAATTTAAATTTGGCAACGTTAACATTCTGAAAAGACTTTTAAACACTTTGCAAAAGTGTAACTTGCGGAAAATAAAAATTACTAAGTTCACTTTTAAAGATATTACCATCTTAGCAATATTATTTTAAAGGTAAATTTAAATTTGGCAACGTTAACATTCTGAAAAGACTTTTAAACACTTTGCAAAAGTGTTATTTACGGAAATAAAAATTACTAAGTTCACTTTTAAAGATTTTACCTTCTTTGCAATATTATTCTTAAGGTAAGTTTAAATTTGGCAACGTTAACATTCTGAAAAGACTTTTAAACACTTTGCAAAAGTGTAATTTGCAGAAAATAAAAATTACTAAGTTCACTTTTAAAGATATTACCATCTTTGCAATTTTATTCTTAAGGTAAATTTAAATTTGGCAACGTTAACATTCTGAAAAGACTTTTAAACACTTTGCAAAAGTGTAACTTGCGGAAAATAAAAATTACTAAGTTCACTTTTAAAGATATTACCATCTTAGCAATTTTATTTTAAAGGTAAATTTAAATTTGGCAACGTTAACATTCTGAAAAGACTTTTAAACACTTTGCAAAAGTGTAATTTACGGAAAATAAAAATTACTAAGTTCACTTTTAAAGATTTTACCTTCTTTGCAATTTTATTCTTAAGGTAAATTTAAATTTGGCAACGTTAACATTCTGAAAAGACTTTTAAACACTTTGCAAAAGTGTAACTTGCGGAAAATAAAAATTACTAAGTTCACTTTTAAAGATATTACCATCTTAGCAATATTATTTTAAAGGTAAATTTAAATTTGGCAACGTTAACATTCTGAAAAGACTTTTAAACACTTTGCAAAAGTGTTATTTACGGAAAATAAAAATTACTAAGTTCACTTTTAAAGATTTTACCTTCTTTGCAATTTTATTCTTAAGGTAAATTTAAATTTGGCAACGTTAACATTCTGAAAAGACTTTTAAACACTTTGCAAAAGTGTAATTTACGGAAAATAAAAATTACTAAGTTCACTTTTAAAGATATTACCTTCTTTGCAATTTTATTCTTAAGGTAAATTTAAATTTGGCAACGTTAACATTCTGAAAAGACTTTTAAACACTTTGCAAAAGTGTAACTTGCGGAAAATAAAAATTACTAAGTTCACTTTTAAATATATTACCATCTTAGCAATTTTATTTTAAAGGTAAATATAAATTTGGCAACGTTAACATTCTGAAAAGACTTTTAAACACTTTGCAAAAGTGTAATTTACGGAAAATAAAAATTACTAAGTTCACTTTTAAAGATTTTACCTTCTTTGCAATTTTATTCTTAAGGTAAGTTTAAATTTGGCAACGTTAATATTCTGAAAAGACTTTTAAACACTTTGCAAAAGTGTAATTTACGGAAAATAAAATTACTAAGTTCACTTTTAAAGATATTACCTTCTTTGCAATTTTATTCTTAAGGTAAATTAAAATTTGGCAACGTTAACATTCTGAAAAGACTTTTAAACACTTTGCAAAAGTGTAATTTACGGAAAATAAAAATTACTAAGTTCACTTTTAAAGATTTTACCTTCTTTGCAATTTTATTCTTAAGGTAAATTTAAATTTGGCAACGTTAACATTCTGAAAAGACTTTTAAACACTTTGCAAAAGTGTAATTTGCAGAAAATAAAAATTACTAAGTTCACTTTTAAAGATATTACCATCTTTGCAATTTTATTCTTAAGGTAAATTTAAATTTGGCAACGTTAACATTCTGAAAAGACTTTTAAACACTTTGCAAAAGTGTAATTTGCAGAAAATAAAAATTACTAAGTTCACTTTTAAAGATATTACCATCTTTGCAATTATATTCTTAAGGTAAATTTAAATTTGGCAACGTTAACATTCTGAAAAGACTTTTAAACACTTTGCAAAAGTGTAATTTGCAGAAAATAAAAATTACTAAGTTCACTTTTAAAGATATTACCATCTTTGAAATTTTATTCTTAAGGTAAGTTTAAATTTGGCAACGTTAACATTCTGAAAAGACTTTTAAACACTTTGCAAAAGTGTTATTTGCGGAAAATAAAAATTACTAAGTTCACTTTTAAAGATATTACCATCTTTGCAATTTTATTCTTAAGGTAAATTTAAATTTGGCAACGTTAACATTCTGAAAAGACTTTTAAACACTTTGCAAAAGTGTAATTTGCAGAAAATAAAAATTACTAAGTTCACTTTTAAAGATATTACCATCTTTGCAATTATATTCTTAAGGTAAATTTAAATTTGGCAACGTTAACATTCTGAAAAGACTTTTAAACACTTTGCAAAAGTGTAATTTGCGGAAAATAAAAATTACTAAGTTCACTTTTAAAGATATTACCATCTTTGCAATTTTATTTTAAAGGTAAATTTAAATTTAGCAACGTTAACATTCTGAAAAGACTTTTAAACACTTTGCAAAAGTGTAAATTGCAGAAAATAAAAATTACTAAGTTCACTTTTAAAGATATTACCATCTTTGCAATTATATTCTTAAGGTAAATTTAAATTTGGCAACGTTAACATTCTGAAAAGACTTTTAAACACTTTGCAAAAGTGTAATTTGCAGAAAATAAAAATTACTAAGTTCACTTTTAAAGATATTACCATCTTTGCAATTTAATTCTTAAGGTAAATTTAAATTTGGCAACGTTAACATTCTGAAAAGACTTTTAAACACTTTGCAAAAGTGTAATTTGCAGAAAATAAAAATTACTAAGTTCACTTTTAAAGATATTACCATCTTTGCAATTTTATTCTTAAGGTAAATTTAAATTTGGCAACGTTAACATTCTGAAAAGACTTTTAAACACTTTGCAAAAGTGTAATTTGCAGAAAATAAAAATTACTAAGTTCACTTTTAAAGATATTACCATCTTTGCAATTTAATTCTTAAGGTAAATTTAATTTTGGCAACGTTAACATTCTGAAAAGACTTTTAAACACTTTGCAAAAGTGTAATTTGCAGAAAATAAAAATTACTAAGTTCACTTTTAAAGATATTACCTTCTTTGCAATTTTATTCTGAAGGTAAATTTAAATTTGGCAACGTTAACATTCTGAAAAGACTTTTAAACATTTTGCAAAAGTGTAATTTGCAGAAAATAAAAATTACTAAGTTCACTTTTAAAGATATTACCATCTTTGCAATTTTATTCTTAAGGTAAATTTAAATTTGGCAACGTTAACATTCTGAAAAGACTTTTAAACACTTTGCAAAAGTGTTATTTACGGAAAATAAAAATTACTAAGTTCACTTTTAAAGATTTTACCTTCTTTGCAATTTTATTCTTAAGGTAAGTTTAAATTTGGCAACGTTAACATTCTGAAAAGACTTTTAAACACTTTGCAAAAGTGTAATTTGCAGAAAATAAAAATTACTAAGTTCACTTTTAAAGATATTACCATCTTTGCAATTTTATTCTTAAGGTAAATTTAAATTTGGCAACGTTAACATTCTGAAAAGACTTTTAAACACTTTGCAAAAGTGTAATTTGCAGAAAATAAAAATTACTAAGTCCACTTTTAAAGATATTACCATCTTTGCAATTTTATTCTTAAGGTAAATTTAAATTTGGCAACGTTAACATTCTGAAAAGACTTTTAAACACTTTGCAAAAGTGTAATTTGCAGAAAATAAAAATTACTAAGTTCACTTTTAAAGATATTACCATCTTTGCAATTTAATTCTTAAGGTAAATTTAAATTTGGCAACGTTAACATTCTGAAAAGACTTTTAAACACTTTGCAAAAGTGTAATTTGCAGAAAATAAAAATTACTAAGTTCACTTTTAAAGATATTACCATCTTTGCAATTTTATTCTTAAGGTAAATTTAAATTTGGCAACGTTAACATTCTGAAAAGACTTTTAAACACTTTGCAAAAGTGTAATTTGCAGAAAATAAAAATTACTAAGTTCACTTTTAAAGATATTACCATCTTTGCAATTTTATTCTAAGGTAAGTTAAAATTTGGCAACGTTAACATTCTGAAAAGACTTTTAAACACTTTGAAAAAAGTGTTATTTGCGGAAAATAAAAATTACTAAGTTCACTTTTAAAGATATTACCATCTTTGCAATATTATTCTAAGGTAAGTTAAAATTTGGCAACGTTAACATTCTGAAAAGACTTTTAAACACTTTGCAAAAGTGTAATTTTCCGAAAATAAAAATTACTAAGTTCACTTTTAAAGATATTACCATCTTTGCAATTTTATTCTTAAGGTAAATTTAAATTTGGCAACGTTAACATTCTGAAAAGACTTTTAAACACTTTGCAAAAGTGTAATTTGCAGAAAATAAAAATTACTAAGTTCACTTTTAAAGATATTACCATCTTTGCAATTTTATTCTTAAGATAAATTAAAATTTGGCAACGTTATCATTCTGAAAAGACTTTTAAACACTTTGCAAAAGTGTAATTTGCCGAAAATAAACATTACTAAGTTCACTTTTAAAGATATTACCATCTTTGCAATTTTATTCTGAAGGTAAATTTAAATTTGGCAACGTTAACATTCTGAAAAGACTTTTAAACACTTTGCAAAAGTGTAACTTGCGGAAAATAAAAATTACTAAGTTCACTTTTAAAGATAATACCATCTTAGCAATATTATTTTAAAGGTAAATTTAAATTTGGCAACGTTAACATTCTGAAAAGACTTTTAAACACTTTGCAAAAGTGTTATTTACGGAAATAAAAATTACTAAGTTCACTTTTAAAGATTTTACCTTCTTTGCAATATTATTCTTAAGGTAAGTTTAAATTTGGCAACGTTAACATTCTGAAAAGACTTTTAAACACTTTGCAAAAGTGTAATTTGCAGAAAATAAAAATTACTAAGTTCACTTTTAAAGATATTACCATCTTTGCAATTTTATTCTTAAGGTAAATTTAAATTTGGCAACGTTAACATTCTGAAAAGACTTTTAAACACTTTGCAAAAGTGTAACTTGCGGAAAATAAAAATTACTAAGTTCACTTTTAAAGATATTACCATCTTAGCAATATTATTTTAAAGGTAAATTTAAATTTGGCAACGTTAACATTCTGAAAAGACTTTTAAACACTTTGCAAAAGTGTTATTTACGGAAAATAAAAATTACTAAGTTCACTTTTAAAGATTTTACCTTCTTTGCAATTTTATTCTTAAGGTAAATTTAAATTTGGCAACGTTAACATTCTGAAAAGACTTTTAAACACTTTGCAAAAGTGTAATTTACGGAAAATAAAAATTACTAAGTTCACTTTTAAAGATATTACCTTCTTTGCAATTTTATTCTTAAGGTAAATTTAAATTTGGCAACGTTAACATTCTGAAAAGACTTTTAAACACTTTGCAAAAGTGTAACTTGCGGAAAATAAAAATTACTAAGTTCACTTTTAAATATATTACCATCTTAGCAATTTTATTTTAAAGGTAAATATAAATTTGGCAACGTTAACATTCTGAAAAGACTTTTAAACACTTTGCAAAAGTGTAATTTACGGAAAATAAAAATTACTAAGTTCACTTTTAAAGATTTTACCTTCTTTGCAATTTTATTCTTAAGGTAAGTTTAAATTTGGCAACGTTAATATTCTGAAAAGACTTTTAAACACTTTGCAAAAGTGTAATTTACGGAAAATAAAATTACTAAGTTCACTTTTAAAGATATTACCTTCTTTGCAATTTTATTCTTAAGGTAAATTAAAATTTGGCAACGTTAACATTCTGAAAAGACTTTTAAACACTTTGCAAAAGTGTAATTTACGGAAAATAAAAATTACTAAGTTCACTTTTAAAGATATTACCATCTTTGCAATTTTATTTTAAAGGTAAATTTAAATTTAGCAACGTTAACATTCTGAAAAGACTTTTAAACACTTTGCAAAAGTGTAAATTGCAGAAAATAAAAATTACTAAGTTCACTTTTAAAGATATTACCATCTTTGCAATTATATTCTTAAGGTAAATTTAAATTTGGCAACGTTAACATTCTGAAAAGACTTTTAAACACTTTGCAAAAGTGTAATTTGCAGAAAATAAAAATTACTAAGTTCACTTTTAAAGATATTACCATCTTTGCAATTTAATTCTTAAGGTAAATTTAAATTTGGCAACGTTAACATTCTGAAAAGACTTTTAAACACTTTGCAAAAGTGTAATTTGCAGAAAATAAAAATTACTAAGTTCACTTTTAAAGATATTACCATCTTTGCAATTTTATTCTTAAGGTAAATTTAAATTTGGCAACGTTAACATTCTGAAAAGACTTTTAAACACTTTGCAAAAGTGTAATTTGCAGAAAATATAAATTACTAAGTTCACTTTTAAAGATATTACCATCTTTGCAATTTTATTCTTAAGGTAAATTTAAATTTGGCAACGTTAACATTCTGAAAAGACTTTTAAACACTTTGCAAAAGTGTAATTTGCAGAAAATAAAAATTACTAAGTTCACTTTTAAAGATATTACCATCTTTGAAATTTTATTCTTAAGGTAAGTTTAAATTTGGCAACGTTAACATTCTGAAAAGACTTTTAAACACTTTGCAAAAGTGTTATTTGCGGAAAATAAAAATTACTAAGTTCACTTTTAAAGATATTACCATCTTTGCAATTTTATTCTTAAGGTAAATTTAAATTTGGCAACGTTAACATTCTGAAAAGACTTTTAAACACTTTGCAAAAGTGTAATTTGCAGAAAATAAAAATTACTAAGTTCACTTTTAAAGATATTACCATCTTTGCAATTATATTCTTAAGGTAAATTTAAATTTGGCAACGTTAACATTCTGAAAAGACTTTTAAACACTTTGCAAAAGTGTAATTTGCAGAAAATAAAAATTACTAAGTTCACTTTTAAAGATATTACCATCTTTGAAATTTTATTCTTAAGGTAAGTTTAAATTTGGCAACGTTAACATTCTGAAAAGACTTTTAAACACTTTGCAAAAGTGTAATTTGCAGAAAATAAAAATTACTAAGTTCACTTTTAAAGATATTACCATCTTTGCAATTTAATTCTTAAGGTAAATTTAAATTTGGCAACGTTAACATTCTGAAAAGACTTTTAAACACTTTGCAAAAGTGTAATTTGCAGAAAATAAAAATTACTAAGTTCACTTTTAAAGATATTACCATCTTTGCAATTTTATTCTTAAGGTAAATTTAAATTTGGCAACGTTAACATTCTGAAAAGACTTTTAAACACTTTGCAAAAGTGTAATTTGCAGAAAATATAAATTACTAAGTTCACTTTTAAAGATATTACCATCTTTGCAATTTAATTCTTAAGGTAAATTTAAATTTGGCAACGTTAACATTCTGAAAAGACTTTTAAACACTTTGCAAAAGTGTAATTTGCAGAAAATAAAAATTACTAAGTTCACTTTTAAAGATATTACCTTCTTTGCAATTTTATTCTGAAGGTAAATTTAAATTTGGCAACGTTAACATTCTGAAAAGACTTTTAAACATTTTGCAAAAGTGTAATTTGCAGAAAATAAAAATTACTAAGTTCACTTTTAAAGATATTACCATCTTTGCAATTTTATTCTTAAGGTAAATTTAAATTTGGCAACGTTAACATTCTGAAAAGACTTTTAAACACTTTGCAAAAGTGTAATTTGCAGAAAATAAACATTACTAAGTTCACTTTTAAAGATATTACCATCTTTGCAATTTTATTCTTAAGGTAAATTTAAATTTGGCAACGTTAACATTCTGAAAAGACTTTTAAACACTTTGCAAAAGTGTAACTTGCGGAAAATAAAAATTACTAAGTTCACTTTTAAAGATATTACCATCTTAGCAATATTATTTTAAAGGTAAATTTAAATTTGGCAACGTTAACATTCTGAAAAGACTTTTAAACACTTTGCAAAAGTGTTATTTACGGAAAATAAAAATTACTAAGTTCACTTTTAAAGATTTTACCTTCTTTGCAATTTTATTCTTAAGGTAAGTTTAAATTTGGCAACGTTAACATTCTGAAAAGACTTTTAAACACTTTGCAAAAGTGTAATTTGCAGAAAATAAAAATTACTAAGTTCACTTTTAAAGATATTACCATCTTTGCAATTTTATTCTTAAGGTAAATTTAAATTTGGCAACGTTAACATTCTGAAAAGACTTTTAAACACTTTGCAAAAGTGTAATTTGCAGAAAATAAAAATTACTAAGTCCACTTTTAAAGATATTACCATCTTTGCAATTTTATTCTTAAGGTAAATTTAAATTTGGCAACGTTAACATTCTGAAAAGACTTTTAAACACTTTGCAAAAGTGTAATTTGCAGAAAATAAAAATTACTAAGTTCACTTTTAAAGATATTACCATCTTTGCAATTTAATTCTTAAGGTAAATTTAAATTTGGCAACGTTAACATTCTGAAAAGACTTTTAAACACTTTGCAAAAGTGTAATTTGCAGAAAATAAAAATTACTAAGTTCACTTTTAAAGATATTACCATCTTTGCAATTTTATTCTTAAGGTAAATTTAAATTTGGCAACGTTAACATTCTGAAAAGACTTTTAAACACTTTGCAAAAGTGTAATTTGCAGAAAATAAAAATTACTAAGTTCACTTTTAAAGATATTACCATCTTTGCAATTTTATTCTAAGGTAAGTTAAAATTTGGCAACGTTAACATTCTGAAAAGACTTTTAAACACTTTGAAAAAAGTGTTATTTGCGGAAAATAAAAATTACTAAGTTCACTTTTAAAGATATTACCATCTTTGCAATATTATTCTAAGGTAAGTTAAAATTTGGCAACGTTAACATTCTGAAAAGACTTTTAAACACTTTGCAAAAGTGTAATTTTCCGAAAATAAAAATTACTAAGTTCACTTTTAAAGATATTACCATCTTTGCAATTTTATTCTTAAGGTAAATTTAAATTTGGCAACGTTAACATTCTGAAAAGACTTTTAAACACTTTGCAAAAGTGTAATTTGCAGAAAATAAAAATTACTAAGTTCACTTTTAAAGATATTACCATCTTTGCAATTTTATTCTTAAGATAAATTAAAATTTGGCAACGTTATCATTCTGAAAAGACTTTTAAACACTTTGCAAAAGTGTAATTTGCCGAAAATAAACATTACTAAGTTCACTTTTAAAGATATTACCATCTTTGCAATTTTATTCTGAAGGTAAATTTAAATTTGGCAACGTTAACATTCTGAAAAGACTTTTAAACACTTTGCAAAAGTGTAACTTGCGGAAAATAAAAATTACTAAGTTCACTTTTAAAGATATTACCATCTTAGCAATATTATTTTAAAGGTAAATTTAAATTTGGCAACGTTAACATTCTGAAAAGACTTTTAAACACTTTGCAAAAGTGTTATTTACGGAAATAAAAATTACTAAGTTCACTTTTAAAGATTTTACCTTCTTTGCAATATTATTCTTAAGGTAAGTTTAAATTTGGCAACGTTAACATTCTGAAAAGACTTTTAAACACTTTGCAAAAGTGTAATTTGCAGAAAATAAAAATTACTAAGTTCACTTTTAAAGATATTACCATCTTTGCAATTTTATTCTTAAGGTAAATTTAAATTTGGCAACGTTAACATTCTGAAAAGACTTTTAAACACTTTGCAAAAGTGTAACTTGCGGAAAATAAAAATTACTAAGTTCACTTTTAAAGATATTACCATCTTAGCAATATTATTTTAAAGGTAAATTTAAATTTGGCAACGTTAACATTCTGAAAAGACTTTTAAACACTTTGCAAAAGTGTTATTTACGGAAAATAAAAATTACTAAGTTCACTTTTAAAGATTTTACCTTCTTTGCAATTTTATTCTTAAGGTAAATTTAAATTTGGCAACGTTAACATTCTGAAAAGACTTTTAAACACTTTGCAAAAGTGTAATTTACGGAAAATAAAAATTACTAAGTTCACTTTTAAAGATATTACCTTCTTTGCAATTTTATTCTTAAGGTAAATTTAAATTTGGCAACGTTAACATTCTGAAAAGACTTTTAAACACTTTGCAAAAGTGTAACTTGCGGAAAATAAAAATTACTAAGTTCACTTTTAAATATATTACCATCTTAGCAATTTTATTTTAAAGGTAAATATAAATTTGGCAACGTTAACATTCTGAAAAGACTTTTAAACACTTTGCAAAAGTGTAATTTACGGAAAATAAAAATTACTAAGTTCACTTTTAAAGATTTTACCTTCTTTGCAATTTTATTCTTAAGGTAAGTTTAAATTTGGCAACGTTAATATTCTGAAAAGACTTTTAAACACTTTGCAAAAGTGTAATTTACGGAAAATAAAATTACTAAGTTCACTTTTAAAGATATTACCTTCTTTGCAATTTTATTCTTAAGGTAAATTAAAATTTGGCAACGTTAACATTCTGAAAAGACTTTTAAACACTTTGCAAAAGTGTAATTTACGGAAAATAAAAATTACTAAGTTCACTTTTAAAGATATTACCATCTTTGCAATTTTATTTTAAAGGTAAATTTAAATTTAGCAACGTTAACATTCTGAAAAGACTTTTAAACACTTTGCAAAAGTGTAAATTGCAGAAAATAAAAATTACTAAGTTCACTTTTAAAGATATTACCATCTTTGCAATTATATTCTTAAGGTAAATTTAAATTTGGCAACGTTAACATTCTGAAAAGACTTTTAAACACTTTGCAAAAGTGTAATTTGCAGAAAATAAAAATTACTAAGTTCACTTTTAAAGATATTACCATCTTTGCAATTTAATTCTTAAGGTAAATTTAAATTTGGCAACGTTAACATTCTGAAAAGACTTTTAAACACTTTGCAAAAGTGTAATTTGCAGAAAATAAAAATTACTAAGTTCACTTTTAAAGATATTACCATCTTTGCAATTTTATTCTTAAGGTAAATTTAAATTTGGCAACGTTAACATTCTGAAAAGACTTTTAAACACTTTGCAAAAGTGTAATTTGCAGAAAATATAAATTACTAAGTTCACTTTTAAAGATATTACCATCTTTGCAATTTAATTCTTAAGGTAAATTTAAATTTGGCAACGTTAACATTCTGAAAAGACTTTTAAACACTTTGCAAAAGTGTAATTTGCAGAAAATAAAAATTACTAAGTTCACTTTTAAAGATATTACCTTCTTTGCAATTTTATTCTGAAGGTAAATTTAAATTTGGCAACGTTAACATTCTGAAAAGACTTTTAAACATTTTGCAAAAGTGTAATTTGCAGAAAATAAAAATTACTAAGTTCACTTTTAAAGATATTACCATCTTTGCAATTTTATTCTTAAGGTAAATTTAAATTTGGCAACGTTAACATTCTGAAAAGACTTTTAAACACTTTGCAAAAGTGTAATTTGCAGAAAATAAACATTACTAAGTTCACTTTTAAAGATATTACCATCTTTGCAATTTTATTCTTAAGGTAAATTTAAATTTGGCAACGTTAACATTCTGAAAAGACTTTTAAACACTTTGCAAAAGTGTAACTTGCGGAAAATAAAAATTACTAAGTTCACTTTTAAAGATATTACCATCTTAGCAATATTATTTTAAAGGTAAATTTAAATTTGGCAACGTTAACATTCTGAAAAGACTTTTAAACACTTTGCAAAAGTGTTATTTACGGAAAATAAAAATTACTAAGTTCACTTTTAAAGATTTTACCTTCTTTGCAATTTTATTCTTAAGGTAAGTTTAAATTTGGCAACGTTAACATTCTGAAAAGACTTTTAAACACTTTGCAAAAGTGTAATTTGCAGAAAATAAAAATTACTAAGTTCACTTTTAAAGATATTACCATCTTTGCAATTTTATTCTTAAGGTAAATTTAAATTTGGCAACGTTAACATTCTGAAAAGACTTTTAAACACTTTGCAAAAGTGTAATTTGCAGAAAATAAAAATTACTAAGTCCACTTTTAAAGATATTACCATCTTTGCAATTTTATTCTTAAGGTAAATTTAAATTTGGCAACGTTAACATTCTGAAAAGACTTTTAAACACTTTGCAAAAGTGTAATTTGCAGAAAATAAAAATTACTAAGTTCACTTTTAAAGATATTACCATCTTTGCAATTTAATTCTTAAGGTAAATTTAAATTTGGCAACGTTAACATTCTGAAAAGACTTTTAAACACTTTGCAAAAGTGTAATTTGCAGAAAATAAAAATTACTAAGTTCACTTTTAAAGATATTACCATCTTTGCAATTTTATTCTTAAGGTAAATTTAAATTTGGCAACGTTAACATTCTGAAAAGACTTTTAAACACTTTGCAAAAGTGTAATTTGCAGAAAATAAAAATTACTAAGTTCACTTTTAAAGATATTACCATCTTTGCAATTTTATTCTAAGGTAAGTTAAAATTTGGCAACGTTAACATTCTGAAAAGACTTTTAAACACTTTGAAAAAAGTGTTATTTGCGGAAAATAAAAATTACTAAGTTCACTTTTAAAGATATTACCATCTTTGCAATATTATTCTAAGGTAAGTTAAAATTTGGCAACGTTAACATTCTGAAAAGACTTTTAAACACTTTGCAAAAGTGTAATTTTCCGAAAATAAAAATTACTAAGTTCACTTTTAAAGATATTACCATCTTTGCAATTTTATTCTTAAGGTAAATTTAAATTTGGCAACGTTAACATTCTGAAAAGACTTTTAAACACTTTGCAAAAGTGTAATTTGCAGAAAATAAAAATTACTAAGTTCACTTTTAAAGATATTACCATCTTTGCAATTTTATTCTTAAGATAAATTAAAATTTGGCAACGTTATCATTCTGAAAAGACTTTTAAACACTTTGCAAAAGTGTAATTTGCCGAAAATAAACATTACTAAGTTCACTTTTAAAGATATTACCATCTTTGCAATTTTATTCTGAAGGTAAATTTAAATTTGGCAACGTTAACATTCTGAAAAGACTTTTAAACACTTTGCAAAAGTGTAACTTGCGGAAAATAAAAATTACTAAGTTCACTTTTAAAGATATTACCATCTTAGCAATATTATTTTAAAGGTAAATTTAAATTTGGCAACGTTAACATTCTGAAAAGACTTTTAAACACTTTGCAAAAGTGTTATTTACGGAAATAAAAATTACTAAGTTCACTTTTAAAGATTTTACCTTCTTTGCAATATTATTCTTAAGGTAAGTTTAAATTTGGCAACGTTAACATTCTGAAAAGACTTTTAAACACTTTGCAAAAGTGTAATTTGCAGAAAATAAAAATTACTAAGTTCACTTTTAAAGATATTACCATCTTTGCAATTTTATTCTTAAGGTAAATTTAAATTTGGCAACGTTAACATTCTGAAAAGACTTTTAAACACTTTGCAAAAGTGTAACTTGCAGAAAATAAAAATTACTAAGTTCACTTTTAAAGATATTACCATCTTAGCAATATTATTTTAAAGGTAAATTTAAATTTGGCAACGTTAACATTCTGAAAAGACTTTTAAACACTTTGCAAAAGTGTTATTTACGGAAAATAAAAATTACTAAGTTCACTTTTAAAGATTTTACCTTCTTTGCAATTTTATTCTTAAGGTAAATTTAAATTTGGCAACGTTAACATTCTGAAAAGACTTTTAAACACTTTGCAAAAGTGTAATTTACGGAAAATAAAAATTACTAAGTTCACTTTTAAAGATATTACCTTCTTTGCAATTTTATTCTTAAGGTAAATTTAAATTTGGCAACGTTAACATTCTGAAAAGACTTTTAAACACTTTGCAAAAGTGTAACTTGCGGAAAATAAAAATTACTAAGTTCACTTTTAAATATATTACCATCTTAGCAATTTTATTTTAAAGGTAAATATAAATTTGGCAACGTTAACATTCTGAAAAGACTTTTAAACACTTTGCAAAAGTGTAATTTACGGAAAATAAAAATTACTAAGTTCACTTTTAAAGATTTTACCTTCTTTGCAATTTTATTCTTAAGGTAAGTTTAAATTTGGCAACGTTAATATTCTGAAAAGACTTTTAAACACTTTGCAAAAGTGTAATTTACGGAAAATAAAATTACTAAGTTCACTTTTAAAGATATTACCTTCTTTGCAATTTTATTCTTAAGGTAAATTAAAATTTGGCAACGTTAACATTCTGAAAAGACTTTTAAACACTTTGCAAAAGTGTAATTTACGGAAAATAAAAATTACTAAGTTCACTTTTAAAGATTTTACCTTCTTTGCAATTTTATTCTTAAGGTAAATTTAAATTTGGCAACGTTAACATTCTGAAAAGACTTTTAAACACTTTGCAAAAGTGTAATTTGCAGAAAATAAAAATTACTAAGTTCACTTTTAAAGATATTACCATCTTTGCAATTTTATTCTTAAGGTAAATTTAAATTTGGCAACGTTAACATTCTGAAAAGACTTTTAAACACTTTGCAAAAGTGTAATTTGCAGAAAATAAAAATTACTAAGTTCACTTTTAAAGATATTACCATCTTTGAAATTTTATTCTTAAGGTAAGTTTAAATTTGGCAACGTTAACATTCTGAAAAGACTTTTAAACACTTTGCAAAAGTGTTATTTGCGGAAAATAAAAATTACTAAGTTCACTTTTAAAGATATTACCATCTTTGCAATTTTATTCTTAAGGTAAATTTAAATTTGGCAACGTTAACATTCTGAAAAGACTTTTAAACACTTTGCAAAAGTGTAATTTGCAGAAAATAAAAATTACTAAGTTCACTTTTAAAGATATTACCATCTTTGCAATTATATTCTTAAGGTAAATTTAAATTTGGCAACGTTAACATTCTGAAAAGACTTTTAAACACTTTGCAAAAGTGTAATTTGCAGAAAATAAAAATTACTAAGTTCACTTTTAAAGATATTACCATCTTTGAAATTTTTTTCTTAAGGTAAGTTTAAATTTGGCAACGTTAACATTCTGAAAAGACTTTTAAACACTTTGCAAAAGTGTTATTTGCGGAAAATAAAAATTACTAAGTTCACTTTTAAAGATATTACCATCTTTGCAATTTTATTCTTAAGGTAAATTTAAATTTGGCAACGTTAACATTCTGAAAAGACTTTTAAACACTTTGCAAAAGTGTAATTTGCAGAAAATAAAAATTACTAAGTTCACTTTTAAAGATATTACCATCTTTGCAATTATATTCTTAAGGTAAATTTAAATTTGGCAACGTTAACATTCTGAAAAGACTTTTAAACACTTTGCAAAAGTGTAATTTGCGGAAAATAAAAATTACTAAGTTCACTTTTAAAGATATTACCATCTTTGCAATTTTATTTTAAAGGTAAATTTAAATTTAGCAACGTTAACATTCTGAAAAGACTTTTAAACACTTTGCAAAAGTGTAAATTGCAGAAAATAAAAATTACTAAGTTCACTTTTAAAGATATTACCATCTTTGCAATTATATTCTTAAGGTAAATTTAAATTTGGCAACGTTAACATTCTGAAAAGACTTTTAAACACTTTGCAAAAGTGTAATTTGCAGAAAATAAAAATTACTAAGTTCACTTTTAAAGATATTACCTTCTTTGCAATTTAATTCTTAAGGTAAATTTAAATTTGGCAACGTTAACATTCTGAAAAGACTTTTAAACACTTTGCAAAAGTGTAATTTGCAGAAAATAAAAATTACTAAGTTCACTTTTAAAGATATTACCATCTTTGCAATTTTATTCTTAAGGTAAATTTAAATTTGGCAACGTTAACATTCTGAAAAGACTTTTAAACACTTTGCAAAAGTGTAATTTGCAGAAAATATAAATTACTAAGTTCACTTTTAAAGATATTACCATCTTTGCAATTTAATTCTTAAGGTAAATTTAAATTTGGCAACGTTAACATTCTGAAAAGACTTTTAAACACTTTGCAAAAGTGTAATTTGCAGAAAATAAAAATTACTAAGTTCACTTTTAAAGATATTACCTTCTTTGCAATTTTATTCTGAAGGTAAATTTAAATTTGGCAACGTTAACATTCTGAAAAGACTTTTAAACATTTTGCAAAAGTGTAATTTGCAGAAAATAAAAATTACTAAGTTCACTTTTAAAGATATTACCATCTTTGCAATTTTATTCTTAAGGTAAATTTAAATTTGGCAACGTTAACATTCTGAAAAGACTTTTAAACACTTTGCAAAAGTGTAATTTGCAGAAAATAAAAATTACTAAGTTCACTTTTAAAGATATTACCATCTTTGCAATACTATTCTTAAGATAAATTAAAATTTGGCAACGTTAACATTCTGAAAAGACTTTTAAACACTTTGCAAAAGTGTAATTTGCCGAAAATAAACATTACTAAGTTCACTTTTAAAGATATTACCATCTTTGCAATTTTATTCTTAAGGTAAATTTAAATTTGGCAACGTTAACATTCTGAAAAGACTTTTAAACACTTTGCAAAAGTGTAACTTGCGGAAAATAAAAATTACTAAGTTCACTTTTAAAGATATTACCATCTTAGCAATATTATTTTAAAGGTAAATTTAAATTTGGCAACGTTAACATTCTGAAAAGACTTTTAAACACTTTGCAAAAGTGTTATTTACGGAAAATAAAAATTACTAAGTTCACTTTTAAAGATTTTACCTTCTTTGCAATTTTATTCTTAAGGTAAGTTTAAATTTGGCAACGTTAACATTCTGAAAAGACTTTTAAACACTTTGCAAAAGTGTAATTTGCAGAAAATAAAAATTACTAAGTTCACTTTTAAAGATATTACCATCTTTGCAATTTTATTCTTAAGGTAAATTTAAATTTGGCAACGTTAACATTCTGAAAAGACTTTTAAACACTTTGCAAAAGTGTAATTTGCAGAAAATAAAAATTACTAAGTCCACTTTTAAAGATATTACCATCTTTGCAATTTTATTCTTAAGGTAAATTTAAATTTGGCAACGTTAACATTCTGAAAAGACTTTTAAACACTTTGCAAAAGTGTAATTTGCAGAAAATAAAAATTACTAAGTTCACTTTTAAAGATATTACCATCTTTGCAATTTAATTCTTAAGGTAAATTTAAATTTGGCAACGTTAACATTCTGAAAAGACTTTTAAACACTTTGCAAAAGTGTAATTTGCAGAAAATAAAAATTACTAAGTTCACTTTTAAAGATATTACCATCTTTGCAATTTTATTCTTAAGGTAAATTTAAATTTGGCAACGTTAACATTCTGAAAAGACTTTTAAACACTTTGCAAAAGTGTAATTTGCAGAAAATAAAAATTACTAAGTTCACTTTTAAAGATATTACCATCTTTGCAATTTTATTCTAAGGTAAGTTAAAATTTGGCAACGTTAACATTCTGAAAAGACTTTTAAACACTTTGCAAAAGTGTAATTTTCCGAAAATAAAAATTACTAAGTTCACTTTTAAAGATATTACCATCTTTGCAATTTTATTCTTAAGGTAAATTTAAATTTGGCAACGTTAACATTCTGAAAAGACTTTTAAACACTTTGCAAAAGTGTAATTTGCAGAAAATAAAAATTACTAAGTTCACTTTTAAAGATATTACCATATTTGCAATTTAATTCTTAAGGTAAATTTAAATTTGGCAACGTTAACATTCTGAAAAGACTTTTAAACACTTTGCAAAAGTGTAATTTGCAGAAAATAAAAATTACTAAGTTCACTTTTAAAGATATTACCATCTTTGCAATTTTATTCTTAAGGTAAATTTAAATTTGGCAACGTTAACATTCTGAAAAGACTTTTAAACACTTTGCAAAAGTGTAATTTGCAGAAAATAAAAATTACTAAGTTCACTTTTAAAGATATTACCATCTTTGCAATTTTATTTTAAAGGTAAATTTAAATTTGGCAACGTTAACATTCTGAAAAGACTTTTAAACACTTTGCAAAAGTGTTATTTGCGGAAAATAAAAATTACTAAGTTCACTTTTAAAGATATTACCATCTTTGCAATTTTATTCTTAAGGTAAATTTAAATTTGGCAACGTTAACATTCTGAAAAGACTTTTAAACACTTTGCAAAAGTGTAATTTGCAGAAAATAAAAATTACTAAGTTCACTTTTAAAGATATTACCATCTTTGCAATTATATTCTTAAGGTAAATTTAAATTTGGCAACGTTAACATTCTGAAAAGACTTTTAAACACTTTGCAAAAGTGTAATTTGCAGAAAATAAAAATTACTAAGTTCACTTTTAAAGATATTACCATCTTTGAAATTTTATTCTTAAGGTAAGTTTAAATTTGGCAACGTTAACATTCTGAAAAGACTTTTAAACACTTTGCAAAAGTGTTATTTGCGGAAAATAAAAATTACTAAGTTCACTTTTAAAGATATTACCATCTTTGCAATTTTATTCTTAAGGTAAATTTAAATTTGGCAACGTTAACATTCTGAAAAGACTTTTAAACACTTTGCAAAAGTGTAATTTGCAGAAAATAAAAATTACTAAGTTCACTTTTAAAGATATTACCATCTTTGCAATTATATTCTTAAGGTAAATTTAAATTTGGCAACGTTAACATTCTGAAAAGACTTTTAAACACTTTGCAAAAGTGTAATTTGCGGAAAATAAAAATTACTAAGTTCACTTTTAAAGATATTACCATCTTTGCAATTTTATTTTAAAGGTAAATTTAAATTTAGCAACGTTAACATTCTGAAAAGACTTTTAAACACTTTGCAAAAGTGTAAATTGCAGAAAATAAAAATTACTAAGTTCACTTTTAAAGATATTACCATCTTTGCAATTATATTCTTAAGGTAAATTTAAATTTGGCAACGTTAACATTCTGAAAAGACTTTTAAACACTTTGCAAAAGTGTAATTTGCAGAAAATAAAAATTACTAAGTTCACTTTTAAAGATATTACCATCTTTGCAATTTAATTCTTAAGGTAAATTTAAATTTGGCAACGTTAACATTCTGAAAAGACTTTTAAACACTTTGCAAAAGTGTAATTTGCAGAAAATAAAAATTACTAAGTTCACTTTTAAAGATATTACCATCTTTGCAATTTTATTCTTAAGGTAAATTTAAATTTGGCAACGTTAACATTCTGAAAAGACTTTTAAACACTTTGCAAAAGTGTAATTTGCAGAAAATATAAATTACTAAGTTCACTTTTAAAGATATTACCATCTTTGCAATTTAATTCTTAAGGTAAATTTAAATTTGGCAACGTTAACATTCTGAAAAGACTTTTAAACACTTTGCAAAAGTGTAATTTGCAGAAAATAAAAATTACTAAGTTCACTTTTAAAGATATTACCTTCTTTGCAATTTTATTCTGAAGGTAAATTTAAATTTGGCAACGTTAACATTCTGAAAAGACTTTTAAACATTTTGCAAAAGTGTAATTTGCAGAAAATAAAAATTACTAAGTTCACTTTTAAAGATATTACCATCTTTGCAATTTTATTCTTAAGGTAAATTTAAATTTGGCAACGTTAACATTCTGAAAAGACTTTTAAACACTTTGCAAAAGTGTAATTTGCAGAAAATAAAAATTACTAAGTTCACTTTTAAAGATATTACCATCTTTGCAATACTATTCTTAAGATAAATTAAAATTTGGCAACGTTAACATTCTGAAAAGACTTTTAAACACTTTGCAAAAGTGTAATTTGCCGAAAATAAACATTACTAAGTTCACTTTTAAAGATATTACCATCTTTGCAATTTTATTCTTAAGGTAAATTTAAATTTGGCAACGTTAACATTCTGAAAAGACTTTTAAACACTTTGCAAAAGTGTAACTTGCGGAAAATAAAAATTACTAAGTTCACTTTTAAAGATATTACCATCTTAGCAATATTATTTTAAAGGTAAATTTAAATTTGGCAACGTTAACATTCTGAAAAGACTTTTAAACACTTTGCAAAAGTGTTATTTACGGAAAATAAAAATTACTAAGTTCACTTTTAAAGATTTTACCTTCTTTGCAATTTTATTCTTAAGGTAAGTTTAAATTTGGCAACGTTAACATTCTGAAAAGACTTTTAAACACTTTGCAAAAGTGTAATTTGCAGAAAATAAAAATTACTAAGTTCACTTTTAAAGATATTACCATCTTTGCAATTTTATTCTTAAGGTAAATTTAAATTTGGCAACGTTAACATTCTGAAAAGACTTTTAAACACTTTGCAAAAGTGTAATTTGCAGAAAATAAAAATTACTAAGTCCACTTTTAAAGATATTACCATCTTTGCAATTTTATTCTTAAGGTAAATTTAAATTTGGCAACGTTAACATTCTGAAAAGACTTTTAAACACTTTGCAAAAGTGTAACTTGCGGAAAATAAAAATTACTAAGTTCACTTTTAAAGATATTACCATCTTCACAATATTATTCTTAAGGTAAATTTAAATTTGGCAACGTTAACATTCTGAAAAGATTTTTAAACACTTTGCAAAAGTGTTATTTACGGAAAATAAAAATTACTAAGTTCACTTTTAAAGATTTTACCTTCTTTGCAATTTTATTCTTAAGGTAAGTTTAAATTTGGCAACGTTAACATTCTGAAAAGACTTTTAAACACTTTGCAAAAGTGTAATTTGCAGAAAATAAAAATTACTAAGTTCACTATTAAAAGATATTACCATCTTTGCAATTTTATTCTTAAGGTAAATTTAAATTTGGCAACGTTAACATTCTGAAAAGACTTTTAAACACTTTGCAAAAGTGTAATTTGCAGAAAATAAAAATTACTAAGTTCACTTTTAAAGATATTACCATCTTTGCAATATTATTCTTAAGATAAATTAAAATTTTGCAACGTTAACATTCTGAAAAGACTTTTAAACACTTTGCAAAAGTGTAATTTGCCGAAAATAAACATTACTAAGTTCACTTTTAAAGATATTACCATCTTTGCAATTTTATTCTGAAGGTAAATTTAAATTTGGCAACGTTAACATTCTGAAAAGACTTTTAAACACTTTGCAAAAGTGTAACTTGCGGAAAATAAAAATTACTAAGTTCACTTTTAAAGATATTACCATCTTAGTAATATTATTTTAAAGGTAAATTTAAATTTGGCAACGTTAACATTCTGAAAAGACTTTTAAACACTTTGCAAAAGTGTTATTTACGGAAATAAAAATTACTAAGTTCACTTTTAAAGATTTTACCTTCTTTGCAATTTTATTCTTAAGGTAAGTTTAAATTTGGCAACGTTAACATTCTGAAAAGACTTTTAAACACTTTGCAAAAGTGTAATTTGCAGAAAATAAAAATTACTAAGTTCACTTTTAAAGATATTACCATCTTTGCAATTTTATTCTTAAGGTAAATTTAAATTTGGCAACGTTAACATTCTGAAAAGACTTTTAAACACTTTGCAAAAGTGTAACTTGCGGAAAATAAAAATTACTAAGTTCACTTTTAAAGATATTACCATCTTAGCAATTTTATTTTAAAGGTAAATTTAAATTTGGCAACGTTAACATTCTGAAAAGACTTTTAAACACTTTGCAAAAGTGTAATTTACGGAAAATAAAAATTACTAAGTTCACTTTTAAAGATTTTACCTTCTTTGCAATTTTATTCTTAAGGTAAATTTAAATTTGGCAACGTTAACATTCTGAAAAGACTTTTAAACACTTTGCAAAAGTGTAACTTGCGGAAAATAAAAATTACTAAGTTCACTTTTAAAGATATTACCATCTTAGCAATATTATTTTAAAGGTAAATTTAAATTTGGCAACGTTAACATTCTGAAAAGACTTTTAAACACTTTGCAAAAGTGTAATTTACGGAAAATAAAAATTACTAAGTTCACTTTTAAAGATATTACCTTCTTTGCAATTTTATTCTTAAGGTAAATTTAAATTTGGCAACGTTAACATTCTGAAAAGACTTTTAAACACTTTGCAAAAGTGTAACTTGCGGAAAATAAAAATTACTAAGTTCACTTTTAAATATATTACCATCTTAGCAATTTTATTTTAAAGGTAAATATAAATTTGGCAACGTTAACATTCTGAAAAGACTTTTAAACACTTTGCAAAAGTGTAATTTACGGAAAATAAAAATTACTAAGTTCACTTTTAAAGATTTTACCTTCTTTGCAATTTTATTCTTAAGGTAAGTTTAAATTTGGCAACGTTAATATTCTGAAAAGACTTTTAAACACTTTGCAAAAGTGTAATTTACGGAAAATAAAAATTACTAAGTTCACTTTTAAAGATATTACCTTCTTTGCAATTTTATTCTTAAGGTAAATTAAAATTTGGCAACGTTAACATTCTGAAAAGACTTTTAAACACTTTGCAAAAGTGTAATTTACGGAAAATAAAAATTACTAAGTTCACTTTTAAAGATTTTACCTTCTTTGCAATTTTATTCTTAAGGTAAATTTAAATTTGGCAACGTTAACATTCTGAAAAGACTTTTAAACACTTTGCAAAAGTGTAATTTGCAGAAAATAAAAATTACTAAGTTCACTTTTAAAGATATTACCATCTTTGCAATTTTATTCTTAAGGTAAATTTAAATTTGGCAACGTTAACATTCTGAAAAGACTTTTAAACACTTTGCAAAAGTGTAATTTGCAGAAAATAAAAATTACTAAGTTCACTTTTAAAGATATTACCATCTTTGAAATTTTATTCTTAAGGTAAGTTTAAATTTGGCAACGTTAACATTCTGAAAAGACTTTTAAACACTTTGCAAAAGTGTTATTTGCGGAAAATAAAAATTACTAAGTTCACTTTTAAAGATATTACCATCTTTGCAATTTTATTCTTAAGGTAAATTTAAATTTGGCAACGTTAACATTCTGAAAAGACTTTTAAACACTTTGCAAAAGTGTAATTTGCAGAAAATAAAAATTACTAAGTTCACTTTTAAAGATATTACCTTCTTTGCAATTATATTCTTAAGGTAAATTTAAATTTGGCAACGTTAACATTCTGAAAAGACTTTTAAACACTTTGCAAAAGTGTAATTTTCCGAAAATAAAAATTACTAAGTTCACTTTTAAAGATATTACCATCTTTGCAATTTTATTCTTAAGGTAAATTTAAATTTGGCAACGTTAACATTCTGAAAAGACTTTTAAACACTTTGCAAAAGTGTAATGTGCAGAAAATAAAAATTACTAAGTTCACTTTTAAAGATATTACCATCTTTGCAATTATATTCTTAAGGTAAATTTAAATTTGGCAACGTTAACATTCTGAAAAGACTTTTAAACACTTTGCAAAAGTGTAATTTGCGGAAAATAAAAATTACTAAGTTCACCTTTAAAGATATTACCATCTTTGCAATTTTATTTTAAAGGTAAATTTAAATTTAGCAACGTTAACATTCTGAAAAGACTTTTAAACACTTTGCAAAAGTGTAAATTGCAGAAAATAAAAATTACTAAGTTCACTTTTAAAGATATTACCATCTTTGCAATTATATTCTTAAGATAAATTTAAATTTGGCAACGTTAACATTCTGAAAAGACTTTTAAACACTTTGCAAAAGTGTAATTTGCAGAAAATAAAAATTACTAAGTTCACTTTTAAAGATATTACCATCTTTGCAATTTAATTCTTAAGGTAAATTTAAATTTGGCAACGTTAACATTCTGAAAAGACTTTTAAACACTTTGCAAAAGTGTAATTTGCGGAAAATAAAAATTACTAAGTTCACTTTTAAAGATATTACCATCTTTGCAATTTTATTCTTAAGGTAAATTTAAATTTGGCAACGTTAACATTCTGAAAAGACTTTTAAACACTTTGCAAAAGTGTAATTTGCAGAAAATATAAATTACTAAGTTCACTTTTAAAGATATTACCATCTTTGCAATTTAATTCTTAAGGTAAATTTAAATTTGGCAACGTTAACATTCTGAAAAGACTTTTAAACACTTTGCAAAAGTGTAATTTGCAGAAAATAAAAATTACTAAGTTCACTTTTAAAGATATTACCATCTTTGCAATTTTATTCTGAAGGTAAATTTAAATTTGGCAACGTTAACATTCTGAAAAGACTTTTAAACATTTTGCAAAAGTGTAATTTGCAGAAAATAAAAATTACTAAGTTCACTTTTAAAGATATTACCATCTTTGCAATTTTATTCTTAAGGTAAATTTAAATTTGGCAACGTTAACATTCTGAAAAGACTTTTAAACACTTTGCAAAAGTGTAATTTGCAGAAAATAAAAATTACTAAGTTCACTTTTAAAGATATTACCATCTTTGCAATACTATTCTTAAGATAAATTAAAATTTGGCAACGTTAACATTCTGAAAAGACTTTTAAACACTTTGCAAAAGTGTAATTTGCCGAAAATAAACATTACTAAGTTCACTTTTAAAGATATTACCATCTTTGCAATTTTATTCTTAAGGTAAATTTAAATTTGGCAACGTTAACATTCTGAAAAGACTTTTAAACACTTTGCAAAAGTGTAACTTGCGGAAAATAAAAATTACTAAGTTCACTTTTAAAGATATTACCATCTTAGCAATATTATTTTAAAGGTAAATTTAAATTTGGCAACGTTAACATTCTGAAAAGACTTTTAAACACTTTGCAAAAGTGTTATTTACGGAAAATAAAAATTACTAAGTTCACTTTTAAAGATTTTACCTTCTTTGCAATTTTATTCTTAAGGTAAGTTTAAATTTGGCAACGTTAACATTCTGAAAAGACTTTTAAACACTTTGCAAAAGTGTAATTTGCAGAAAATAAAAATTACTAAGTTCACTTTTAAAGATATTACCATCTTTGCAATTTTATTCTTAAGGTAAATTTAAATTTGGCAACGTTAACATTCTGAAAAGACTTTTAAACACTTTGCAAAAGTGTAATTTGCAGAAAATAAAAATTACTAAGTCCACTTTTAAAGATATTACCATCTTTGCAATTTTATTCTTAAGGTAAATTTAAATTTGGCAACGTTAACATTCTGAAAAGACTTTTAAACACTTTGCAAAAGTGTAATTTGCAGAAAATAAAAATTACTAAGTTCACTTTTAAAGATATTACCATCTTTGCAATTTAATTCTTAAGGTAAATTTAAATTTGGCAACGTTAACATTCTGAAAAGACTTTTAAACACTTTGCAAAAGTGTAATTTGCAGAAAATAAAAATTACTAAGTTCACTTTTAAAGATATTACCATCTTTGCAATATTATTCTTAAGGTAAATTTAAATTTGGCAACGTTAACATTCTGAAAAGACTTTTAAACACTTTGCAAAAGTGTAATTTGCAGAAAATAAAAATTACTAAGTTCACTTTTAAAGATATTACCATCTTTGCAATTTTATTCTAAGGTAAGTTAAAATTTGGCAACGTTAACATTCTGAAAAGACTTTTAAACACTTTGAAAAAAGTGTTATTTGCGGAAAATAAAAATTACTAAGTTCACTTTTAAAGATATTACCATCTTTGCAATATTATTCTAAGGTAAGTTAAAATTTGGCAACGTTAACATTCTGAAAAGACTTTTAAACACTTTGCAAAAGTGTAATTTTCCGAAAATAAAAATTACTAAGTTCACTTTTAAAGATATTACCATCTTTGCAATTTTATTCTTAAGGTAAATTTAAATTTGGCAACGTTAACATTCTGAAAAGACTTTTAAACACTTTGCAAAAGTGTAATTTGCAGAAAATAAAAATTACTAAGTTCACTTTAAAAGATATTACCATATTTGCAATTTAATTCTTAAGGTAAATTTAAATTTGGCAACGTTAACATTCTGAAAAGACTTTTAAACACTTTGCAAAAGTGTAATTTGCAGAAAATAAAAATTACTAAGTTCACTTTTAAAGATATTACCATCTTTGCAATTTTATTCTTAAGGTAAATTTAAATTTGGCAACGTTAACATTCTGAAAAGACTTTTAAACACTTTGCAAAAGTGTAATTTGCAGAAAATAAAAATTACTAAGTTCACTTTTAAAGATATTACCATCTTTGCAATTTTATTCTAAGGTAAGTTAAAATTTGGCAACGTTAACATTCTGAAAAGACTTTTAAACACTTTGCAAAAGTGTTATTTGCGGAAAATAAAAATTACTAAGTTCACTTTTAAACATATTACCATCTTTGCAATTTTATTCTTAAGGTAAATTTAAATTTGGCAACGTTAACATTCTGAAAAGACTTTTAAACACTTTGCAAAAGTGTAATTTGCAGAAAATAAAAATTACTAAGTTCACTTTTAAAGATATTACCTTCTTTGCAATTTTATTCTGAAGGTAAATTTAAATTTGGCAACGTTAACATTCTGAAAAGACTTTTAAACACTTTGCAAAAGTGTAATTTGCAGAAAATAAAAATTACTAAGTTCACTTTTAAAGATATTACCATCTTTGCAATATTATTCTAAGGTAAGTTAAAATTTGGCAACGTTAACATTCTGAAAAGACTTTTAAACACTTTGCAAAAGTGTAATTTGCAGAAAATAAAAATTACTAAGTTCACTTTTAAAGATATTACCATCTTTGCAATTTTATTCTTAAGGTAAATTTAAATTTGGCAACGTTAACATTCTGAAAAGACTTTTAAACACTTTGAAAAGTGTAATTTGCAGAAAATAAAAATTACTAAGTTCACTTTTAAAGATATTACCATCTTTGCAATTTTATTCTTAAGGTAAATTTGAATTTGGCAACGTTAACATTCTGAAAAGACTTTTAAACACTTTGCAAAAGTGTAATTTGCAGAAAATAAAAATTACTAAGTTCACTTTTAAACATATTACCATCTTTGCAATTTTATTCTTAAGGTAAATTTAAATTTGGCAACGTTAACATTCTGAAAAGACTTTTAAACACTTTGCAAAAGTGTAATTTGCAGAAAATAAAAATTACTAAGTTCACTTTTAAACATATTACCATCTTTGCAATTTTATTCTTAAGGTAAATTTAAATTTGGCAACGTTAACATTCTGAAAAGACTTTTAAACACTTTGCAAAAGTGTAATTATCAGAAAATAAAAATTACTAAGTTCACTTTTAAAGATATTACCATCTTTGCAATATTATTCTAAGGTAAGTTAAAATTTGGCAACGTTAACATTCTGAAAAGACTTTTAAACACTTTGCAAAAGTGTAATTTTCCGAAAATAAAAATTACTAAGTTCACTTTTAAAGATATTACCATCTTTGCAATTTTATTCTTAAGGTAAATTTAAATTTGGCAACGTTAACATTCTGAAAAGACTTTTAAACACTTTGCAAAAGTGTAATTTGCAGAAAATAAAAATTACTAAGTTCACTTTTAAAGATATTACCATATTTGCAATTTAATTCTTAAGGTAAATTTAAATTTGGCAACGTTAACATTCTGAAAAGACTTTTAAACACTTTGCAAAAGTGTAATTTGAAGAAAATAAAAATTACTAAGTTCACTTTTAAAGATATTACCATCTTTGCAATTTTATTCTTAAGGTAAATTTAAATTTGGCAACGTTAACATTCTGAAAAGACTTTTAAACACTTTGCAAAAGTGTAATTTGCAGAAAATAAAAATTACTAAGTTCACTTTTAAAGATATTACCATCTTTGCAATTTTATTCTAAGGTAAGTTAAAATTTGGCAACGTTAACATTCTGAAAAGACTTTTAAACACTTTGCAAAAGTGTTATTTGCGGAAAATAAAAATTACTAAGTTCACTTTTAAACATATTACCATCTTTGCAATTTTATTCTTAAGGTAAATTTAAATTTGGCAACGTTAACATTCTGAAAAGACTTTTAAACACTTTGCAAAAGTGTAATTTGCAGAAAATAAAAATTACTAAGTTCACTTTTAAAGATATTACCTTCTTTGCAATTTTATTCTGAAGGTAAATTTAAATTTGGCAACGTTAACATTCTGAAAAGACTTTTAAACACTTTGCAAAAGTGTAATTTGCAGAAAATAAAAATTACTAAGTTCACTTTTAAACATATTACCATCTTTGCAATTTTATTCTTAAGGTAAATTTAAATTTGGCAACGTTAACATTCTGAAAAGACTTTTAAACACTTTGCAAAAGTGTAATTATCAGAAAATAAAAATTACTAAGTTCACTTTTAAAGATATTACCATCTTTGCAATATTATTCTAAGGTAAGTTAAAATTTGGCAACGTTAACATTCTGAAAAGACTTTTAAACACTTTGCAAAAGTGTAATTTGCAGAAAATAAAAATTACTAAGTTCACTTTTAAACATATTACCATCTTTGCAATTTTATTCTTAAGGTAAATTTAAATTTGGCAACGTTAACATTCTGAAAAGACTTTTAAACACTTTGCAAAAGTGTAATTTGCAGAAAATAAAAATTACTAAGTTCACTTTTAAAGATATTACCATATTTGCAATTTAATTCTTAAGGTAAATTTAAATTTGGCAACGTTAACATTCTGAAAAGACTTTTAAACACTTTGCAAAAGTGTAATTTGAAGAAAATAAAAATTACTAAGTTCACTTTTAAAGATATTACCATCTTTGCAATTTTATTCTTAAGGTAAATTTAAATTTGGCAACGTTAACATTCTGAAAAGACTTTTAAACACTTTGCAAAAGTGTAATTTGCAGAAAATAAAAATTACTAAGTTCACTTTTAAAGATATTACCATCTTTGCAATTTTATTCTAAGGTAAGTTAAAATTTGGCAACGTTAACATTCTGAAAAGACTTTTAAACACTTTGCAAAAGTGTTATTTGCGGAAAATAAAAATTACTAAGTTCACTTTTAAACATATTACCATCTTTGCAATTTTATTCTTAAGGTAAATTTAAATTTGGCAACGTTAACATTCTGAAAAGACTTTTAAACACTTTGCAAAAGTGTAATTTGCAGAAAATAAAAATTACTAAGTTCACTTTTAAAGATATTACCTTCTTTGCAATTTTATTCTGAAGGTAAATTTAAATTTGGCAACGTTAACATTCTGAAAAGACTTTTAAACACTTTGCAAAAGTGTAATTTGCAGAAAATAAAAATTACTAAGTTCACTTTTAAAGATATTACCATTTTTGCAATATTATTCTAAGGTAAGTTAAAATTTGGCAACGTTAACATTCTGAAAAGACTTTTAAACACTTTGCAAAAGTGTAATTTGCAGAAAATAAAAATTACTAAGTTCACTTTTAAAGATATTACCATCTTTGCAATTTTATTCTTAAGGTAAATTTAAATTTGGCAACGTTAACATTCTGAAAAGACTTTTAAACACTTTGAAAAGTGTAATTTGCAGAAAATAAAAATTACTAAGTTCACTTTTAAAGATATTACCATCTTTGCAATTTTATTCTTAAGGTAAATTTAAATTTGGCAACGTTAACATTCTGAAAAGACTTTTAAACACTTTGCAAAAGTGTAATTTGCCGAAAATAAAAATTACTAAGTTCACTTTTAAAGATATTACCATCTTTGCAATTTTATTCTTAAGGTAAATTTAAATTTGGCAACGTTAACATTCTGAAAAGACTTTTAAACACTTTGCAAAAGTGTAATTTTCCGAAAATAAAAATTACTAAGTTCACTTTTAAAGATATTACCATCTTTGCAATTTTATTCTTAAGGTAAATTTAAATTTGGCAACGTTAACATTCTGAAAAGACTTTTAAACACTTTGCAAAAGTGTAATTTGCAGAAAATAAAAATTACTAAGTTCACTTTTAAAGATATTACCATCTTTGCAATTTAATTCTTAAGGTAAATTTAAATTTGGCAACGTTAACATTCTGAAAAGACTTTTAAACACTTTGCAAAAGTGTAATTTGCAGAAAATAAAAATTACTAAGTTCACTTTTAAAGATATTACCATCTTTGCAATTTTATTCTTAAGGTAAATTTAAATTTGGCAACGTTAACATTCTGAAAAGACTTTTAAACACTTTGCAAAAGTGTAATTTGCAGAAAATAAAAATTACTAAGTTCACTTTTAAAGAGATTACCATCTTTGCAATTTTATTCTAAGGTAAGTTAAAATTTGGCAACGTTAACATTCTGAAAAGACTTTTAAACACTTTGCAAAAGTGTAATTTGCGGAAAATAAAAATTACTAAGTTCACTTTTAAACATATTACCATCTTTGCAATTTTATTCTTAAGGTAAATTTAAATTTGGCAACGTTAACATTCTGAAAAGACTTTTAAACACTTTGCAAAAGTGTAATTTGCAGAAAATAAAAATTACTAAGTTCACTTTTAAAGATATTACCATCTTTGCAATTTTATTCTGAAGGTAAATTTAAATTTGGCAACGTTAACATTCTGAAAAGACTTTTAAACACTTTGCAAAAGTGTAATTTGCAGAAAATAAAAATTACTAAGTTCACTTTTAAAGATATTACAATCTTTGCAATATTATTCTAAGGTAAGTTAAAATTTGGCAACGTTAACATTCTGAAAAGACTTTTAAACACTTTGCAAAAGTGTAATTTGCAGAAAATAAAAATTACTAAGTTCACTTTTAAAGATATTACCATCTTTGCAATTTTATTCTAAGGTAAGTTAAAATTTGGCAACGTTAACATTCTGAAAAGACTTTTAAACACTTTGCAAAAGTGTTATTTGCGGAAAATAAAAATTACTAAGTTCACTTTTAAAGATATTACCATCTTTGCAATTTTATTCTTAAGATAAATTTAAATTTGGCAACGTTAACATTCTGAAAAGACTTTTAAACACTTTGCAAAAGTGTAATTTGCCGAAAATAAAAATTACTAAGTTCACTTTTAAAGATATTACCATCTTTGCAATTTTATTCTTAAGGTAAATTTAAATTTGGCAACGTTAACATTCTGAAAAGACTTTTAAACACTTTGCAAAAGTGTAATTTGCAGAAAATAAAAATTACTAAGTTCACTTTTAAAGATATTACCATCTTTGCAATTATATTCTTAAGGTAAATTTAAATTTGGCAACGTTAACATTCTGAAAAGACTTTTAAACACTTTGCAAAAGTGTAATTTGCAGAAAATAAAAATTACTAAGTTCACTTTTAAAGATATTACCATCTTTGCAATATTATTCTTCAGGTAAATTTAAATTTGGCAACGTTAACATTCTGAAAAGACTTTTAAACACTTTGCAAAAGTGTAATTTGCCGAAAATAAAAATTACTAAGTTCACTTTTAAAGATATTACCATCTTTGCAATTTTATTCTTAAGGTAAATTTAAATTTGGCAATGTTAACATTCTGAAAAGACTTTTAAACACTTTGCAAAAGTGTAATTTGCAGAAAATAAAAATTACTAAGTTCACTTTTAAAGATATTACCATCTTATCAATTTTATTCTTAAGGTAAATTTAAATTTGGCAACGTTAACATTCTGAAAAGACTTTTAAACACTTTGCAAAAGTGTAATTTGCAGAAAATAAAAATTACTAAGTTCACTTTTAAAGATATTACCATCTTTGCAATTTTATTCTAAGGTAAGTTAAAATTTGGCAACGTTAACATTCTGAAAAGACTTTTAAACACTTTGCAAAAGTGTTATTTGCGGAAAATAAAAATTACTAAGTTCACTTTTAAAGATATTACCATCTTTGCAATTTTATTCTTAAGGTAAATTTAAATTTGGCAACGTTAACATTCTGAAAAGACTTTTAAACACTTTGCAAAAGTGTAATTTGCAGAAAATAAAAATTACTAAGTTCACTTTTAAAGATATTACCTTCTTTGCAATTTTATTCTGAAGGTAAATTTAAATTTGGCAACGTTAACATTCTGAAAAGACTTTTAAACACTTTGCAAAAGTGTAATTTGCAGAAAATAAAAATTACTAAGTTCACTTTTAAAGATATTACCATCTTTGCAATATTATTCTAAGGTAAGTTAAAATTTGGCAACGTTAACATTCTGAAAAGACTTTTAAACACTTTGCAAAAGTGTAATTTGCAGAAAATAAAAATTACTAAGTTCACTTTTAAACATATTACCATCTTTGCAATTTAATTCTTAAGGTAAATTTAAATTTGGCAACGTTAACATTCTGAAAAGACTTTTAAACACTTTGCAAAAGTGTAATTTGCAGAAAATAAAAATTACTAAGTTCACTTTTAAAGATATTACCATCTTTGCAATTTTATTCTTAAGGTAAATTTAAATTTGGCAACGTTAACATTCTGAAAAGACTTTTAAACACTTTGCAAAAGTGTAATTTGCAGAAAATAAAAATTACTAAGTTCACTTTTAAAGATATTACCATCTTTGCAATTTTATTCTAAGGTAAGTTAAAATTTGGCAACGTTAACATTCTGAAAAGACTTTTAAACACTTTGCAAAAGTGTTATTTGCGGAAAATAAAAATTACTAAGTTCACTTTTAAACATATTACCATCTTTGCAATTTTATTCTTAAGGTAAATTTAAATTTGGCAACGTTAACATTCTGAAAAGACTTTTAAACACTTTGCAAAAGTGTAATTTGCAGAAAATAAAAATTACTAAGTTCACTTTTAAAGATATTACCTTCTTTGCAATTTTATTCTGAAGGTAAATTTAAATTTGGCAACGTTAACATTCTGAAAAGACTTTTAAACACTTTGCAAAAGTGTAATTTGCAGAAAATAAAAATTACTAAGTTCACTTTTAAAGATATTACCATCTTTGCAATATTATTCTAAGGTAAGTTAAAATTTGGCAACGTTAACATTCTGAAAAGACTTTTAAACACTTTGCAAAAGTGTAATTTGCAGAAAATAAAAATTACTAAGTTCACTTTTAAAGATATTACCATCTTTGCAATTTTATTCTTAAGGTAAATTTAAATTTGGCAACGTTAACATTCTGAAAAGACTTTTAAACACTTTGCAAAAGTGTAATTTGCAGAAAATAAAAATTACTAAGTTCACTTTTAAAGATATTACCATCTTTGCAATTTTATTCTTAAGTTAAGTTTAAATTTGGCAACGTTAACATTCTGAAAAGACTTTTAAACACTTTGCAAAAGTGTAATTTGAGGAAAATAAAAATTACTAAGTTCACTTTTAAAGATATTACCATCTTTGCAATTTTATTCTTAAGGTAAATTTAAATTTGGCAACGTTAACATTCTGAAAAGACTTTTAAACACTTTGCAAAAGTGTAATTTGCAGAAAATAAAAATTACTAAGTTCACTTTTAAAGATATTACCATCTTTGCAATTTTATTCTTAAGGTAAATTTAAATTTGGCAACGTTAACATTCTGAAAAGACTTTTAAACACTTTGAAAAGTGTAATTTGCAGAAAATAAAAATTACTAAGTTCACTTTTAAAGATATTACCATCTTTGCAATTTTATTCTTAAGGTAAATTTAAATTTGGCAACGTTAACATTCTGAAAAGACTTTTAAACACTTTGCAAAAGTGTAATTTGCAGAAAATAGAAATTACTAAGTTCACTTTTAAATATATTACCATCTTTGCAATTTTATTCTTAAGGTAAATTTAAATTTGGCAACGTTAACATTCTGAAAAGACTTTTAAACTCTTTGCAAAAGTGTAATTTGCCGAAAATAAAAATTACTAAGTTCACTTTTAAATATATTACCATCTTAGCAATTTTATTTTAAAGGTAAATTTAAATTTGGCAACGTTAACATTCTGAAAAGACTTTTAAACACTTTGCAAAAGTGTAATTTGCAGAAAAAAAAAATTACTAAGTTCACTTTTAAAGATATTACCTTCTTTGCAATTTTATTCTGAAGGTAAATTTAAATTTGGCAACGTTAACATTCTGAAAAGACTTTTAAACACTTTGCAAAAGTGTAATTTGCAGAAAATAAAAATTACTAAGTTCACTTTTAAAGATATTACCTTCTTTGCAATTTTATTCTGAAGGTAAATTTAAATTTGGCAACGTTAACATTCTGAAAAGACTTTTAAACACTTTGCAAAAGTGTTATTTGCGGAAAATAAAAATTACTAAGTTCACTTTTAAAGATATTACCATCTTTGCAATTTTATTCTTAAGATAAATTTAAATTTGGCAACGTTAACATTCTGAAAAGACTTTTAAACACTTTGCAAAAGTGTAATTTGCCGAAAATAAAAATTACTAAGTTCACTTTTAAAGATATTACCATCTTTGCAATTTTATTCTTAAGGTAAATTTAAATTTGGCAACGTTAACATTCTGAAAAGACTTTTAAACACTTTGCAAAAGTGTAATTTGCCGAATATAAAAATTACTAAGTTCACTTTTAAAGATATTACCATCTTTGCAATTTTATTCTTAAGGTAAATTTAAATTTGGCAACGTTAACATTCTGAAAAGACTTTTAAACACTTTGCAAAAGTGTAATTTGCAGAAAATAAAAATTACTAAGTTCACTTTTAAAGATATTACCATCTTTGCAATTTTATTCTAAGGTAAGTTAAAATTTGGCAACGTTAACATTCTGAAAAGACTTTTAAACACTTTGAAAAAAGTGTTATTTGCGGAAAATAAAAATTACTAAGTTCACTTTTAAAGATATTACCATCTTTGCAATATTATTCTAAGGTAAGTTAAAATTTGGCAACGTTAACATTCTGAAAAGACTTTTAAACACTTTGCAAAAGTGTAATTTTCCGAAAATAAAAATTACTAAGTTCACTTTTAAAGATATTACCATCTTTGCAATTTTATTCTTAAGGTAAATTTAAATTTGGCAACGTTAACATTCTGAAAAGACTTTTAAACACTTTGCAAAAGTGTAATTTGCAGAAAATAAAAATTACTAAGTTCACTTTTAAAGATATTACCATATTTGCAATTTAATTCTTAAGGTAAATTTAAATTTGGCAACGTTAACATTCTGAAAAGACTTTTAAACACTTTGCAAAAGTGTAATTTGCAGAAAATAAAAATTACTAAGTTCACTTTTAAAGATATTACCATCTTTGCAATTTTATTCTTAAGGTAAATTTAAATTTGGCAACGTTAACATTCTGAAAAGACTTTTAAACACTTTGCAAAAGTGTAATTTGCAGAAAATAAAAATTACTAAGTTCACTTTTAAAGATATTACCATCTTTGCAATTTTATTCTAAGGTAAGTTAAAATTTGGCAACGTTAACATTCTGAAAAGACTTTTAAACACTTTGCAAAAGTGTTATTTGCGGAAAATAAAAATTACTAAGTTCACTTTTAAACATATTACCATCTTTGCAATTTTATTCTTAAGGTAAATTTAAATTTGGCAACGTTAACATTCTGAAAAGACTTTTAAACACTTTGCAAAAGTGTAATTTGCAGAAAATAAAAATTACTAAGTTCACTTTTAAAGATATTACCTTCTTTGCAATTTTATTCTGAAGGTAAATTTAAATTTGGCAACGTTAACATTCTGAAAAGACTTTTAAACACTTTGCAAAAGTGTAATTTGCAGAAAATAAAAATTACTAAGTTCACTTTTAAAGATATTACCATCTTTGCAATATTATTCTAAGGTAAGTTAAAATTTGGCAACGTTAACATTCTGAAAAGACTTTTAAACACTTTGCAAAAGTGTAATTTGCAGAAAATAAAAATTACTAAGTTCACTTTTAAAGATATTACCATCTTTGCAATTTTATTCTTAAGGTAAATTTAAATTTGGCAACGTTAACATTCTGAAAAGACTTTTAAACACTTTGAAAAGTGTAATTTGCAGAAAATAAAAATTACTAAGTTCACTTTTAAAGATATTACCATCTTTGCAATTTTATTCTTAAGGTAAATTTGAATTTGGCAACGTTAACATTCTGAAAAGACTTTTAAACACTTTGCAAAAGTGTAATTTGCAGAAAATAAAAATTACTAAGTTCACTTTTAAACATATTACCATCTTTGCAATTTTATTCTTAAGGTAAATTTAAATTTGGCAACGTTAACATTCTGAAAAGACTTTTAAACACTTTGCAAAAGTGTAATTTGCAGAAAATAAAAATTACTAAGTTCACTTTTAAACATATTACCATCTTTGCAATTTTATTCTTAAGGTAAATTTAAATTTGGCAACGTTAACATTCTGAAAAGACTTTTAAACACTTTGCAAAAGTGTAATTATCAGAAAATAAAAATTACTAAGTTCACTTTTAAAGATATTACCATCTTTGCAATATTATTCTAAGGTAAGTTAAAATTTGGCAACGTTAACATTCTGAAAAGACTTTTAAACACTTTGCAAAAGTGTTATTTGCGGAAAATAAAAATTACTAAGTTCACTTTTAAACATATTACCATCTTTGCAATTTTATTCTTAAGGTAAATTTAAATTTGGCAACGTTAACATTCTGAAAAGACTTTTAAACACTTTGCAAAAGTGTAATTTGCAGAAAATAAAAATTACTAAGTTCACTTTTAAAGATATTACCTTCTTTGCAATTTTATTCTGAAGGTAAATTTAAATTTGGCAACGTTAACATTCTGAAAAGACTTTTAAACACTTTGCAAAAGTGTAATTTGCAGAAAATAAAAATTACTAAGTTCACTTTTAAAGATATTACCATTTTTGCAATATTATTCTAAGGTAAGTTAAAATTTGGCAACGTTAACATTCTGAAAAGACTTTTAAACACTTTGCAAAAGTGTAATTTGCAGAAAATAAAAATTACTAAGTTCACTTTTAAAGATATTACCATCTTTGCAATTTTATTCTTAAGGTAAATTTAAATTTGGCAACGTTAACATTCTGAAAAGACTTTTAAACACTTTGAAAAGTGTAATTTGCAGAAAATAAAAATTACTAAGTTCACTTTTAAAGATATTACCATCTTTGCAATTTTATTCTTAAGGTAAATTTAAATTTGGCAACGTTAACATTCTGAAAAGACTTTTAAACACTTTGCAAAAGTGTAATTTGCCGAAAATAAAAATTACTAAGTTCACTTTTAAAGATATTACCATCTTTGCAATTTTATTCTTAAGGTAAATTTAAATTTGGCAACGTTAACATTCTGAAAAGACTTTTAAACACTTTGCAAAAGTGTAATTTTCCGAAAATAAAAATTACTAAGTTCACTTTTAAAGATATTACCATCTTTGCAATTTTATTCTTAAGGTAAATTTAAATTTGGCAACGTTAACATTCTGAAAAGACTTTTAAACACTTTGCAAAAGTGTAATTTGCAGAAAATAAAAATTACTAAGTTCACTTTTAAAGATATTACCATCTTTGCAATTTAATTCTTAAGGTAAATTTAAATTTGGCAACGTTAACATTCTGAAAAGACTTTTAAACACTTTGCAAAAGTGTAATTTGCAGAAAATAAAAATTACTAAGTTCACTTTTAAAGATATTACCATCTTTGCAATTTTATTCTGAAGGTAAATTTAAATTTGGCAACGTTAACATTCTGAAAAGACTTTTAAACACTTTGCAAAAGTGTAATTTGCAGAAAATAAAAATTACTAAGTTCACTTTTAAAGATATTACAATCTTTGCAATATTATTCTAAGGTAAGTTAAAATTTGGCAACGTTAACATTCTGAAAAGACTTTTAAACACTTTGCAAAAGTGTAATTTGCAGAAAATAAAAATTACTAAGTTCACTTTTAAAGATATTACCATCTTTGCAATTTTATTCTAAGGTAAGTTAAAATTTGGCAACGTTAACATTCTGAAAAGACTTTTAAACACTTTGCAAAAGTGTTATTTGCGGAAAATAAAAATTACTAAGTTCACTTTTAAAGATATTACCATCTTTGCAATTTTATTCTTAAGATAAATTTAAATTTGGCAACGTTAACATTCTGAAAAGACTTTTAAACACTTTGCAAAAGTGTAATTTGCCGAAAATAAAAATTACTAAGTTCACTTTTAAAGATATTACCATCTTTGCAATTTTATTCTTAAGGTAAATTTAAATTTGGCAACGTTAACATTCTGAAAAGACTTTTAAACACTTTGCAAAAGTGTAATTTGCAGAAAATAAAAATTACTAAGTTCACTTTTAAAGAGATTACCATCTTTGCAATTTTATTCTAAGGTAAGTTAAAATTTGGCAACGTTAACATTCTGAAAAGACTTTTAAACACTTTGCAAAAGTGTTATTTGCGGAAAATAAAAATTACTAAGTTCACTTTTAAACATATTACCATCTTTGCAATTTTATTCTTAAGGTAAATTTAAATTTGGCAACGTTAACATTCTGAAAAGACTTTTAAACACTTTGCAAAAGTGTAATTTGCAGAAAATAAAAATTACTAAGTTCACTTTTAAAGATATTACCATCTTTGCAATTTTATTCTGAAGGTAAATTTAAATTTGGCAACGTTAACATTCTGAAAAGACTTTTAAACACTTTGCAAAAGTGTAATTTGCAGAAAATAAAAATTACTAAGTTCACTTTTAAAGATATTACAATCTTTGCAATATTATTCTAAGGTAAGTTAAAATTTGGCAACGTTAACATTCTGAAAAGACTTTTAAACACTTTGCAAAAGTGTAATTTGCAGAAAATAAAAATTACTAAGTTCACTTTTAAAGATATTACCATCTTTGCAATTTTATTCTAAGGTAAGTTAAAATTTGGCAACGTTAACATTCTGAAAAGACTTTTAAACACTTTGCAAAAGTGTTATTTGCGGAAAATAAAAATTACTAAGTTCACTTTTAAACATATTACCATCTTTGCAATTTTATTCTTAAGGTAAATTTAAATTTGGCAACGTTAACATTCTGAAAAGACTTTTAAACACTTTGCAAAAGTGTTATTTGCGGAAAATAAAAATTACTAAGTTCACTTTTAAACATATTACCATCTTTGCAATTTTATTCTTAAGGTAAATTTAAATTTGGCAACGTTAACATTCTGAAAAGACTTTTAAACACTTTGCAAAAGTGTAATTTGCAGAAAATAAAAATTACTAAGTTCACTTTTAAAGATATTACCATCTTTGCAATTTTATTCTGAAGGTAAATTTAAATTTGGCAACGTTAACATTCTGAAAAGACTTTTAAACACTTTGCAAAAGTGTAATTTGCAGAAAATAAAAATTACTAAGTTCACTTTTAAAGATATTACAATCTTTGCAATATTATTCTAAGGTAAGTTAAAATTTGGCAACGTTAACATTCTGAAAAGACTTTTAAACACTTTGCAAAAGTGTAATTTGCAGAAAATAAAAATTACTAAGTTCACTTTTAAAGATATTACCATCTTTGCAATTTTATTCTAAGGTAAGTTAAAATTTGGCAACGTTAACATTCTGAAAAGACTTTTAAACACTTTGCAAAAGTGTTATTTGCGGAAAATAAAAATTACTAAGTTCACTTTTAAAGATATTACCATCTTTGCAATTTTATTCTTAAGATAAATTTAAATTTGGCAACGTTAACATTCTGAAAAGACTTTTAAACACTTTGCAAAAGTGTAATTTGCCGAAAATAAAAATTACTAAGTTCACTTTTAAAGATATTACCATCTTTGCAATTTTATTCTTAAGGTAAATTTAAATTTGGCAACGTTAACATTCTGAAAAGACTTTTAAACACTTTGCAAAAGTGTAATTTGCAGAAAATAAAAATTACTAAGTTCACTTTTAAAGAGATTACCATCTTTGCAATTTTATTCTAAGGTAAGTTAAAATTTGGCAACGTTAACATTCTGAAAAGACTTTTAAACACTTTGCAAAAGTGTTATTTGCGGAAAATAAAAATTACTAAGTTCACTTTTAAACATATTACCATCTTTGCAATTTTATTCTTAAGGTAAATTTAAATTTGGCAACGTTAACATTCTGAAAAGACTTTTAAACACTTTGCAAAAGTGTAATTTGCAGAAAATAAAAATTACTAAGTTCACTTTTAAAGATATTACCATCTTTGCAATTTTATTCTGAAGGTAAATTTAAATTTGGCAACGTTAACATTCTGAAAAGACTTTTAAACACTTTGCAAAAGTGTAATTTGCAGAAAATAAAAATTACTAAGTTCACTTTTAAAGATATTACAATCTTTGCAATATTATTCTAAGGTAAGTTAAAATTTGGCAACGTTAACATTCTGAAAAGACTTTTAAACACTTTGCAAAAGTGTAATTTGCAGAAAATAAAAATTACTAAGTTCACTTTTAAAGATATTACCATCTTTGCAATTTTATTCTAAGGTAAGTTAAAATTTGGCAACGTTAACATTCTGAAAAGACTTTTAAACACTTTGCAAAAGTGTTATTTGCGGAAAATAAAAATTACTAAGTTCACTTTTAAAGATATTACCATCTTTGCAATTTTATTCTTAAGATAAATTTAAATTTGGCAACGTTAACATTCTGAAAAGACTTTTAAACACTTTGCAAAAGTGTAATTTGCCGAAAATAAAAATTACTAAGTTCACTTTTAAAGATATTACCATCTTTGCAATTTTATTCTTAAGGTAAATTTAAATTTGGCAACGTTAACATTCTGAAAAGACTTTTAAACACTTTGCAAAAGTGTAATTTGCAGAAAATAAAAATTACTAAGTTCACTTTTAAAGATATTACCATCTTTGCAATTTTATTCTTAAGGTAAATTTAAATTTGGCAACGTTAACATTCTGAAAAGACTTTTAAACACTTTGCAAAAGTGTAATTTGCAGAAAATAAAAATTACTAAGTTCACTTTTAAAGATATTACCATCTTTGCAATATTATTCTTAAGGTAAATTTAAATTTGGCAACGTTAACATTCTGAAAAGACTTTTAAACACTTTGCAAAAGTGTAATTTGCCGAAAATAAAAATTACTAAGTTCACTTTTAAAGATATTACCATCTTTGCAATTTTATTCTTAAGGTAAATTTAAATTTGGCAAGGTTAACATTCTGAAAAGACTTTTAAACACTTTGCAAAAGTGTAATTTGCAGAAAATAAAAATTACTAAGTTCACTTTTAAAGATATTACCATCTTATCAATTTTATTCTTAAGGTAAATTTAAATTTGGCAACGTTAACATTCTGAAAAGACTTTTAAACACTTTGCAAAAGTGTAATTTGCAGAAAATAAAAATTACTAAGTTCACTTTTAAAGATATTACCATCTTTGCAATTTTATTCTAAGGTAAGTTAAAATTTGGCAACGTTAACATTCTGAAAAGACTTTTAAACACTTTGCAAAAGTGTTATTTGCGGAAAATAAAAATTACTAAGTTCACTTTTAAAGATATTACCATCTTTGCAATTTTATTCTTAAGGTAAATTTAAATTTGGCAACGTTAACATTCTGAAAAGACTTTTAAACACTTTGCAAAAGTGTAATTTGCAGAAAATAAAAATTACTAAGTTCACTTTTAAAGATATTACCTTCTTTGCAATATTATTCTGAAGGTAAATTTAAATTTGGCAACGTTAACATTCTGAAAAGACTTTTAAACACTTTGCAAAAGTGTAATTTGCAGAAAATAAAAATTACTAAGTTCACTTTTAAAGATATTACCATCTTTGCAATATTATTCTAAGGTAAGTTAAAATTTGGCAACGTTAACATTCTGAAAAGACTTTTAAACACTTTGCAAAAGTGTAATTTGCAGAAAATAAAAATTACTAAGTTCACTTTTAAAGATATTACCATCTTTGCAATTTAATTCTTAAGGTAAATTTAAATTTGGCAACGTTAACATTCTGAAAAGACTTTTAAACACTTTGCAAAAGTGTAATTTGCAGAAAATAAAAATTACTAAGTTCACTTTTAAAGATATTACCATCTTTGCAATTTTATTCTTAAGGTAAATTTAAATTTCGCAACGTTAACATTCTGAAAAGACTTTTAAACACTTTGCAAAAGTGTAATTTGCAGAAAATAAAAATTACTAAGTTCACTTTTAAAGATATTACCATCTTTGCAATTTTATTCTAAGGTAAGTTAAAATTTGGCAACGTTAACATTCTGAAAAGACTTTTAAACACTTTGCAAAAGTGTTATTTGCGGAAAATAAAAATTACTAAGTTCACTTTTAAACATATTACCATCTTTGCAATTTTATTCTTAAGGTAAATTTAAATTTGGCAACGTTAACATTCTGAAAAGACTTTTAAACACTTTGCAAAAGTGTAATTTGCAGAAAATAAAAATTACTAAGTTCACTTTTAAAGATATTACCTTCTTTGCAATTTTATTCTGAAGGTAAATTTAAATTTGGCAACGTTAACATTCTGAAAAGACTTTTAAACACTTTGCAAAAGTGTAATTTGCAGAAAATAAAAATTACTAAGTTCACTTTTAAAGATATTACCATCTTTGCAATATTATTCTAAGGTAAGTTAAAATTTGGCAACGTTAACATTCTGAAAAGACTTTTAAACACTTTGCAAAAGTGTAATTTGCAGAAAATAAAAATTACTAAGTTCACTTTTAAAGATATTACCATCTTTGCAATTTTATTCTTAAGGTAAATTTAAATTTGGCAACGTTAACATTCTGAAAAGACTTTTAAACACTTTGCAAAAGTGTAATTTGCAGAAAATAAAAATTACTAAGTTCACTTTTAAAGATATTACCATCTTTGCAATATTATTCTAAGGTAAGTTAAAATTTGGCAACGTTAACATTCTGAAAAGACTTTTAAACACTTTGCAAAAGTGTAATTTGCAGAAAATAAAAATTACTAAGTTCACTTTTAAAGATATTACCATCTTTGCAATTTTATTCTTAAGGTAAATTTAAATTTGGCAACGTTAACATTCTGAAAAGACTTTTAAACACTTTGCAAAAGTGTAATTTGCAAAAAATAAAAATTACTAAGTTCACTTTTAAAGATATTACCATCTTTGCAATTTTATTCTTAAGTTAAGTTTAAATTTGGCAACGTTAACATTCTGAAAAGACTTTTAAACACTTTGCAAAAGTGTAATTTGAGGAAAATAAAAATTACTAAGTTCACTTTTAAAGATATTACCATCTTTGCAATTTTATTCTTAAGGTAAATTTAAATTTGGCAACGTTAACATTCTGAAAAGACTTTTAAACACTTTGCAAAAGTGTAATTTGCCGAAAATAAAAATTACTAAGTTCACTTTTAAAGATATTACCATCTTTGCAATTTTATTCTTAAGGTAAATTTAAATTTGGCAACGTTAACATTCTGAAAAGACTTTTAAACACTTTGAAAAGTGTAATTTGCAGAAAATAAAAATTACTAAGTTCACTTTTAAAGATATTACCATCTTTGCAATTTTATTCTTAAGGTAAATTTAAATTTGGCAACGTTAACATTCTGAAAAGACTTTTAAACACTTTGCAAAAGTGTAATTTGCAGAAAATAGAAATTACTAAGTTCACTTTTAAATATATTACCATCTTTGCAATTTTATTCTTAAGGTAAATTTAAATTTGGCAACGTTAACATTCTGAAAAGACTTTTAAACTCTTTGCAAAAGTGTAATTTGCCGAAAATAAAAATTACTAAGTTCACTTTTAAATATATTACCATCTTAGCAATTTTATTTTAAAGGTAAATTTAAATTTGGCAACGTTAACATTCTGAAAAGACTTTTAAACACTTTGCAAAAGTGTAATTTGCAGAAAAAAAAAATTACTAAGTTCACTTTTAAAGATATTACCTTCTTTGCAATTTTATTCTGAAGGTAAATTTAAATTTGGCAACGTTAACATTCTGAAAAGACTTTTAAACACTTTGCAAAAGTGTAATTTGCAGAAAATAAAAATTACTAAGTTCACTTTTAAAGATATTACCTTCTTTGCAATTTTATTCTGAAGGTAAATTTAAATTTGGCAACGTTAACATTCTGAAAAGACTTTTAAACACTTTGCAAAAGTGTTATTTGCGGAAAATAAAAATTACTAAGTTCACTTTTAAAGATATTACCATCTTTGCAATTTTATTCTTAAGATAAATTTAAATTTGGCAACGTTAACATTCTGAAAAGACTTTTAAACACTTTGCAAAAGTGTAATTTGCCGAAAATAAAAATTACTAAGTTCACTTTTAAAGATATTACCATCTTTGCAATTTTATTCTTAAGGTAAATTTAAATTTGGCAACGTTAACATTCTGAAAAGACTTTTAAACACTTTGCAAAAGTGTAATTTGCAGAAAATAAAAATTACTAAGTTCACTTTTAAAGATATTACCATCTTTGCAATTTTATTCTTAAGGTAAATTTAAATTTGGCAACGTTAACATTCTGAAAAGACTTTTAAACACTTTGCAAAAGTGTAATTTGCAGAAAATAAAAATTACTAAGTTCACTTTTAAAGATATTACCATCTTTGCAATATTATTCTTAAGGTAAATTTAAATTTGGCAACGTTAACATTCTGAAAAGACTTTTAAACACTTTGCAAAAGTGTAATTTGCCGAAAATAAAAATTACTAAGTTCACTTTTAAAGATATTACCATCTTTGCAATTTTATTCTTAAGGTAAATTTAAATTTGGCAACGTTAACATTCTGAAAAGACTTTTAAACACTTTGCAAAAGTGTAATTTGCAGAAAATAAAAATTACTAAGTTCACTTTTAAAGATATTACCATCTTATCAATTTTATTCTTAAGGTAAATTTAAATTTGGCAACGTTAACATTCTGAAAAGACTTTTAAACACTTTGCAAAAGTGTAATTTGCAGAAAATAAAAATTACTAAGTTCACTTTTAAAGATATTACCATCTTTGCAATTTTATTCTAAGGTAAGTTAAAATTTGGCAACGTTAACATTCTGAAAAGACTTTTAAACACTTTGCAAAAGTGTTATTTGCGGAAAATAAAAATTACTAAGTTCACTTTTAAACATATTACCATCTTTGCAATTTTATTCTTAAGGTAAATTTAAATTTGGCAACGTTAACATTCTGAAAAGACTTTTAAACACTTTGCAAAAGTGTAATTTGCAGAAAATAAAAATTACTAAGTTCACTTTTAAAGATATTACCTTCTTTGCAATTTTATTCTGAAGGTAAATTTAAATTTGGCAACGTTAACATTCTGAAAAGACTTTTAAACACTTTGCAAAAGTGTAATTTGCAGAAAATAAAAATTACTAAGTTCACTTTTAAAGATATTACCATCTTTGCAATATTATTCTAAGGTAAGTTAAAATTTGGCAACGTTAACATTCTGAAAAGACTTTTAAACACTTTGCAAAAGTGTAATTTGCAGAAAATAAAAATTACTAAGTTCACTTTTAAAGATATTACCATCTTTGCAATTTAATTCTTAAGGTAAATTTAAATTTGGCAACGTTAACATTCTGAAAAGACTTTTAAACACTTTGCAAAAGTGTAATTTGCAGAAAATAAAAATTACTAAGTTCACTTTTAAAGATATTACCATCTTTGCAATTTTATTCTTAAGGTAAATTTAAATTTCGCAACGTTAACATTCTGAAAAGACTTTTAAACACTTTGCAAAAGTGTAATTTGCAGAAAATAAAAATTACTAAGTTCACTTTTAAAGATATTACCATCTTTGCAATTTTATTCTAAGGTAAGTTAAAATTTGGCAACGTTAACATTCTGAAAAGACTTTTAAACACTTTGCAAAAGTGTTATTTGCGGAAAATAAAAATTACTAAGTTCACTTTTAAACATATTACCATCTTTGCAATTTTATTCTTAAGGTAAATTTAAATTTGGCAACGTTAACATTCTGAAAAGACTTTTAAACACTTTGCAAAAGTGTAATTTGCAGAAAATAAAAATTACTAAGTTCACTTTTAAAGATATTACCTTCTTTGCAATTTTATTCTGAAGGTAAATTTAAATTTGGCAACGTTAACATTCTGAAAAGACTTTTAAACACTTTGCAAAAGTGTAATTTGCAGAAAATAAAAATTACTAAGTTCACTTTTAAAGATATTACCATCTTTGCAATATTATTCTAAGGTAAGTTAAAATTTGGCAACGTTAACATTCTGAAAAGACTTTTAAACACTTTGCAAAAGTGTAATTTGCAGAAAATAAAAATTACTAAGTTCACTTTTAAAGATATTACCATCTTTGCAATTTTATTCTTAAGGTAAATTTAAATTTGGCAACGTTAACATTCTGAAAAGACTTTTAAACACTTTGCAAAAGTGTAATTTGCAGAAAATAAAAATTACTAAGTTCACTTTTAAAGATATTACCATCTTTGCAATTTTATTCTTAAGTTAAGTTTAAATTTGGCAACGTTAACATTCTGAAAAGACTTTTAAACACTTTGCAAAAGTGTAATTTGAGGAAAATAAAAATTACTAAGTTCACTTTTAAAGATATTACCATCTTTGCAATTTTATTCTTAAGGTAAATTTAAATTTGGCAACGTTAACATTCTGAAAAGACTTTTAAACACTTTGCAAAAGTGTAATTTGCAGAAAATAAAAATTACTAAGTTCACTTTTAAAGATATTACCATCTTTGCAATTTAATTCTTAAGGTAAATTTAAATTTGGCAACGTTAAGATTCTGAAAAGACTTTTAAACACTTTGCAAAAGTGTAATTTGCGGAAAATAAAAATTACTAAGTTCACTTTTAAAGATATTACCATCTTTGCAATTTTATTCTTAAGGTAAATTTAAATTTGGCAACGTTAACATTCTGAAAAGACTTTTAAACACTTTGCAAAAGTGTAATTTGCAGAAAATAAAAATTACTAAGTTCACTTTTAAAGATATTACCTTCTTTGCAATTTTATTCTGAAGGTAAATTTAAATTTGGCAACGTTAACATTCTGAAAAGACTTTTAAACTCTTTGCAAAAGTGTAATTTGCGGAAAATAAAAATTACTAAGTTCACTTTTAAAGATATTACCATCTTTGCAATTTTATTCTTAAGGTAAATTTAAATTTGGCAACGTTAACATTCTGAAAAGACTTTTAAACACTTTGCAAAAGTGTAATTTGCAGAAAATAAAAATTACTAAGTTCACTTTTAAAGATATTACCATCTTTGCAATTTAATTCTTAAGGTAAATTTAAATTTGGCAACGTTAAGATTCTGAAAAGACTTTTAAACACTTTGCAAAAGTGTAATTTGCAGAAAATAAAAATTACTAAGTTCACTTTTAAAGATATTACCATCTTTGCAATTTTATTCTTAAGGTAAATTTAAATTTGGCAACGTTAACATTCTGAAAAGACTTTTAAACACTTTGCAAAAGTGTAATTTGCCGAAAATAAAAATTACTAAGTTCACTTTTAAAGATATTACCATCTTTGCAATTTTATTCTTAAGGTAAATTTAAATTTGGCAACGTTAACATTCTGAAAAGACTTTTAAACACTTTGCAAAAGTGTAATTTGCAGAAAATAAAAATTACTAAGTTCACTTTTAAAGATATTACCATCTTTGCAATTTTATTCTTAAGGTAAATTTAAATTTGGCAACGTTAACATTCTGAAAAGACTTTTAAACACTTTGCAAAAGTGTAATTTGCAGAAAATAAAAATTACTAAGTTCACTTTTAAAGATATTACCATCTTTGCAATTTTATTGTTAAGGTAAATTTAAATTTGGCAACGTTAACATTCTGAAAAGACTTTTAAACACTTTGCAAAAGTGTAATTTGCAGAAAATAAAAATTACTAAGTTCACTTTTAAAGATATTACCATCTTTGCAATATTATTCTTAAGGTAAATTTAAATTTGGCAACGTTAACATTCTGAAAAGACTTTTAAACACTTTGCAAAAGTGTAATTTGCGGAAAATAAAAATTACTAAGTTCACTTTTAAAGATATTACCATCTTTGCAATTTTATTCTTAAGGTAAATTTAAATTTGGCAACGTTAACATTCTGAAAAGACTTTTAAACACTTTGCAAAAGTGTAATTTGCAGAAAATAAAAATTACTAAGTTCACTTTTAAAGATATTACCATCTTTGCAATTTTATTCTTAAGGTAAATTTAAATTTGGCAACGTTAACATTCTGAAAAGACTTTTAAACACTTTGCAAAAGTGTAATTTGCAGAAAATAAAAATTACTAAGTTCACTTTTAAAGATATTACCATCTTTGCAATTTTATTCTAAGGTAAGTTAAAATTTGGCAACGTTAACATTCTGAAAAGACTTTTAAACACTTTGCAAAAGTGTTATTTGCGGAAAATAAAAATTACTAAGTTCACTTTTAAAGATATTACCATCTTTGCAATTTTATTCTTAAGGTAAATTTAAATTTGGCAACGTTAACATTCTGAAAAGACTTTTAAACACTTTGCAAAAGTGTAATTTGCAGAAAATAAAAATTACTAAGTTCACTTTTAAAGATATTACCTTCTTTGCAATTTTATTCTGAAGGTAAGTTTAAATTTGGCAACGTTAACATTCTGAAAAGACTTTTAAACACTTTGCATAAGTGTAATTTGCGGAAAATAAAAATTACTAAGTTCACTTTTAAACATATTACCATCTTTGCAATTTTATTCTTAAGGTAAATTTAAATTTGGCAACGTTAACATTCTGAAAAGACTTTTAAACACTTTGCAAAAGTGTAATTTGCAGAAAATAAAAATTACTAAGTTCACTTTTAAAGATATTACCTTCTTTGCAATTTTATTCTGAAGGTAAATTTAAATTTGGCAACGTTAACATTCTGAAAAGACTTTTAAACACTTTGCAAAAGTGTAATTTGCAGAAAATAAAAATTACTAAGTTCACTTTTAAAGATATTACCTTCTTTGCAATTTTATTCTGAAGGTAAATTTAAATTTGGCAACGTTAACATTCTGAAAAGACTTTTAAACACTTTGCAAAAGTGTAATTTGCAGAAAATAAAAATTACTAAGTTCACTTTTAAAGATATTACCATCTTTGCAATATTATTCTTAAGGTAAATTTAAATTTGGCAACGTTAACATTCTGAAAAGACTTTTAAACACTTTGCAAAAGTGTAATTTGCAGAAAATAAAAATTACTAAGTTCACTTTTAAAGATATTACCATCTTTGCAATTTTATTCTTAAGGTAAATTTAAATTTGGCAACGTTAACATTCTGAAAAGACTTTTAAACACTTTGCAAAAGTGTAATTTGCCGAAAATAAAAATTACTAAGTTCACTTTTAAAGATATTACCATCTTTGCAATTTTATTCTTAAGGTAAATTTAAATTTGGCAACGTTAACATTCTGAAAAGACTTTTAAACACTTTGCAAAAGTGTAATTTGCAGAAAATAAAAATTACTAAGTTCACTTTTAAAGATATTACCATCTTTGCAATTTAATTCTTAAGGTAAATTTAAATTTGGCAACGTTAACATTCTGAAAAGACTTTTAAACACTTTGCAAAAGTGTAATTTGCAGAAAATAAAAATTACTAAGTTCACTTTTAAAGATATTACCATCTTTGCAATTTAATTCTTAAGGTAAATTTAAATTTGGTAACGTTAACATTCTGAAAAGACTTTTAAACACTTTGCAAAAGTGTAATTTGCAGAAAATAAAAATTACTAAGTTCACTTTTAAAGATATTACCATCTTTGCAATTTTATTCTTAAGGTAAATTTAAATTTGGCAACGTTAACATTCTGAAAAGACTTTTAAACACTTTGCAAAAGTGTAATTTGCAGAAAATAAAAATTACTAAGTTCACTTTTAAAGATATTACCATCTTTGCAATATTATTCTTAAGGTAAATTTAAATTTGGCAACGTTAACATTCTGAAAAGACTTTTAAACACTTTGCAAAAGTGTAATTTACGGAAAATAAAAATTACTAAGTTCACTTTTAAAGATATTACCTTCTTTGCAATTTTATTCTTAAGGTAAATTTAAATTTGGCAACGTTAACATTCTGAAAAGACTTTTAAACACTTTGCAAAAGTGTAATTTACGGAAAATAAAAATTACTAAGTTCACTTTTAAAGATACTACCTTCTTTGCAATTTTATTCTTAAGGTAAATTTAAATTTGGCAACGTTAACATTCTGAAAAGACTTTTAAACACTTTGCAAAAGTGTAATTTGCAGAAAATAAAAATTACTAAGTTCACTTTTAAAGATATTACCATCTTTGCAATTTTATTCTTAAGGTAAATTTAAATTTGGCAACGTTAACATTCTGAAAAGACTTTTAAACACTTTGCAAAAGTGTAATTTGCAGAAAATAAAAATTACTAAGTTCACTTTTAAAGATATTACCATCTTTGCAATTTTATTCTTAAGGTAAATTTAAATTTGGCAACGTTAACATTCTGAAAAGACTTTTAAACACTTTGCAAAAGTGTAATTTGCAGAAAATAAAAATTACTAAGTTCACTTTTAAAGATATTACCATCTTTGCAATTTTATTCTTAAGGTAAATTTAAATTTGGCAACGTTAACATTCTGAAAAGACTTTTAAACACTTTGCAAAAGTGTAATTTGCCGAAAATAAAAATTACTAAGTTCACTTTTAAAGATATTACCATCTTTGCAATTTAATTCTTAAGGTAAATTTAATTTGGCAACGTTAACATTCTGAAAAGACTTTTAAACACTTTGCAAAAGTGTAATTTGCAGAAAATAAAAATTACTAAGTTCACTTTTAAAGATATTACCATCTTTGCAATTTAATTCTTAAGGTAAATTTAAATTTGGCAACGTTAACATTCTGAAAAGACTTTTAAACACTTTGCAAAAGTGTAATTTGCCGAAAATAAAAATTACTAAGTTCACTTTTAAAGATATTACCATCTTTGCAATTTTATTTTAAAGGTAAATTTAAATTTGGCAACGTTAACATTCTGAAAAGACTTTTAAACACTTTGCAAAAGTGTAATTTGCAGAAAATAAAAATTACTAAGTTCACTTTTAAAGATATTACCATCTTTGCAATTTAATTCTTAAGGTAAGTTTAAATTTGGCAACGTTAACATTCTGAAAAGACTTTTAAACACTTTGCAAAAGTGTAATTTGCCGAAAATAAAAATTACTAAGTTCACTTTTAAAGATATTACCATCTTTGCAATTTTATTTTAAAGGTAAATTTAAATTTGGCAACGTTAACATTCTGAAAAGACTTTTAAACACTTTGCAAAAGTGTAATTTGCAGAAAATAAAAATTACTAAGTTCACTTTTAAAGATATTACCATCTTTGCAATTTTATTCTTAAGGTAAATTTAAATTTGGCAACGTTAACATTCTGAAAAGACTTTTAAACACTTTGCAAAAGTGTAATTTGCAGAAAATAAAAATTACTAAGTTCACTTTTAAAGATATTACCATCTTTGCAATTTTATTCTTAAGGTAAATTTAAATTTGGCAACGTTAACATTCTGAAAAGACTTTTAAACACTTTGCAAAAGTGTAATTTGCAGAAAATAAAAATTACTAAGTTCACTTTTAAAGATATTACCATCTTTGCAATATTATTCTTAAGGTAAGTTTAAATTTGGCAACGTTAACATTCTGAAAACACTTTTAAACACTTTGCAAAAGTGTAATTTGCAGAAAATAAAAATTACTAAGTTCATTTTTAAAGATATTACCATCTTTGCAATTTTATTCTTAAGGTAAATTTAAATTTGGCAACGTTAACATTCTGAAAAGACTTTTAAACACTTTGCAAAAGTGTAATTTGCAGAAAATAAAAATTACTAAGTTCACTTTTAAAGATATTACCATCTTTGCAATTTTATTCTTAAGGTAAGTTTCAATTTGGCAACGTTAACATTCTGAAAAGACTTTTAAACACTTTGCAAAAGTGTTATTTGCGGAAAATAAAAATTACTAAGTTCACTTTTAAAGATATTACCATCTTTGCAATTTTATTCTTAAGGTAAATTTAAATTTGGCAACGTTAACATTCTGAAAAGACTTTTAAACACTTTGCAAATTGTAATTTGCAGAAAATAAAAATTACTCAGTTCACTTTTAAAGATATTACCATCTTTGCAATTTTATTCTTAAGGTAAATTTAAATTTGGCAACGTTAATATTCTGAAAAGACTTTTAAACACTTTGCAAAAGTGTAATTTGCAGAAAATAAAAATTACTAAGTTCACTTTTAAAGATATTACCATCTTTGCAATTTTATTCTTAAGGTAAATTTAAATTTGGCAACGTTAACATTCTGAAAAGACTTTTAAACACTTTGCAAATTGTAATTTGCAGAAAATAAAAATTACTCAGTTCACTTTTAAAGATATTACCATCTTTGCAATTTTATTCTTAAGGTAAATTTAAATTTGGCAACGTTAACATTCTGAAAAGACTTTTAAACACTTTGCAAAAGTGTAATTTGTGGAAAATAAAAATTACTAAGTTCACTTTGAAAGATATTACCATCTTTGTAATTTTATTCTTAATTTAAATTGAAATTTGGCAATGTTAACATTCTGAAAAGACTTTTAAACACTTTGCAAAAGTGTAATTTGCAGAAAATAAAAATTACTAAGTTCACTTTTAAAGATATTACCATCTTTGCAATTTTATTCTTAAGGTAAATTTAAATTTGGCATGCAGGTATGTTATGACAGATTTCATAGCAACGTCAAAATGTCCATCGCTACAATGATCTTAATTGCAGCCCTATTTTCTTGATAGACACTCGGTGAGAAGCACACAAAATGAAAACGTCTTGCATAATCTTTTTAACATATGTACTTTGTAACAATACCTCTTTTCTATGTGAATTCCATTCCGTAGTTCCACAATTAGACGTTTGCCGTAACGACCAAAATCGGTTTTGGTTGAAAAGCCGGAGATCTAGATGGTGGCTTTTAAAACTTTAAGTATGTTTAAAATAATTTTAGGATCAATATCCAAAGTTTCATCACGTATACTTTCTACATTCTATTTCTTGGCTGTTATATGCAGCATTTTGTGGTTTTCAAGCCAGGCCAAGACAAGAAATAGCAAGACATAACCTGAACGGAACAAGCAATCAAAAGTATACGCGGTGAACATTTAGCTTTACCTTTTAGAAATCATCCCTTAAATTTTTGGAGTTATGGACCACCATTTAGATCTCTGGCTTTTATGACGAAATTTGCCCGGTGAAGAAGGCTCCTCTCAAGGCCAAAGTCACATGATGTCACGAGACGGAAGTTAACGGAAGTTTCAATGGAATTAAGGCAAGCCCTTTATTATCTTTGGTTTATGAAATAAAAGCTCGCAGTCTTGGTCAAACCTTATTAACTATACTCAGCACGTTTCGTTTTTTTGTATATTCTCCTTCTTCATCTTTGGAAGGTTGCTTGTGGCTTGTGTTGTAACCGAGCAACAAACGCCAAGAAAGTCAAGTGAATGACTAGTATCCGCAATCTTCTTACACTATTCTACTAAACTTTCAGCATGATACGTTCTTACATAGCCCCTTTGTTCTAAACAAAGGAGTTAAAAGATTGTGAACTTCTCTCATCATCGGATCCTACCGGCCCTTCCAAGATATAGTTAGTACTTAAATCGGCGTTCATTCTTTGTAAACCTTCCAAAGAAAGCGCTAATATCCAAAACCAACACTTAGAACTACGAGAGCGAAACATGCTGTGTAAGTTGGCTAGGGTCTAACGCAGGTATGTTATGGAAGAATCTAGCCAAACGCAGGTGAGTTATGTCCGATTTTGGACATAACACAAAATGGCAGACGCTTCGTAGGTACTAAACTTAACCCCCATTTTTTCCTTTCTGCAATGGGTAGTACTGGCATGAACCTACTAGTCTACATTACAAACACATTGAAGTGATGTTGGTGTTCTCTTTAAGACAATCTGCAAGTTGAACGTCCCACAACACTCAATTTCTTCGGCTACTGTCGAAAAGACAAAAAAGCAAAATCGCGGTGGTAAAAATCTCAGCTTCTGAACACGCCATTAGGTTCAAACGACTCCTTAGATACATAAGTGCCCTGAAAGATTCCTGGATTCGTTTTCGGGGGTCTTCAGCCACAAAACAAGGGACATAACTCGAACGGTAGAAGGTACAAAGCTCCAGGAATCTTTCACAGCACATTTCGTTGTCAAACTTCTGAGTATTAGTTTTTGGTTATTAAAGCTATCTTTGGAAGGTTACAAAGAAATGAACGCCGGATTACGTACAAACCGTAGATCTTGGAAGGGTAAATCCGATGTTGAGAGAAGTTTACAATCTTTCAACTCCTTCATTTAGAACCACGGGGCTACATAAGAACGTAATCATGAATAGCATAAAATTGCTAGAAAATTGCTAGAAATACAAATAACTTAGAAAAGAAATTAGTTAACTTTTATTTTCTACAAATAGTATACATTTAGAAAGTAAAGTATTTATAATTCTAATGACATTGCTAATGTTTGAAACGTACATCTAAACCCATAAATAGCATAAAATTGCTAAAATTGCAAATAACTTCGAAAAGAAATTAGCTAACTTTTATTTTCTACAAATAGCATAGATTCGAGAAAGTAAAGTATCTATAAATCTAATGACATTGCTCATGTTTGGAACGTACTTCTAAATTCATGAATAGCATAAAATTGCTAGAATTGCATATAACTTGGAAAAGAAATTAGTTAACTTTTACTTTCTACAAATAGCATTGATTTGAGAAATCAAATTATTTATAATTCTAAAGACATTGCTAATGTTTGAAACATACATCTAAATTCATGAATAGCATAAAATTGCTAAAATTGCAAATAACATAGAAAAGAAATTAGCTAACTTATACTTTCTACAAATAGCATACATTTGAGAAAGTATTTATAATTCTAATGACATTGCTAATGCTTGGAACGTACTTCTAAATTCATAGCATAAAATTGCTAAAATTGCAAATAACTTAAGAAAAGAAATTAGCTAATTTTTATTTTCTACAAATAATAAGGATTTGAGAAAGCAAAGTATTTATAATTCTAATGACATTGCTAATGTTTGAAACATACATCTAAATTCATGAATAGCATAAAATTCCTAAAATTGCAAATTACTTAGAGAAGAAACTAAGTAATTTTCATTTTCTACAAATAACATTGATTAGAGAAAGCAAAGTATTTATAATTCTAATGACAGCGTAAATGTTTGAAACATACTTTTAAATTCATGAACAGCATAAAATTGCTAAAATCGCAGGTATGTTATGTCCGATTTTAGACATAAAACAAAATGGCGGACGTTATCGAAGCACGAATTTTATTGCCTTGTTTCCTGTCAAAATGTAAAATACAGCTCCAGATATTGCTTGTAACAACATATGAACATATATATTTTGTAACGGAATGATTTCGAGGCCTATTTAATTCTCAATAGTTTGTCTCTGTCCACATTATTCAGACCTATGTGGAAACACAAAGATTGCAAATTCCGGTCGGAGAAATCTCGGGTTTTGCGTACAAAAGTAGGCTCAAAAGGTAGAACAAAGTATGAACTTTCTAAATCGAAAAATGAATTTTGATGCTCCGTTGCACAGCTGTTATGTCCAAGGTTATACACAAGAAACACACCTCTATGGCCACAAAACGCTGGACATAAAATGAATGGAGCAACGTACGAAGATTCATGTTTCGATTCTGGGGGTTTGGTCCTTTAAGAACAATCTGTGGAAGTTTCAATACTAAAATCCAAAATTTTTCTGACCGGAATTTCGATTGAAATATTCTTGTGGAGTCATCTTCCTTCTTCGTCGAATATCACATGCAGTCACGTGGGTTGATTACGTCATTCAAAACCAGCCTTTGCGTGTCTACCAGCAGATAAGTCGCCGAATTAGTTCTTTCAACGAACAAAATTGTCTCTGAGGTAGATTAATGAAATTAGCAATGAAAGAGGCCTTTGGAAAGGTTATCATCAGATTTAACTTTTGTTCGAGGCGTTTAGTCGGCGATTTCATGTGACCCTTGCGTGAAATTCCTTCTAATGTAAACAAAGTAATTGTTATACAAACAATCGTGCGCTGTACGTAAACAATCCTCCCTGTTTTCGGACATAACATACCTGCGATTGTAAATAATTTAGAAATAACCAAACTTTAAGTTAATTAAGTATATTATTATAATAAAGAATTTAGCCTAGTATCTATTAAGTATTTATTTATAATCATAAAGTATTTATAATTAAATAAAATTACTTATTTTCTTCTCAAAGTTATTTGCAATTTTAGCAATTTTATATTGTTCATGTTCTCCAAGATGAAAGCAAGATTTGCAGGCTGCTTTGCCATCTACATTTAGATCGATGTAGTCCTTGAAGACCTTTGGAAGAGGTTTCATCCACAATCCAGTAATTATACAATAAAGCGAAAGTTGGCTATATATATATATACACGAGATACAAGTAGCCATCACTGTGAACGACTGCTTTCCTTTCCACGTGTTACGAATGTTGCAAGATCTCATTGGGTCGAATATCTTGGTATAGTGAGTGCAAACACCTGATGTCACACGCCATACCATAAGTTTCTATTTAGTCTAAATATATTGAGCAAATGCACCAGACCACTCCTTCGCTGGGTGGTCTAGTTCACGAGACTAGTGGTTTTGATGAAAAACTCTATAACTCCGCCATTTTTTCATTGTGCAATAGGACGGTTCCAATACAGGAGAAGCTTATATCCAAACTTCCAAACAACTGTTACTCCTACAGTTCTGGGTTGGCTCCATTGTACATACATCCTTCAACACCTGTAAACATCCCTGCAATTACCCTTACCTTTGATACAACTGGGCATGGAAGAATCTCACACTCTTGCATCACCTGACACTGTGTGATACAACTCTTGTTATGATTATTATAACATATTTTAAGTGAATTGCACATTCAGCTAATGTGCATCATTTGCAATTGCAAGCCAATGCCCACGAGTGCATTGGTCTGAACCTAAAATTTGCCATGTGTGTGCACCAATTGCAAAATTCTTGCGGTTAGAGGCAGCCAAAAAAAACTTTTAAAGAAATAAGTAAGGCATGTAAAACTTTTTCAGCTATTTAGATTTTATCTATGATTCAATTAGGTTATTGTAAGTTCAAAAAACAGTATTCTAAAATTGATTCGCTATATTTGATATACGTAGGTAATACCATAGATACCCAAAACCCTATGGAATTACATAAGGTAAGTAATAGCATAGATACTAGCAGTGTTCTCCCCAGAAATATTTTAAGGCATGTTGAAGTTCATGCCGCCTTGAGCATACATATAATATATATGTACAGTGAGACCTCACTTATCCGCACCTCAGATATCCAGTTCCCTCGCCTTCCACAGTAGATTTCACTGGAACAAATCTGCAATAATCCTACTGTACACTATACTACTGCTCCCTCGTTTATCCAGTTCCCTCACTTTATCCACAATTTCATCCAGAACGGATAATAATAATAATAATAATAATAATTTCTTATTTTAACTGGGTGGGCCATTAGCCTGAGGCTAGTACTAAGGCCCCCAGTATCCCACACACTCGCTCACACACACAATCAAATTAAATCAAATTCAAATAGTTTGGTGGCTGCAGTAGGTCATCTTCTCAGCTGTCCCAGGTTGGTGGCAGGGGGGTGCAGGGAAAAAAACTCCAAATGGCACACAGGTGGAGTGGTGCCTTCTGTCCAATGCTTGACTGACTTCAGTGCTAACCTACTGAGCCACCAGCACCCCCCTTAACGGATACGTGCGGATAAGTGAGCTCTCACTGTATATATGTATATCATCATCATTTCTTCATCATTTCATTAAAGTGGTAACCCTGTCAGCAATTGCAAGAGCTGGTTTTAATAGGGTACCATAATACGTATACATAATATACAGTTGTAATGATTCAATTTGGTAAAAATGATTTAAATGAGTAAGATAAATGAGATAAAGATTGGTAAATTCAAAAGAGATGACCTAAAATTTGAAATTGATTGATCAACAACATGAAGACTATAACTTAGGATTTTATACAATTCTTGATTCAAGGGGAATCTGGTTCCAGTCTTTACCTCCTTGATAAGTAAATGAATTTAGTAGAAAATTAGTTGCTGGGGATGGGAGATGTAAATCGTGTTTAAATCTACTACTCCTACGACCTAATTCTTCATTGGTTTTAATCACTTGTTGCCAGTATGAGGGGCAGATTCCACTTCTATATTTCCCAATGGTCTTAATTCGGAGGTCTCTTCGTCAATGATCAAGGCTGAGCCAACCCAGTCTCCGCTTCATATCTTCAGTTGGATGGTCCCACTTACAGTTCAGAATAATCCTCATATCAAACTTTTGAATTCTGTCCAATTTCACCTTTTCTTTCTTGCAACAGTCTATTCACAGTACAGAGCAATAGTACAGGTTCAGTAGAACCAGACTGTTGTATAACAGTTCCTTTAGTTTAGGTGTAAGGGTACTCCTTAATTTGTTTAATTGGATAAGACTATACAAGCACTTCTTCCGCACTTCCTCTATCTGTTGCTTCCAGTTCAGGTGCCGGTCAACATATACTCCCAGATACTTCACATAGTTTGCTTTTTCAATTTCACGACCATCTATATTCAGTTGAAGCTGATCAGCTGCATCTTGGCATCCCTTTCTAGCCAACACCATGAGCTTCGTTTTGGTGGTGTTAACCGACAATCCATTTCTCTTGAACCAGTCTGCCAGTATCTGGATGTCAACACTGAGGGCATTCTTAAGACATGACACATCTGAATGAGAGTAGTATACTGTAGTATCGTCAGCGTACTGCATCATTTTGCAAAACTTCAAACAGCTTGGCATATCGTTAACAAAATCATTAAACAGAAGGGGTCCCAGAATAGATGATCCTTGGGGAACTCCAGCTATAACCTCAACCCATTCAGAAGAATTGCCATCAAAAACAACCTTCTGTCTTTGTTCATTCAAATAATCAGAAAACCACCTCAAAGCATCATGCCGAAAGCCATACAGATCAAGTTTTTGCAACAAACATTGATGGTTGATAGAATCAATTAAAAGCCTTTCTGAGATCTACAAAGACTGCACCAACAATGTTATTTTCATCCAGTGAATATCTCCAATCCTCCACAACTCTCAAAAGGACATCCTGTGAACAGTGATTTGAGCGGAAACCCGATTGACTCCCATTTAGTATTACTTGTTCTGCCAAAAAGGAAGTTACTTGTTGACAAACCAGTGATTCATACACCTTTGAGACAACTGGGAGTATGGAGATGGGACGATAATCACAGATATCTCGAGACTTGGAGGTAGCCTTCGGGATAGGAACAACTTTCGCAGATTTCCTTTCATATGGGATTGATGAAGTAGCTAAGTTGTGGTTAAAAATGGCACAGATACTAGGAGCCACAGCACTGGAGGCAAGCTTTAGGGTTTTTGCACTGATCTCATCGGTTCCTGTAGCCTTTCTAGTGTCCAGTTGACTGAGGGCACTAAAGACTTCATCTATGGTAAAAGGATAAAATTGGTAAGTATGATCCAGTTGTGGAATTGTCGGAGGTGGCAGATAGTTAATGCTAGAACCAATAGTAACAATGGAAAAGTAGTCAGAGAACTTGTTTGCAGCATCCTCAATTAGTTGTGAGGGACAAGATTTGTTGGGACGTAGTATGCTGTTGACCTGCTTCCAGACCCTGGAGGGCTTAAGTGTTAGAGGTCATCAGTGTTTGGAAGTACTGTTGCTTGGCTTCACGTAAGCATGCGGTCACCTTATTCCTCAGTCCTTTATATCCTTCCCAGATAGCTTCACTGTGTGTCTTCTTTGCAAGGCGTCTCAGCCTATTTCGTCTTTTCATCAAATGTCTAACCTCCTTGTTCAACCATGGGAGGCCAGCTTGACGAATACGACATTTGATCTCTGGTGCATGTTCATTCAGTGCACATAAAAGAGCTGTTTCCAGTCATTACAAATCTTATTGATATAATCTTTGGGTTCAAACTTCCAGTCAACATGAAGGAGCTCCCTCAAAAAGCGTTCCTTGTCAATCTTGTCAAGGTACCCAACCTTTTTCATGGTGTGATTTGTTGAGACATCATCACTACTCCTGCATGTTAGTAAACACCATGAGGTAATCACTAACTCCCACATCAACACATCCAGAATCTAGGAAGGCCCCAGGAGAAGAGGTAACCACATGATCAATAAGAGAACTAGATGTAGACGTTACTCTGGTATCACTTACTATCATCTGTGAGAACTTGTGCTTATTGTATATACCTCGTAGAATTTCTCCTTTTCAGCATTTTTTGTGAAAATCTATGTTTAAGTCACCAATTACCATAACTTCTTTGCCTTCAATCATTGCCCTTTCCATCATATCAGAAAACTCTTCAAAAACCAGATACCAGAATCAGGAGCACGATACAGACAGCATATTAATGTTGTAGTCTTCCTAGATATCTTCATTTCAGCCCAAATTGCTTCAACCTTTTTGCTTTCATGGTCGTATCTGCGAGTACATCGAACATCTTCAGAGTAATACAGAGCCACACCTCTACCTCTGGAACCTCTATCCCGTCTAAATAGATGAAAGCCTGGAAGAGAAATGACACCATCAGAGACTGCATCATGCAGCCATGTTTCTGAGCAACCAAAGATCACACCGTTGGGTGTATGACCAGAGAACCACTCACAAATTTCATCAATAGCTGGTACCAGACTTCTCACATTCAGATGGCAGATGAACATACAGTCCTTCTTCATAACATCTTGGACCTTCATTGGAACAAAATCTGATGATGCTGATAATAGAGAAGATACATCTGGTGTGGTGGAAATCTGTTCAGGCTCAGAGTTGAAAAAACTGTCTGAAAAAGGAGGAAGACAGCAGGAAGTACAGACCCATTCCTCGTCGCTCTTCGAGAGTCAATGGTAAGTGGCATTGGTAAGGTACTCACAAGCAGCATGAAACCATTTATCACATTTGTCACACTGAATGCCATCATATCATATATCATCCCATATCTTTGTACTAATTGCTGTGGAGACATCTGGCATTATTGGCTCATCAGCACTTCAAATTTTCAAGTTGATCAGCTGAAGATTGCGAGAGATGAACGGAGACTCCCTTGCAAACTGCCATATTAAGCAGCAGGTGTCAGTGTGTATTCAAAGGGGCATATAACACTGCATCGATTATAGGAACAATTAACCATTATTCAGACTCTTGTTATTTACCGTCTTTTATTTAAGTGATCTGTATTGTTTCGGCCTCCAGCCTAATATTTTAATAAAAATTGAAAAAATATATATATACAAGAGCGTAGCCCTAAAATTAAAATTTTGTTTGTAAAATCCGTTATCACAACGCACATCATTCAAGCAGTACATGGTTGGTCAGCTGACACGAACTCTATTTTGGAACAAATATGGCGGAATCAATCAGCGATGATCAAAAGCTCAAACTAATCGTACTACTTCGAAGTTTTCTTTCAGCTAATACATCGTATCATGTCATGGAGGGTGCTGCATGGTGGCTCAGTAGGTTAGCACTGAAGTCAGTCAAGCATTGGACAGAAGGCACCACTCCACCTGTGTGCCATTTGGAGTTTTTTTCCCTGCACCCCCCTGCCACCAACCTGGGACAGCTGAGAAGATGACCTACTGCAGCCACCAAACAATTTTGAATTTGATTTAATTTGATTGTGTGTGTGAGCGAGTGTGTGGGATACTGGGGGCCTTAGTACTAGCCTCTGGCTAATGGCCACCCAGTCAAAATAAGAAATTATTATTTTTACTATTATTATGGATATTTTGTGTATTCTTGAATTCAGTATGTAAATAGTTTAATGCTCAAAGTTTCATATTGCCAGTTTTCACCCTTCTCAAAATATCCTTTAGAATGTATTTCATGGTTAGAATTTCAGCCGAGGCAAATGCCTTGGTTGCCTCATAGCTAGCTACGCCTTTGTATATATATATATATATATATATATATATATATATATATATATATATATATATATATATACGGTAGACATCAAAAAAAAGTTTCCGTAGCGTAATAGTTAAGTAACGTATCGTAATCGTAATCGTAGTTACGGTGTGCATAGTGAAAATCATAATTTCATTTGGATGCCATTTATCACCGTAATTTGATCTCAAAGCTTATAGAAATCGTAATTCGATCACCCAGGTTCATCCCATCCGACGATTTTGAAGGTGTGACCATTGTAGACTAGCTCGCGATCTCGAAGCGGGGACCATCGTCCTTGATCATCGTCATGAGGGTAATTTGATCTGCAGGCAAATGTAAATCGTAATCCGATCAGCAGAACTAGACCAGAAGCGATCCTTTTTTACCGAGGTTCATCCTATCCTCAGGATCTCGACGATCCGATCATCGTATAGGCTAGCTCACCATCTCGAACCCAACGACCATCCTTCGTGACAGTATTCGATCTCAAAGATAATAAAAATCGTATGCAGTTCGAACCGCAGAGACACTGCACGGCTAGCTGTGTTCCAAGTGCTAAACAAGCTTGTTTACACGAAGGGTATGGGGATCGAAGTTTGAGAAATACGTAGGTAATTCGATCTGATGATTTTGCGAGTGCAGCGTCCTGATTCACTTTAGTTTAGTTGCATATCGCTAGCGTAATTCGATCTGGGATTTCCGTAATTTCTCTGCTTTAGCACCATAATTCGGCCTTCATGATTTATCAACAAATCGTAATCATATCGGAACGTAATTGTAATTTGACCATTTTACGATTACGATACGGAAACTTTTTTTTGGACGCCTACCGTATATATATATATATATATCCTCCTTTAGGTGACTGGTGGGTGAGCTAGGGGTTTCTTGTCCACCTAAATCAATGTACACTTCATGTTCCAGCAGATTTGCAACTTCTGTTTCCTGTTCTAATGCCTTTTTTCTCTAAAAATGCAGGTAACTTAGCTGCCAGTCTTCCACTAAACGCGGAATGGTTCAGTTCAGTGATCAATTATGTTTATCCTTAAGATTGTACGCTTGCGACGCCAATTGAGCACGAAAACACTTGCTGTCGCACGAACGTTATCATGACATCATCACATTAAAATGGTGAATATTCACGGAGGTTATTGTACAGTTTAAGTTTGGGCATTTGCATGATTTCCTCTCCTAAAAAATACTAAAAGGTCCATAGGCTTCTGTAAAAACTAGGAAGAAAAGAAGGCATGTCGGATTGACACGCCTTAAGATATCTGGGGAGAACACTGGATACTAGAAAACCTATGGTAATAGATATCACATGGCTTCTCAGGGAGTAAACATGTTGCTCCTTAACGAAACCATGTGGTAACTGTCATGATGTGTGCAGGTGAACTATGGAATATGCAATATGGGCTGTAACAGATATACAACACTAAACAAAGAACTCTAATACTGTCATGTGTATGCTATATAAGCTGCTGTAATCTGCTGTATATATTCAGTCTCTCAATCATTGTGTGAACCAATGTGCAGTCAAGTGCTTAACAACTTTGGCGACAAGGATAACAGCCATGCAGTTTGAAGAATTTGACCCAAGTAAAGAAGATTGGTCTTCATATACTGAGAAACTCACAGAATACTTTGAGGCAAACAATATTGAACCAGAGAGGCAAAGAGCAGCCTTGTTGAGTGTCTGCGAACTCTAGTACTGTCATGTGTATGCTATATAAGCTGCTGTAATCTGCTGTATATTCAGTCTCTCAATCATTGTGTGAGCCAATGTGCAGTCAAGAGCTATAACAGTATATCTATCTAAATCTTATCTCCTTTTGTCGTCAAGCGCTATAACAGTATATCTACTTAAATCTTATCTCCTTTTGTCATCTCTCAAGCAGCTGCACTGCCTATGTTATGTACACACAGGTGGGCTGACAAGACCTTTTTGTTCAATCATGCTCAATTAATCTAACTTAAGTGACAACTAATGATTTGGTATTTTAAAGGTCCACTGTCACGATTTTACAACTTGGCTTAAAATGAAAGAAAAACCTCTAAAACACTCATGGATGGTACTTAAAATCCTTTGAAATGCTTCGATAACGAATAAACAGCCCACTTTCTGAAATATCGCTTGAAAAAAACGTCATTTTCTTTGTGACGTCATATTACATCATAAGAGGCACCCTACTTGGGCGAATACCATACATTGGAATAGGAAATTAGCCAATTGTTGCAACAAAGAAGGTTCTAACTCACAGCTCGACGCGATCCTTTGCACATGCGTTACTGAAAGGTGTAGCAGGAGTACTAAGGATAGTATTTCACTTCCTCCAATGTCAAAAAAACTAAGAACTGAGAAGGTATTGGCCTGAATTTGCTGGTAGGGTGAATAGCAGGCTGATTGATACTAGCTGTACCAGCTACAATTTGCTGGATGTACGTACTTCAGTACAAAGTTCTATGACCAATGTACTACTTTAGAAGAAAGAATGGGTAAATCTAACAGAAAACTAAAGCTAAAGGAAAGAGTAGCATTGGCTCTACTTCCCATGTGGCTTGTACATTAAGGAAGTCATCATTAAATAATTTTGTAAGGATATATTGATCATTTCACATTGTGCAAATACTTCAACATTATCAAGGTTATGGTGAGTGTGTGAAAGCAGTACACCCAGTGCTGTAAACTGGCAGCAAGTGAGTGACTGAGTAAGCAACTTTCTGTAGCATCTGTTAGTCAGGAAAAGTTTGAATAAATGCATAGACCAGAGGTGTATAGCTTCCAATTGGACATTAATGTAAGTTGTCCTACCCAAGAGGTGTTTCAGTGGTAGTTTACTCCATCTCTGCATGTGCAGCCATAGATATCTATGGTACAGTATAGAGTATCTATGGTGCAGCTAATCCTCTCGTTCCACAATACTTTGAGCGCTGAATTATGCTTCAGGGAGACCCAAAAACTGAGTATCTAGCCTGCACATCACGCAGAAGTTTAGGAATCACTTTTGAGTTTCCTAGTTGCCATTATGTAGGCTGCAGCTAGCCAGGAACGAAGTCTTCATGCAATCAACATCAAGACATTGATCATTCTCTACACTGGAAAGTCTTTAGACTGCGTAAATTCACCTTTGTCATGAGCATTGCAATGGTAGTGTCACGTAGAAGTTTCGCCTTCACCGAAAGATAAAGTAGCGTAGGAAATGGTGATTTCTTCTTCGCTCCCGTTCGTACCTGTACTTGCTTCTGCCTCTTATGACGTCACAAGGTATTCTTGTTTCTCAAACAGGAAGGAAACACCCACGCATAATTGTTTTTTGACGACTTTGCGCCGTTATTCCTCCTTCATCGTAGATCGCATCCCCCTAAGATGGGTATCATTCTTCGTGTTTCAGCACATACCATTGATTTTTGAAATAAAAAATTGTGACCGTGGACCTTTAAGATGGGAACTTAGGTGATATTGCCCTAGCTAGCTGGGTAGTACCACAAATACTACCCAGTGGGTTCCTTTGATGTAAAAAGTCATCAGGAGTTAAGACAAATAATATTACTAGGGGCAGGTGTTCAACACACTAAAATTGGTACTAGTTCTCAATTTTGTACCCACATAAAACTGCAATATATTAAGGCATTCCAGCTTTGCATGTACGCAATACTCAGCAGTTCATACAAAGTATCTATTCATTAATAGGGTATTGAGAAAAATCAATCAAGTATTGATAAACAATATAACCTATTCCTACATATATATTTATGTGTTTAGCTATGCAATTTGACCTTTGCGGTATAAGCAAACCACCACAACAATAACGCAATCACACTAGCAATAAAGTGAGTAGCCAACCAAAACTGCTCTTGAGCACCCTGTGATAAGAAAATGCAAGTAAACAAAAAAAACCATTACTACAAAAGTACAGGTAAACATACTGAATGGTGAAGATCAATAGTAAACGCAGCATTGGACGTAATTTGTTCTCCATTTCTCAAGGCCTATAGTGGTGTTTGATACATATCACAGTAAAGCTCTGCAAATCTACAAAATACAAATTACTTGCCTTACGAATTTCTCCAATAGCAGCCTCATTGAAAAATTGGAAGGTATATGTCCCCTTTGGAATAGTAAAGTGGCCATCAGAGTATGACACCTGATACTTTTTAGTGTCAGGATGGTACACAACTGGTAAAATTTTGCCATTCATGATAGCATACCAAACATCCTTCAAAATGGAGAAAGAATAATGACACAATATAAATTACTTTTTCAACATGCAGTACTTTTCATAATACGTAAACTGGACAATGACCAGCAGTCAGACCATTGAATGCCAACTGTCCATCTGGGTGATGATCGCTGCTTGACCAGGCATTGACCACCGAGCTCAAAGAAGTGGCAGGCCAAAAATAGTAACAAGGATCACGTGTCATATGTTTGATTACTAAAAGCATTGTTGACTAGAAGAGATAGAAACTTCCATTTCCCCTTCTACAGCTCTCATCTCGGTCATTTCATCGTCCTTTTGTAGGCAGACATCTCTCAAAGTTGCTACCCATTTCCCTGAAAATGGTTCCGCAATTGGCTGGCAATTCTCTCAAGTTTGTATATGTAATGTTCTCAACAGCAGGCGACTCACACCTTTGTAACAGCATGTCTTTCTTCTACCAAGATTGTCGATCTGACAGTAGCCTTACATTTCGTCTTAAACCAAGTGTACATGTGTAACAGACTGAACTATTGTGCTGTGCTGTGCTTTATGTTGTGTTGCTTTAGCTATATCAGTGCATAGTGTAGCCTTTGTAGACAAATGACCTATTGCTGTCAGAGGGAGTATGCAGACAACTTGGAATTATCTACTATCACCCAAAGTTACGCTCTGTGAAAAGTAATCTGGAGTCCAAAACCCCTGCAAGAAGTTCACAGGAAAGAATGACAAGTACAGTCCCTCAGGTCAAGGACCTTGAGAGAACAGGACTAGAGAAGAACAGTGCCTCGACTGAACAGAGCAGCAAGCTACAGTTGGAGAGGAAGAGACTGGTGATGGACAAGCGTTCAATCCAGTCAGAATGTAATAAACTGCAGACGGAGAGAGATGAGCTGAAGGAGAAGCTGTCACAAGAGCAGGCAACGCGGCAGGATGCTATCGTTCAAGCTCAAGAAATTAGTCTTAAATTAGAGACTTTTGAGATCTCAAGCTAAGGAGGTGACCACAAGTAGAGCTCACTTGGAAGCTGAGATTGGGTCAATGAACGAGACCATTCAGAAGCAGAAACAAGACAACAATGAGAAACTATCCAACCTGCAAGACTGTATAGGTGGGCTGGAGGACCTGCTCAAGCCGTCGGAGGAGAGGGAACGTGCGGCCCATAAGGCACAACAGCTGTCGGACAAAATACCCATAATGCAGAGCATGAATAAAGAGCTGAAGGATGCAATACTCTCCATGCAATCTGAGCTTTCTCAGGCACAAGCTCAGTTGGGGGAATACAAACGAAATTACGACCGAAAGACTGTGCAACTAATTTCAGAATTGGGGACCAGGTACATGTTTGCTTCCCACAGGATGAGCAAGGAAAGCTACGTAAACTGTCCCAGCCCTGGCATGGTCCATATCCCATGCTATCTCGCAACGATCCTGATCTGACAGTCGCCAAAGTGTACTTCAAGGGGAACACACCATCCAGATCCATCAGTCACGTGTCTGTTTCTGCCCTGTAGGTTTTCCACCCGGGTACTATTGGTACGGCTCCAAGTGCCACTCCACTTGGAACTTTACTGAAATGGATTCAATGGTTTCTTGAAGACCAATCCCCATCAAATAACCCTCTACCTATCCCGAATGACAGTAATGAGCAAACGGAGCTGGTGGCTCAGGAACACAAATGTAAAGTCAAAAGTGATGTAGAACAACCTGGAAGCCGACCTATCTCAAGGTACAATCTGCGATCACGTTCTACTCTCAACCTTACCGCATCACTCAGGATGAGCTAAATTGAGGAAGGGATGATGTAACAGACTGAACTATTGCGCTGTGCTGTGCTTTATGTTGTGTTGTTTTAGCTATATCAGTGCACGGTGTAGCCTTTGTAGACAATTGATTATTAGTTAAGTGCTATTTACTAAGGGATTGTAGTTTGTGCATGATGCTGTATTCGTGAATGTAATTATTCAGTCTGATCCTTGGTGAAGCAGTTGCAGCAAAGTTACATATGTTTCAAATACAAAGCTACTGCTCACTATGTTGCCACCGGTAACTTTCAAGCAGTTGAAGTTTCGTCACAATGGACACATCTGGATAAGTTTTGCTGTTACCTTCATGACTAAAACAACTTGCGCTATGGAGCTGCAGAGAACTCTAAGGACTTCTCAAATAAACATAGCAAAAAAATTAAGACACTTGTGCAATGTTTATGATGTAATTCTGAACATTTGGTGACCGCTTGGAAGTGACCATCCATGGACCCCTATGTGACCACCTACTGAGCATTGACTGCTCACTATTCGACTGCCGGTTGGACTGTTGGTCATTGTCCAGTTTAATATGAAAAGTACCGTAATACTGAGTAGAAACAAAATGGCCATAATTAAAAGCCTCTTGTATGATGCAGTGAACATCAAAGGAAAATGTATATATCTGATATTGCACAAGAACTCAACCTAAATTTTCATGTGCTAAAAACTTTTGCACATGGCTTCCAATCTGCAAAAATTGTGCATGTTTTATCCTGCAAAAATTTGAGCGCATACAGTACTGAAATCTACAATGTTACACTACTGGCAGGAATACCAGGAATTCTTTGGGGCAAGGAAAGCAGAGAGAATTCGCTCTCCCCTCTCCTTTTGCGACCCAGTTGGTCCCCCTTGGCATATCATTCATGTAAACTGCAGTGATGCATTCATAAACCTACTTAAATGGTCAAAAATGGCCTCAGATACCACATTACAAAGCCTAAAAATCAAATTTTCTCCAGGGGAACATACCCCCTACCCCCCAGACCCCCTAATTAATAATATACTGTACATACGGTACTTCCCATAGTAATTTTAACGACGACTGTTCATTCATTACATCTTCATTCAGCATTCGATCAGGGTTCATTCAAGCCTTCGTTCAACCTTCGTTCATTCTGATCAATCACGTGATAGTGGAAGTGTCATAATGCGCATGCAGATGTTGAAGTATAGGGAGTGTGCAGACGAACGTTATGGTTTATTCTAACTATGTGAAACAACGAATTCTCTATCTAATCAGAATAGGCAAGTCTAAGTCTCAGATTGCGAATCCACTAGAGTCAGAAGGCCACCACGTTACAAAGCCCGGGATATCGTATTTTCCTGAAGAAAATTAAAGATACAGGCACCATTACCAGAAGCGGTAACTGGCAGAAAGCCCACCAAGACGCGTGCTATCCTGGACTTCATTGACAGCAAGATAGCTAAGGATGATGAAATTTCATTTCGTTCATTTTGAAGAAAATACACTCATTTCGCCTACTTGTGGAAGAATTCGAAGAATCTCTCAACTAGTCGACACAATGACGTCTTTATAGAAGTTGTATAATTTTTTTGGAAAATGTCAAATTATGACGTCGTGGGTTCAAGCGTTCGTTTGCTCGTTCATTCCACATTTGTTCACCCTTCGTTATTCATTTGTTCATTTGATTGTTCATAACAAATCGTTAAAATTACTATGGGAAGTACCGTACATCTGTGCAATGCCCCAGATATACCCTTCCTACTGTAGCTTCCACATAGTTACTTTCCCTCTCTCCCATATTGCATTACCAAACCCCTCCCTCCTTCGATTTTAGGAATCTCTGTAGCCCCAAATCCTGTATGCAGCCCTGTGATGGGCTCTTCATGGTAGCAGGTCACTAAAATAACCAGGTGTATAAAATTCAGGCTTTCACAGGCACATATACAAAATCGTTTGCATCTACGTAGGTCACTATGACTATGCAACACTCACTTTTTCTGAACTGGCACCAGAGCAAGACAATTCAAACTCCACAATCAAGACAGTTTCTTTGGATAGTATGGTTTGAGATGTGGAGTACTGTCTGGAGATAGCCTTGCAAGAAGCTGTAGGTAAAGAGAGACAAATTAGTCATTCACAATAAGAAAATCTATGGGGATCTATATATACGATAGGGATCAAAAAAATTAATATACAATTCCATGTTACTTTTGTATTACCAACATATTACTGTTCGTGATAACAAAGTTATACAATTGCGAATAGTGCGTACTATGCATAGCGCATAATAAGAAATATGTACACTATGAAATTCACAAGGGTTAAACTTAAATCCTGGAATAAGAATAATAGTAAAAGAAAAGACGAAACTCATCGGTTGTAGTGAATGTGTTACAGTTTTGCAGATTTTGAGTACAGTAGAACTTGAAGTGGCCTCGAGGGAAGGAAAAATAAGTACTCACCATCAGAGGTACGTATTACCATAGATACTCTAACCACTGGATTGGCAACTTCTCTATTCTGTATAAATTAAGTATTATTAATTTTATACGCTATATGTTGTATACAAAGTGTTGATGATGTCATCATATCCTGTTACCAGGCTTGTTACGGTCTAGAACTGTTTTGGTACTTCAGGCGGCACTAAGGAATACAGTTTTAAGGCACACATGAAATCGTTAAAGTCACTGACAATCGACATGCTCAATCCTTCTAAAGATATTCAGGAATCTGGTATAAGACGAACAATAAACGCAGACAATATAAGTAAGGAGTTATTGTTAGAAAGATCACAAAACCGATATAAAAATACACATTGTAACGACGTACACAAACACGGTCGCTTGTCTCGCTAAAAAGCTGTACAAATATGAAAGAGGAGCCTTCGGAGCACCTACTGAACTATCTTTCCTATGGTTCTGCTTTCCAGTAAGCCTCCATTACCACTAAATGTTACTTTAGACTGTTGTCTACTGTGCGACACCTAGCTCTTCTTTCGTACGTCGGAACACCATGTGTTTGGTATCGTTGGAATCCGCCATTTAGCCCACACCGACTGACAGCATACGTAGATAAACGAGGTTTCTGCTTCCATGTCGAGATTCTGACATCTGAAATAGCAATAGCAACTGGACTTTGTATGGTTGAATAATATTCATGCGCCAAAATAATTGTATTCATGACGTGAAACCCTATCTAGACCGTAACAACCCTAGTATCATGCGTAGGCGTGGAGTTGCCAATCCAGGGGTTAGAGTATCTATGGTATTACCCAAGGTAATTTCAATGGTATTGCATGAGGTAGGGACAGAGCAACGAGTACTCATTATCCAGGATTACTTACTAGCCCAGGTACTGTACTTACTAACAGAGGTTGACTATATCTAAAACCAACAGCTCTACCAGATTGCTATTCTTCACAATCGATATGCTTCCCTCTCCAGACCAAAATAGCAAAACCATATGTTCTCCTAAACAAACAGAAACAAGCTTTAAATCTGCTGTACAGTACACGTTTTGAAGCATAGACTCTATGTAACCCTGAGGTGAAGAAACGTACCTCCTTCTCGACAGATTCCCTTAAGGTCTCACTTAGACTCATTGTATCAGAGGGAGTATAAAAACCATTAAAAATGGTAAAAGGGTGTAGGGTTAAAACATGACCATGCAAAAAGGCTGTATCAAAAAAAAGTTTTCTGAAAACACTTGGAACAAGGGTAAATTGCGAAACAGGAACATGGCTAAGTGGGGCAAAAGGTACAACAGGCACGGGGCTAGACAAGCATAGGGTTGTACATACAGCACATGTCATAAAAAAGTTCCCATATCGTATAGTAATCATAATCAAGTTCTATCGTATTACAATCGCAAATTCATAGTATCATGAAGTAGTAAGTTGTTGAGCCTACAGTGCAGCACTAACTCCACTTGATAACAGGACGTTTCGGTCCGTGGACCTTCATCAGCTTTGATGAAGGTCCACAGACCGAAACGTCTTGTTATCAAGTGAAGTTAGTGCTGAGCTATATGCTCAACAACTTACTAGGTCATCATCACCATGCAGCAATGAACCTATACGATTTTATAGTATCATGATGGTAATATCATCGTATAATGCTCAGATGAGGATTAGGACGAAATCATATTTCCAGTGCAGACAACACAGGGCATTTATATCAGCCCACAGCTGCTTGGGATTTGGGGCGTGCACGTACCAAATTTATAAGCAAGGTCACCCCTAACAGTAAACAACGTCACCACAAATTGTAAACTATGTCACACAAATGAGAACGTCACTGAAAGTGCCCCAGGTAAGCAGATACCAATATTAGTGATGTCACAGCCCCGTATCATAATACGTCATCAAAAATGGCCGTTGTTTAATAGGCAAACAGAAATCAGCTTTTCCGGAGGAGAAAATGCCCCACAACTTTCCTGTTTGTTTCACTTTTCGATTTAATGTAGTCTTGGCTATAGGATTTTGCTTGTTGAATAATGCTATAATAAGGTAAGCGAAAATAAATACCGTATTTGTTCCATTGTTTGCCGATTTGGGCACCAAAAAAGTGTTCTTTTTCCAAATACAGTGGAACCTCTATTAACTGGGCAGTGTGGGACCAAGGGGTGCCCGTAACTCAGAAATTGCCCGTAACTCAGAATTCGATCATCATTCCTTCAAATCTAAACCAAACATAGACGTAGATATACAATATAATATACCTCAGACAATATAATAATGTAAGTCATACAATAAAGCATGCATGTACAGTTTCTTGTGTCATGCCAAAGTAGTATAATAAGAAAGAAGTGTAGTTTGTTCCGTAGTTGGAACAGCCATTTTCGCAGCACAGGTAAAATGATGTCATTATCACATAATAAAATGGCTGTTCTTTGAGAAATGGCTGCCCGGTAGACAGAGGTGCCCGGAACTCAGACGACCGGATAAAAGAGGTTCCACTGTAAATGGTTTTAACAAGGTTATAGTAGTGAACAACAAGCAAATTCATATAGTTTAGATATTTTGTTAGCGACTGAAGTAAATTTCGTGAAGCTACAATGTCATCTTCTCCTCCGGAAATGGCAATTTCTGTCTTTTACCGAATTGTTGTTGCCTCAAACTTCTCTGTTTCGTACTTTTTCTTCTTCGGGTGTTCTACAAATAACATTTGTTTAATTTTATAGTGTAATGTATAAGTTTATCCGTATTGGAGGCATAATATGCTATGAAATTTGGTCAAGTTTCGCGACGGCCATTTTACCGTTATATCCGAGGGCTGAAATAAATACCCTGTGAATAATTTTTCAGACTTGATCTGAAAACAGGTCAGATCAAAACTGTACTTGGTAGGACATGGACTGACATGTAATTTTGGCATACTTTAAGTCCAAGAGCTCATAGTACATAGTATCATGTAAATACAATCATTTGTTCACTGGAATGGTGGTAGTAAACTTACATAATGAAAACAAAACAAGTTTTATATACTTTCAATCAGAGTCCAACTTTGTGAGAGCCAAGATATTCATCAATGCTCTTTAAAAACTTAAAAAATTTGCAGTTCCAGAATTAGTATAATCAGTAATTCTGCAGTAGGACTGCGTTTATTATTGTGACATGAAAGAACGATACTATTTATAGTAACAAAATGGCCACTTCTCTCGTAGCCTAATTGCGATCAGCGTTATGTTGCATGAACCTAAAGAGCTCAAATGTAAAAGTGCTCAGTCGATATACGTATTACTGCAAATCATAGCTTTTAGGATATAGAGAGGACTCAAGAATCTTGCAAGTTCCAAATCAAAGGACAAAAATCTCGACCGGCCACTGTGTAAGGCTTAATACTTTTAGTGCGGCCATTTTGTGACTATGTGCAGCATTTGGCCGATGGCCGACTGTTATAATCCCCACTGTATTATAATCCCCACTGTATTTCTGTTGTCATTTGAGAAAATATGCATATCTCTATATTTTCATCTCATTCATTCACTGTGTTAGGTTTCCTAAGTAATATTTCATGTCGAGTGAAGAAGAACTGTACTCCGATTACGTGAAGCAGATGATGGTGCAAGAAGGCTTTAACGCACCCTCTATTTGTTTAAAACTTCAGTTCGAAGGCCTGAGCACCACGAGGAGAGGGAACAACCAATTTTGTTAAGAAGTGTGGAAGGACAGACTCCATATGAGGGAAGAAAGGATTGGGATGCCCGTCGAAAGTTCAATTAACGACGAGGTCAAAGATGGCAGCTCAGATGCGAATAAATGATGAAACTACATTTGCTGAGTTACAGTAGACATCAAAAAAAAAGTTTCCGTAGCGTAATAGTTAAGTAACGTATCGTAATCGTAATCGTAGTTACAGTGTGTGTAGTGAAAATTGTTATTTCATTTGGATGCCATTTATTACCATAATTTGATCTCAAAGCTTATAGAAATCGTAATTCGATCACCCAGGTTCATCCTATCTGACGACTTTGAAGGTGTGACCATCGTAGAATAGCTGGCGATCTCGAAGCGGGGACCATCGCCCTTGATCATCACCCTGACAGTAATTTGATCTGCAGGCAAATGTAAATCGTAATCCGATCAGCAGATCTAGACCAGAAGCGATCATCTTACTGAGGTCTATCATATCTCAGGATCTCGAAGATCCTATCATCGTATAGCCTAGCTCACATCTCAAACCCAACGACCATCCTTCATGACGGTAATTCAATCTTCAAGATAATAAAAATCATATGTAGTTCGACCCGCAAAGACACTGCACGGCTAGCTGTGTTCCAAGTGCTAATCACACTTGTTTACACGAAGGGCATAGGGATCAAAGTTTGAGAAATATGTAGGTAATTCGATCTGATGGTTTTGCGAGCGCAGCGTCCTGATTCACTTCAGTTTAGTTTTGTTGCATATCGCTAACGTAATTCGATCTGGGATGTCCATAATTTCTCTGCTTTAGCACCGTAAATTAGCCTTTGTGATATAGCCACAAAATTGTACTTTACATTGGAAAGTAATTGAAATTTGATCGTTTTACAATTACAATATGGAAACTTCTTTTTTGACGCCTACTGTATGTTTGTTTGGTTGGTATGGTTGGTTTGGCCTTATCGACTAGGAGATAGAAACTTCAATTTCCCCTTCTACAGCTCTCATTTCAGGACATTTTGTTGTTTATTTGTAGGCAGACATCTATTAACTGAAATTTGTTACCAATTTCCTTGAAAGTGGCTCCCGTTTTGGCTGTCGATTCTCTCAAGTCCCTATGTGTAACGTTCTCACAGCAGGCGACTCTCAACTTTGTAACAGCATGTCTTTATTCTGCCAAGATTATCGGGCTGTCAGTAGCTTCACCTTTCATCTTAAAGTTTGTATGTTTCAAATACGAATCTATTGCTGCTGCCAGTAACTTTCGAGCAGTTGAACTTTCGGTGCAAATCATAAGTATAAGTTTACACCCTTACTTTCACGAATAGAACAACTTGCACTACGTAGCTGCAGAAACTTTGAGGACTTATAGTATAAACTTAGTGAAAAATTCAAGACACTTGCATAATGTTTATGATGTAATTCTGTCCACTTAGCAACCACTTGGAAGTGACCGTCCATTGACCCCTACAAGACCCCCTACTGAGTGTTGACTGCCGGCTATTCGACTGTCGGTTGAAGCGCCAGTCATTGTCCAGTACATTATGAAAAGTACCACACATAGGTAATTCGATCTAATGATTTTGCAAGGGCAGTGTCATGATTCAAATTCAGTTCCGTTTGGTTGTACTGTACAAGAAATAATAAAGTGGACGTAAAACAAGAGTAGTGTGCTTCTACGGATGCCATGTTTACAGACCATTTTAAGCACCAGACTTTTTTCTAATTTATGCAGGACTTTATTTTCACAAATTTCACAAATAGCTTTAGATTCGCGAAATTTTACCCGCAAATTTTTCTTAACTGCTAGAAAATGGCAGCCGTAACTGTTTACGTAAATAATAGATCCTGGTTATCAGGCCTATGTTTTGTTGCATAAATTTGGACACCCGATTATCCTCAGTAAAGATGTTCAAGTTCTTTCAAGTCAGCTTACACGGAAGCCAGGGCACGCTGTCCAACCATCTAGCTCAGAAACGGTGAAATGATGGACATGATTCAAGCCTATAAACTTCAGAATCAGAAGCACCAAGCTTTGTTGAATATGGTATGCTGCACACATTATTCAAGATCTTCACCTAAATGCGTGAACAGGACGACACCATATTTTTAGCCTGGCTTCCTAGACTAATAGCCTCCATGCGCTCGCGAAAATAAAAACGCGAACAGTTGAATTTCAAGTGATTTGTGAAAAATTACATCCCGTGAAAATTTCGGACAGTACGGTAAATGGGTACGCGCACGTGAGTGGAAATCTACAGGAACAAAATCGACATGAAGCGCAATTTCTTTAGAAACTTAAGCGTTCAAATCAAGGTATCATCTTCCAAAGGAATGGATGTCTCCCCAAATGTCTATTGTAAGCTTGTACAGTACGGATCACGGAAAAGTAAACAATTTAAAATTTCACCTTTAGCTCTTCAGATAAAAGTTAAAGGAATAGCCCTAAAAGTTAACTGTTAACCGGTAACTCCCTACTACCAGCTCGCTATATGACGTAGTAATATTCTTACACAATAAGTCGCCGAAGGTACATTTTAGCCTTGTTGCAGCGAACAAAAGTGCTGTATTGGGCTTCGAAGTTTCATTCAATTGACTTCTTGTAATTTTGAATCTGGTTAACGAGAGATACAATTGTCATCGGATTCCGATGCATTGAAAGCGATTCATCTGCGATGTGACAGACGGTGTTTGGAATCCAAGTCGAAGGTGCGTAGAAGGCGCAACTGAGAACATTCAAATCAGCAAAGGAGTTACTATTAAGCATTCATCATGACACATTGCTTGTAATACGCTGATGAAATGATCGCTAAAAAGCCTTTGCGCACCAACAAAATGGCGATGTTCCGTCTCGTACGTCATTAGCTACATCACAAAGATGTGTTACGTATCAATTGGAAGTTAAATATTAACGGTTAACCGTTAACTGTTAACTTGTAGCTTCTTCCACTGAAAGTTAACCCAAAGCATTAACTGTTAACTGGTTAACGTTTACTTTTCTATGATCCGTACTGTAGTGTGGTGCATACGAGACTTATGGCGAGTGCGAGACAGCCATGAAAATGCCACGCTGGCACGAAGTCAGCTTTTTGGAAACCTTTTTGAGATTGTTGAAGGAAATCAAACCGAAGAAGGAGAATTCCGCTACTATCTTATACAAAAACGCTCAGCTACATATCAAGGATGTTTGTACGTGGCCACCATTTTTATGACACTTCATACAATACTGTGCAACTGTAATTTTGTTGAATTCTTACAAAGTTTTGCTACAGGCGTAATTTTCAGCAACAACGGACATTTATGCCTAAAATTACAGGCGTAATTCAGCAGTCAAACGTAAACTTTATTATTTCTTGTACCGAATATCGCAATCGTATTTCAATCTGGGATTTCTGTCCTTTCTCAGTACAGTAGAACCTGCATAATCCGACACTCAGAGGGAAATGAGTATTATGCTGGATTATGGAGGTTGTCAGATTATGAAGAATTTATTACAATGTCGTGTGTATTTATGTAATGGCACCAAATAGCTATGAATACACAAATCAACAACAATATTAACAATATAATAAAACAATAATCAAAGAAATTAAGCACTGTTCTACTATTACTGTATAGTCCAACTACCAGGTCATACTTTAAAATAGTCATCCAGACTGGATTGCTTCAAAGATGCTTGCTTTTGAACTATAATGCCATGCTCCACACTTTGCAGCAAGCGATCCACTAGGACTACATTGTCAGCATCATGATGTGAGAAAAACTGTTGCAGTTTTCCAAGGTAAGTTAGTGCTTCATGTGGGGATATTTCTTGCAGTACAGTGGCATCTTCTTCATCTGAATCATCTCTCTCCTCAACATCACCCATGGAGTTGCTGGATCCTTGCAAGGTTTCTCGGTATTCTTGTACAAGAGCTTCCTCCCATCCTTCAATACTTTCAGTGGGCACACCACTCTCAGCCACCACATACTCCTCTACATCCATGTCAACCGACATCCCCAGTGAGCTTGCTGTCCCAAGCAATTCACAAAGTTCTGCTTGAACATCTTCACATGAGTCCTCTGATGGCTGTGTATAGCCCGGCCATTGAAAACCACATGCAGTAAAGCATTTTGTTATTGTAGTTGCAGGTACCATATGCCAACTACGAGCGATCCAATTCACCGCATGTAGAACATTGAGTTGTTTTGTTAGTTCTGTAGCAGAAGTGCAGGAATCTATTCTAGCTACAACATGCTTGAGCAGTTGTTTTCTGAAATGCAACTTGAACATCTTTATTATTCCCGCATCAAGTGGCTGCAAGCATGAAGTAGTGTTAGCTGGAAAAAACTTGACAGATACATTGCTAAGGCAAAGATCCTTACAGGCATGGCTTGAGCAATTATCCATGAACAATAGTATACTTCGCTTGTGGAGTTTCATCCTTCGGTTGAGATCACACAGCCAGTCATTGAAGATTTTGGAGGTCATCCAGGCTTTCTTGTTAAATCTCCAATGCACTGGAAGCTGACTGATATCAATACCCATAAATGCTCTTGGTTTTTGTGCCTTTCCGATGACTACAGGCTTTAGCTTCTCACCTGTGAAACTGCAAGCAAAAAGTACTGTCAGCCGCTCTTTACTTTGTTTGCCACCTTTTACCTTTTCACGTTTCTGTGCCAGAGTTTTATCTGGTAGCGCGCGGTAGAAAAGTCCCGTTTCGTCACAGTTGAAAACATCCTTTGGGTCGTACTTCGAAAGAATGTCGCCGATTCTCTCCTTAAAGTCGCTGACGACAACAGGGTCCACATCGGAGCTCTCTCCCGATATTTTGAACTGTTTAATATTATATCTCTGCTTCCAAGACGTCAGCCAACCGTTACTGGCCCGAAAATCTGAGATATCCAACTCTTCAGCAAACACCAGAGCCTTACTTTGGAGAAGAGGTCCACTAATCGGCAAATTCTTTGTTCGTGCCTGACTGAAAAATGAGAACAGAAGTTCATTCAGGGAATCCATAGGTGTCGATTTGTTCTTGATTCGTTGACGCTTCGCAGAGTGGTTAAGCTCCCATGCGTCCAAATACTGCTGTCGTTTCCTCAAGATATCACTAACTGTGCTTCTACCTACACCAAACTTTTCACCTAGCTCCTTCTGTGACGGCTTTGGAGCTGAGTCACTAGCTCTGATCAACTCTACCTTCTTTTCCAAGGTTATTTCAATGTGAGACCTCTTAGAAGTAGCCATTTTTTCCTACTAGGGTCGGTTTGCAAAGGTTTGTATTGTGCATTGGGTGCCAGAAACACTGTCGGATTACGGATTAACGAGTATCCGGATTACACAAGATGTTTTCTACAGAATATTTGTCTGTCAAAGTAATTGTGGTCGGTTTTAAGAGAAATCCGGATTATACAGTAGTCGGATTATGCAGGTTACACTGTATTAGCACCGTATATCAGCCTTCGTGATTTATCAAAAAAATTGTAATTCATATCGAAACGTAATTGTAAATTAACCATTTTATGTTTACAACAAACTTTTTTTGATGCCTACCATATGCCGACTATGACCTCACCAACTGGTGACTGCATAGTCACTGAATAAAAGGGTCTGGACTAGGAGAGGCTACCCTTAGCCCAGAGGAAAGCAATGACTCAAGCAAACTATTATACGGTTGGCAAATTCTAAAGCAATTATTGACCTGTCATATGAAAATTGATCCACGCCAAAATGGACCCCAATGCCATTTTTACGTAGTTGCCAAAAGTGGTCCCACCAAACAAATTTTGGTAGCCAAAAGTGGTCCTCCATGACCAAAATTGGACCAGGAGAGGACCATGTTTAGGACTCCTTTGGGCATGCCAAAACTATTTTGATGTACCACTTTTTGGCAGCTAAAAGTGGTTCAGAACAATACTAGTACACTAGAATAGTACTGTATGTAGAGTGCAAACATCAGATTGCACACTCAACATGCACTACATGGTACATCATATACATTACACTGTTATATCTTATCATAATGGAGGTAGGCCATTTTTTTTGTTCGCACTAATCTGACGACCCATGCAAGGAATTCGCAGCGGACTTTCACTAACGTTCCCAGCGCTGTTTAGAGGGTGACCTCAAAGGGGGTTCTCTCCGTTTGCTTGCGAAATGAAAGATTTTGAAAATTTGCCCGTACTTGGCTGCGAGACATTATCTTCATTTTATGGACGAACACAGAGTAAAATACGGATATTCCATGTCAATCCTTTGTCACAGATCTCCTCTTAGGAAAGAAAGCGATCATTACAAAACTATTCAAACTTTTCGACACTATAGTTGGTGAGTGCTATCTATATAAGTGGAAAGTTTTATCCCCTGACAAAGACAGCTGAAGTGGTACCGACGAGAAGAGTTGGCCATTTTGAAACTAGTCGACTTTTACAGCGTGACGGTTTGAAATTTATGTACAATTTGTGTGCCGTGTGTGTACCATGTGTGTGTGTGTGTGTGCGTGTGTGTGTGTGTTGTGTGTGTGTGTGTGTGCTGTGTGTGTGTGTGTGTGTGTGTGTGTGTGTGTGTGTGTGTGTGTGTGTGTGTGTGTGTGTGTGTGTGTGTGTGTGTGTGTGCCTGCCTGTGTGCGTGTGTGTGTGTGCGATATGGTGTGCCTTTGATATTGCACACCATATCAAAGGCTTTACTAAAATAAACCATGGCAACGCCAAGTAACTTGTTATCATCAATTTCGCATCTCCAGTCATCAATCATAGAAACAAGAACATTGTGGGTTGTATGGCATGGTCTGAAACCGAATTGAGATCGACTCAGGATAGAATGGGTCTGTAATTAGTCATACAATTGCTGATGGACAACTTTCTCCAAAACCTTGACAACTACAGGCAGCACAGATACGGGACGGAAGTTACCTACATCAAAGTTAGATCCAACTTTATGTATAGAAGTTACATGAGCCAATTTCCAAGCTCGCAGTACAACAGCCCCCCTGAGGCACTGGTTGAATAGGTAGGCCAGGCTTGAGCTAATTACCGGAGCTGTCAGTCTCAACCATTGTGCACTCAGACCGTCTGTTCCTGACCTCTTGTTCACATCAAGTCTACTTTACATTGCAAACACGCACTCTTCAGAAATGTCCTCAGAGCAGAAGACACTATCAACATGAGGGATCAGATCACCAGATGTGCATGGCTGGTTATGCACAGTTCCAATCAAGCTTACAAACTGAGAGCTAAATGCATCAACAATGCCCTTACAGTCAGTTAGTGTCTCAGTGCCCATCGTTACTTCGGCGATTGGATTTTTGACGCCACCAAGAACTCTAGCAATTTCCTTCCAAATCTTCTTTCTATCTTTAGCCTCCTTTGACACCTCCTCAAAGAAGGTAAGCTTGGCTGATCTCATGGTTATGAGGACAGAATTTCTCAGCTCTCTATATTTACACCAGTCAGCCTCACTGCTCAGTTTTTTGGCCTTCCTCCAATAGTGATCCCTATCCTTCATCAATTTTCTTATTAGTGGGCTGATCTATGGTAGTGTTTTACTATGTATCCTTAACTGTTTACATGGTGAATGCTTGTCGAGAATGCCAGAAAACAAGTGCAGCCAAAACTCCTATTTGTCATCAATACTACTCAGACAATCCATGTCTATCCAAGGAGCAGACTGCAAATCAGCTAATAACTTCTTAATGTTGCACTACACAACACTCGTAACATTGCAGATACATGGTTTCTTGGTCATTCGCCCCTCTACAATTCCATATATCATGTCATGGTCACTAAGTCCAAAGCAGCAGCATCCACTCTGTACAAATAGATCTGGAACGCTTGTGTAGAGAACGTCAATCAATGTAGATGAGGATTGAGTCACCCTAGTCGGCTCTTTGATCAACTGGCAGAGGTTCAATTCTGTCACCATGCTACTGAGCAAGGATGCACAGCTGTCTTGACTAAGGAGATTGCAGTTGAAGTCACCTAGCATAACAACCTCAGCTGTTTCATGTAAGGCATGATCAATAACGGTATGCAGTGAGTCTAGCCATTCTGGGGATGACTTGGGGGGGTCTATGTACATCGCCAACTAAAAAATGCCTCCCAGAGACTGTGACTTCCACCCAGATCAATTCAACACCTTCAACTTCCAAGTCCATTCTCTTAACACTTTTAATAATATTGGATACAAAGACCAAAACACCACCACCTGCCTTGCCTACCATGTCCCTCCTATAGACTTCATATCCATCAACTCCAACAACTGCATCATCAACACTTTCAGACAGCCAGGTCTCGCTTAAGCCCAGAGCAACATTGTGCCCACCTCCCAACCAACCAATAAGGAGATCTTTTAGCTTGGAGTACACACTTCTGCAGTTGAGGTGGACAACAAGTAGCCCCTGTTTCACCATAGGGATGTGTGCTACATCCTGAGGTTTGGGTTGACTAACAGTATCATCAGGTGAGGAAATATCTAATACTGTATCACACTCAAAGAAACTATCCAACAAATTCGGAAGGGCACACCAACCACAATACCACTCATCATCAGACTTTGCAAGACTTACGTAGACACTTTTTGAAACAGACTCGCACTTTCTGTGGAACAAGTTGTCACAGCCGTCACATTGTAGCCCATCTTGGTTAGATATAACTGACTTTCCACAGATCAGACACAGGAACTTGCTATCCGGGCCTGGATTCTGTTCTACATAACTCAATAACAGCGCCAGAGAGCAATGAAACCAAGACAAACAGAGATGTAAACACAGGCAAAAGCCAGAAGATAGTAAGTGTAAAAATCGGGTGGGACAACTTGTGGATTGTAACTGCTGCCGTTGATTAATGGCAGCACAAGTGATGACGTGTGAAAGCAGTCTTCCAGGAGCCTTTAGCAGCACAGGAGTCCCAAAACTTGGAATTATAGGGTCCTCAGATGAAATCACACTAGTAGTTTTTTTCGTCATTATGTCCTTATCTAACCTTCTAAATATTCTTATTCTCCAGATTCGACATCTCTTAGGCCTGTTGCACAAACACAATACTGAGCAATCCACTGTGAGCTTACAGAATGGAGATTTCATCATGCGCAGTTTTCACACTTAATAAATTCACAAATTTTTTGTATAATGTTACCGTAAACATTGTAGTCCATCATTAAAACATGCTAAAGTACACAAGAATAAATAGAAAAACATATGCAAGCAAAAGAAAGTTTGTTATAGTTTGTTCAACTTGATAATGTGTCATAATGGGTAAACTGCTAATGCAGTGTTAGCCCAAAAACAACCTCGAAAGCACATTTATCTGCATTGCAAACTGCCAGTAAACGTACTTAATGAGACGTACATCTCCACAAGCTGAAACCTGGGAGAAATCTTCAGTTTTGTTCTATTCAGTGGTGAACGGCTTCGATGAATTGGAATGCAGGATGTTTTTGCAGTTTTGTGCGTAACAAATTTGACTCAAGGCCTTCTGTTATTGTCTAAACTACTCTTCGGGAGCACTAGAACCACTCAGGCAAGTAGGGCATTTCAAACTAAACTGCACAGAGGCATATCTGACCAAAAATTGATACTTGAAGCAATTAGCCTTGGAGACGGCCATCTTTCTTGAGTAATAATGAGTGTTCCCCCTACAAAACTCTGTAAACTAGTTTGTATAACTGTGTTTATAGTGATCCAGCTACGTTTTTCTGTACTTTTGAATGGCTATTGTACTGTTTCAACTACTATTTATCAGCTTGAAAAGTACACCTTCTATTAAGTGCTTCTTGCTCTATCTTTTGATACAAAATTCGTTGCGATTGCACAATGTTCGATCCTCGCAGTACGTAAGGGGTACTGCAGAACAGACCCAGTTAACTGGTATTTGGTCCTTAAAAGGTTAAATCACAGCCTGATCTTGTGTAAATCACAAAATTTAATGATCGCCAATATTTCCGGATATACGGTAAGTCAATAGTCCCCAAACCCTAACACTTCTTCATGAAAAGAAAAGTGGACAGGTCTGGCTCCGCAAGACTAAGGACACAAAGGTCAAACAGTAGTCTACCCAGCTAGACCATCCCCGCAGGTGCCCTACAGGCAGAAAAAAAGCAGGGACGGTCTAGCACAGATAGCGATTACGTAGTTCACACATCATAATTAGAAGGTGATGAAAAATTAGCTACTTGTACTCGTCCACGAAAGCATTCCCATTACCAAGCTTTTTCGTCGAATTTGCAAGAATTTGTTAACAACGTCAGCAGCAAACTACGGACATTTAAACTTTGACAAGCCCACCATGGCAAGAACACTGCTTTTGCATAACTTGCACCAAGAAGTTGCCCACAATGTATAGAGGGATACTCTAACCATCTGTAAGCCCTGCTATCGTCATCTAACGAGTATCAGCAAGGCGTGGAAGGGTGCCAGTGATGCTAAGTCCCACATGCTTGCCCCTACATATACACCACTAACAGTGGTATCTTTGGTAAGTGATCGCGATCCTAGTGGATTTACCGTATCCCATCTGCAGACAAACAATAGTGTCCATCCCAGCTAAATGAGCTCTTAGAGAAGCTCTCTACTCATTAATAAGCATAATACCTTCATTCTTAAGCTTGGTTAAAGCATACTTGAATTGCTCATGCTCGCTAGAGCTGATCATAGTGAAGTTCACACCTTTCACCTCTTGGTTGGTTAGAATTCCACTGCCCACTTTTCTGGATTCCGATGCACCCATTCGTCATAGTGTGAACTAATCGCTATCTTTGCTAGGGTCGAGTATCTATAGCTAGACCGTCCTTGCCCGAGTCCCCGCCTTTTCCGCCCGTAGGGCGCCTGCAGGGACGGTCTAGCTGGTTAGACCATAGACACGTAGTATAGAGTGTCTATGGTTAGATTAGTAAAACAGTGGAAACTGATACAAAACCTAAACAAAAATAGTCAGCTTTGTATTAACAAAGCCCTCTTTACTGTCAGCCACCAAAAGGAGACGTAGATTTTTCAGTTCTGACAAACCAATAGCGTAGCTCCTACTTTTCTTGTTTACTTCTAGATACTGCTTGGGTCGAGTATCTATGGTCACTCTATAGGTTACCCTATATAGATCGATACTACGTGACGCATAGAGTGTCTATAAGACTATTACAATCTGTCAACTGCGAGGAACCAAACCACCCACTGTCCCAATTATTCCATAGGAAGCTCTAACAAAAAATACCGAAATTAAGTGAGGACCTTACCGTTGACAAAACCAAATAACGCTATAGCCAGCACAAGACAATACGCTAGTACGTTCTTCCTCCACATATTGTACACTTCGTCTGAGGCAGCAAAAGTTCACCGATCTATGACACTATCCAAATCTGCGGTCCCACCATAATTTTGTACCACGTGGGCAAGATTTAGTCTCGCGTCGCCATGCAGCCCCGACTTCCGCTTCCACCCACGCTGCACCACCATTTTACACCTTGGGTTTACCTATAATCATGCAGGTGCTGCATGGGCAAATTCCAATATCCCACAGATGCAGGTTGTAGGAATTGGCACACTACGCCCGGTCCAACCAAATCTGTGGCTAGCTCTTTCTATGTACAGCCATACAACTTGTACAATGCAAAAAATATTAGTTGGTACATTTATTGATGGGTACTGTAAGCAATTTTAGGGGGGGCACTTAAGTTAGTAGGGTGCCGGTGACTTAGTAACCATGTTGTGATTATTGAATGATCTTAATTTTGTAAATGAATGAATTGCTCACATCGAATAGAAAAAATTGAAAACTCTGTAATCTCCCGGGTGTCTGCAGGTAGAGATCTCCAGGTGGGAGAACCTTGAAAGGAGAAAGATTTTTGCCGGAGAAAAGGTTCTTAGGGCAGGAAGGTTAAGTTAATTAGAGGAGGAGGATCAAGTGTTGTGGTAAGAGGTAGGACAGGAGAAAAGCTTGGATAGATAAGAGGGAGGGAGAGTTTGCGTACATGCATGCATTTGTGTGTGTGTGTACGTGTGTGTGTGTGCGTGTGTGCGTGTGTGTGTGCGTGTGTGAGTGTGTGTGCGTGTGTGTGTGTGCGTGTGTGTGTGTGTGCATGTGTGTGTGTGCGTGTGTGTGTGTGTGTGTGTGTGCGCACGCGCACGCGTTGTACAGGCTTCATCGCGAGGGTCTACACTTTGTGTACATTTATAGCTAGTCTTGTTATAATCTGTAGCTATAATTACCGAGCGGTTTAGCGAGGCTAATTGTTTCCATCATATAGGAGAGTCTGATTGAGAAGCCCACGCACTTAATCGTATATTTTGGCCAATATGTCGTTTCTTTGTGCGCAAGTTGCAAGTCGGCGTTAAAGTAAAGTGGCAGTGAAGTGGCAATAACAGAAGTGGGCAAACGTGTTCTATATGATAAGGAAAACGTTATGTGTATTCCCCACTGGGTATTAAACAAAACACGCCCAAAGTCACTTACGTTTGGGTCCCTGACAGTTTTTTTTTCTATAGTCATAATAAATTGGCTATAATATTTTAATAATAGTAGTTTGCATGCAGTTAGCAAGTAGGGATTCTTCCCTTCACTTGCCACTAAATCAAGTTGACCTTCTCTGATGGTTGACATGTGGCAGGCATGTTTGGTTGAGGATCGGGAACCACAAATGCAAGTGATGGCGCACCTCAGCAGCAAAATTGACACTTCACATTTCATTTAACATCCTGATATATACATGCAGCTCATTTTCGCTGGTATTGCCGGTATGCGTTTTCTAAAATTATACATGCAATACAGCAAAGAAAACATTTAATTGAGTACATAATTTATTCACTTTGACTATTGTTTGTCAAAGTCTAAGTCTGAGAGATGTGGAACATGCACTGGTATGCCAAATATTATTATAATGTGACATCAGTGGACTTTCAAACTGATATAGCAAATGAGTATATAGGTATATGCACATTTACTTATATTAGTTAGATTCTGATTTTAACTGGATTATACCATGTGAAATGTGTCTGAAGACAGCCCTTTGCAGAAACCATGGATTTCATCGCAATCAAACAAATCTAATGTAACTCAAAATTTGAACCTATTTTATACACAGCAGCCTGTGTCACAACTGTACTCCAACCACCTGAATATGTCAAATCTACAAATTTAAATGCACTTACGTATAAATCATCTAAAACACAATGTCATGCAGATTGGCTACACATCACAGAAACAAATTTCATGTACGTATGAGCAGCAAGTTATAAATGAAAATGACATTGTGTGATGTATGTTCAATCAATATGAAGTTCATGGATTCAAAAGAAAGGACTTCTTGAAAAAACTGACTGCTTGTTCAAATAGAACCAAATGATAAACGAAAAATGTTTGCAACTTTGTTTCAATCACTCGTGCAGTTGTGTGGTGGTACATGAATTACAATATTATTGATTCAGAATTAATCAAGGTCCACAAATGCATGTGTCCAGGTAAATTGACAATAGTATTGTGTTGAGGAAGCATTATTATATACTTCTAGTACCATGAACTGCGACTTGGTATCTTGTGCAGATTACGTGCAGTGGTACATGTCGCATGCATTGCTCAGTGCTATTGTCAATTTGAATGTTCAAGCAGGCCAAATTAAACCAAGCATTGCAATTCAATTGAATCATGTACAATGAGAAGTGACCATTAATTTTGCAAATTTAACACACTGGAAGAAATAAAATAAAATATATTTAACTTAACAGATTTGTGTCAATCACTGATGCATGACTCAACCAAATTGAATGTCGAATGTCACAAATTAACGAACGTTACATTGTCGTACAACCTTGTTTCAGGAGTACTGATACTGTAGTCTACACACTATGTCTTGCAAGCATGTGGCAAATGAGTAAACAACAAAACTACTAACTTTGCATCTGGCCATTGCAATATCATTACACTCAATCTAGTATTACAACTCAAAGCATGAGCATACACATCAGTTGTGAATTCATAAGTAGCAGTCAAAATGGAATGAGTCGAACACAATTCAATTTCTATTTCAAAAATTCAATTTCCGTTTTATCAATCGCGAGATTCTGAACTTTGTTCACAACTAGTATAACAAGAATAATATATATATATATATATATAGTCTCGTGGACCATAGATCCACGCATAGCGTCATAGGTACTGGATTGCACTTCCGTTTCCAATCATCTATGACGAGACCGAGAAAATCTTGCAATCTCAAAGATTGCGCAATCTCGTACGCCATTTTGCCATAGTCTATTATCGCATTTTGTATTAGTCTCGTACCCAGACCCACTTCCGCCCGCCCAAATAAAATGGCGGGCGGAAGTGGGTCTGGGTACGAGACTAATTTTGTATAGGGTGCTGCGACACTAATAATAGGAAAATGGCGCATGATACTACTACGACTGCTACGGCCTGTAGTCTGGGCGAGCACCCAGATTCGAGTTTATTGTCCATTGACCAAGAAGAATTTGCAAGGCTCCAGGTAGACAGACTGATAATATTTTTGGCTCTGTATCCTGATCTTTTGGAGGATGTTTTTCCTTCTTTGTTCGTGTATTTGTGTGTTTGTATATTCGATGTATACTTATTGGAGATTTAATGAGCTTAATGCCGTGTGCTTACCGTTGCACAAGACTCAAAATCACTGCAGGCCAGCCATAGGCATGAGATAGAATTATTTATTATGCACTGTGTTGTCATATTACGTATATGCTCAAATACTGTTTAAAAGCAAGCGTTATGTAATGATTTTCACGACAGCATGCTAATACTTAGCTATTGTAGTCTAAATTATGGGTATTCATATTTACATTAGTAAAAACTAGCGGCAAGGCGGCCATTGCACCTTCTTCCCTAGTTCGGGTGGCGGGTGCAACCCTTATATCAAGTGAAGAGGTTGTATGTGTATAGGCAAATATTTGGTCTTCGAGCACAACCACCCTTCTCCTAGTTAGTCACACTGGAACTACCCTTATATCAAATGTATAGTAGTTACGTACATGGAGTGTGATTCCTGCATCCTGCGTTAGTATTTTAGCTGTGGGATTTAATTTAGTTACATGTATTATTTAATTTAATTTACCTTAATAATGTAAACCTATATTTCCTTTATCAAACCTCAACTTTTTAGTTTTTGTCTTGTTTTGTCTTGTCTTCTCTTAGTCTTGTTAGTTTTAGTTTTAGTTTTCTATATAATATATTATTTTTATTACAAATTCCTGAAGTGTAACCTTCTATTCATAATAATATATATATTATGTTATAGTTATATCCCGGTATGAGCATGATATCCAGGTTATTGCCCGAGACGAAGACCGAGACGAAACTGAGGTTACAGGCAAAACCTGGATATCATGCGAGTGAACCGGAATATAACTAACTTCTATCCCATGCAAATTGATTTCAAATTAGTAGGCTTGAGGGCAATAATTGATTTCATTAACACCAAATTGACTCTATTAACACCTGGTAGTTATTACCCGGGTGATAACTACCATCCATGCCCAGTTTTTCCTTTGATCTTTCACAGGTTATACAATGGGAACGGGAGGTTTAGCGATTTACACACCTGAGGGCGGAGCCCGAAGGTGTGAATCGCTAAACCTTCCGTTCCCATTGTATAACTATCTTGTACCATGATGCTGGACATCCGAAGGCGTAGCCCGAGGATGTCGTAACCGTTTATTTTCCACCTATTTCTACTGTGCTGCGAACAGGGAGATGGCTGATCCTTTCCTATCTCAATTATTTTGCGATTGCCTTCAATCCTAGTCCATTCCTTAACTGATAGGGCCGCTTACGACCAGCCAACGATTAGCTAATATGACCGCCTACAGCCGAGCCCTACAGTTCATTGACCAGAATGCCTCTATCCCGTCATTCGCTGATGATCGAAATGCTTCCATCCACCCGTTTACTGATCCGAACGTCTTTAGCCAACTGTCTGCCGATCTGATCGCCTCCATCCAGCCATACTGTGACAAACGCCTCCTTCCAACCGTCTGCTGATGCGAACTCCTAACTGGTGGTTGAGTGGACGTGTTCAGGTCGCAAGCAGCCGTATCAGCTAAGGGATGGACCAAAAACTCATCTGGATTGAAGGTAATCGCCAATTCTGATAGGAAAGGATCAGTCATCTCCGTCCACATTGTGGTAGAACAATAAAAAAAGGCGGAAAAATGAACTGTGCTAGCTGAAAGGAATATACACCTCATGAATTCTTAATGAGTTGGATTAGTGAATTATACACCCAGCCACATCAAAGGATACACCCACGCATCATGGTACAAAAATAGTAATATATACAGTCAAACCTCGTTAGTGAGTACACCTGGGGACCCTCCAAATTGCTACTCACTATCAGTAGTACTTGCTAACCATGCAGATTAATATTATGGGTTATAAGCTGGGGTATCATATCCTTGTACTTCCCAACCAGGTATTCCTTATTAACAGTGTTCCTTCTAGCGAGGTTCTACTGTATGTAAGAAAAGAAGAGTTTAAACAGGCAACAGTTTATCTCTGCAACAATGATATCAGGTTTGTGAAGGGGTTTTATCCTTCAGCTTTGTGTTTTCTGCCTTCGTTGCAATTTGAAGAAAATAAACTGCCAAGTTTCAGCCAAGGCTTGAACTGCCAAAATGTAGTGAATTTTCTTCAAAATTGCAGTGAAGGCGAAAAATACAAAGCTGAAGGATAGAACCCGTTGTTGCAGAGATAAACTGTTATAACATATTCACAAGTAATTTAGGACGAGGGGTGGTAGCCCCACAGGGTTTTTTTTACCTGAATTACTTGTTTCAACATCACAATCTCAATTAACTCTATTCATCACCCGCCATTAATATTATTCATCACATTGCATCACCAACTGTCACACACCATTACTGTCCATTAGTTAAACCCACGCCCTGTCTCTTGTATCATACCACTGAGGAAGGTATCAGTTGGCTGCTGAAATGTTTGATGAAATAATCTCATTTTGGCTATAGTGATTTCCAGTAAGATTATCGACTACAATGTTACCTAGCCATCCAAGTCTTTTCTCAAGTAGGGTATGTGTACATGGAAGGCATGTGCTCACATAACTCTTATAAATTTATAGCTTTTTTGTAATGTATGCTCATATGTATGTACATAGGAAAGCATATTGTTGAATATTGCTCCCCTTGTGACTTGTACACATGTGGGAAACATTAACAATAATAAAGATGTATTTCTTTAATTTAGTCTCAACTTTTAAAGCTTCGGGAGGACAATTATGTCTTACGGGAGGATATTGCAAAGAGAGATGCAGGTATTCAGCAAGAGTAAACTAATAATATTATGTTGTAGAGGTTTGTATTTTGTTAATGTACATATTTATAATAGAGATTAGTGGTCTTCAAGTCCAGAGCAGAGAATTGGAGAAAGCTCGCAAGGTACATACAGTTGCATGCGGTTTGAACTGTACTCCTACATTCTTACTGTAGCCTATCAATCACTGCTGTTAGTAGTTCAGCCTTGTAAAACTCACATAGTTACGTAGTCTTGGTCTTGGTCATTTCTGTTGATTTCTGGTAAATGGATGTTTATTACAAATGTTATATTTTTATAGGTTATCCAGAAGAGTAAGAAAGGAAAGGTGATTAATGTCAATGTCATTTAGCAAGTTAGGCATTGATGTACTTTCCAGGCATGTGGCTAAATTATCTATTGCAATAGGAAGTCCAGGCTTTGATTGAAGAAAATGAAAGGTTGCAAATCAAAATAGAAGTACAAGAACAGGAATTCAAACTTCAGAATATAACTATAATGGATGAGTTGTCTATGGTAGGTACCTCTACTATCTTTTACATCTAAATATGTTAAAATGTACATTGCATGCTGTTCAAGCGGTATGTATGTGTATGTATGAGTATCAAACCATAGAAAATAGAAATATTGCACTGGATCAGTTGTGAGATACTCATAGTAAGATATCTTTCATACTTTCAGTTTGCATGAAAGCTGTTGGTGAGGTGCAGGGTTTTATCTGGTGTCAATTTTTTTTTGGGGGGGGGGACCTACACATTTGTATGTACACATGCACACACGACATCCTGCAAGCATGTGTATTCAATGATAATAAAAACACACACTCATGCATGCAGCATGCACATCAGTTTTTCTTTTAGAATAATAATTAAAATGGGGCAACAGCAAATTAGAGTGATGTGATGTAACAGGCAAATATATGTATGTCGAATGATGGTGGTCTAAACTAGGGGGGTCTGGGGGTATGCTCCCCCAGGGAAATTTTTAGTTTTTTGCCTCATAAGATGATAAGCGAGTCTGTTTTACACCACTCAAGCTGTTTTTGAACACTGCACAGATCAGTCTGTTGCAGTTGTGCATGTGTGTTATACAGTACCTGTAGCTAGGATAAAATTTCAAGGGAGAGATACCCCTTGTACCCCCTCCCTCTGAAAGAAACCCTGCACATGTGCAAACATTCGCAAGCAAAGATAAACCTTGTGCAATTTAGAAGTCTTAAATTTTGACAAAATTAATGCATTCACTGTAATTGCTAAATAAACATACTTACCAATGAACTCAAGATTTATTAATACAAGTTTTTAATGATACATATTAAGCATTTTTTGGAAAATTCTACCCTTTACAAATGGCTTCATGATCAATTCATGACAGTGTTCATTCACAAAATGAAGGCAGCATAATTTTAGTTCAGGGGGAACCATATCCAGGGTCCTCCCCAGATAAAACCCTGAGGTTGTATTTGGTTCTTACTTTTCACAGTTACGTTGATGGAATACTGTACACTATACTGTACGCATGTTGATGGAATACATTGATGGAGTACTGTATACTTAAAATTTTCGCAAGCAATAGTTTTCATGGATTTCACAAATGTAACCAGTTCACAAATACCGTATAACCGGAAATTTTTGCAACGATTTTAATTTGGCAAATTGACATTTCGTATCAAGTCGCCAAATTTTATTCTGCAAAATTTATTAGTTGGTTCCTATTAATTAGCTGAGAAACAACGAGAACTGGTGGTCCACTGACAGTGCAGCTAATTGTTCTTTGCTTAGTCAGGAATAGGGCACACGCAGCAGACATGATTCGAGAAGCATGGGTAATAATCGTTGTTCTGCGCTTCACAGTAACAGCAAACAGGCCCTCAATATTCTTGGAGTCACGGTAGCATTTCAATTTTCCTTTATGTGTGTATATATATCCGTATATACCCGGTACGAGCATGATATCCAGGTTATCACCTAAGACCGAGGCAATGCCGAGGTTGTGGACGATGACCTGGATATCATGCGAGTGAACTGGAATATAACTAACTTCTATCCCATGCAAATTAATTTTCAATTTGTAGACTTGATTGGCAATACTGTAATTGATTTTATTAACACCAAATTGACCCTATTAACACCTGGTAGTTGTTACCTTGGTGATAACTACCATACATGCCCAGTTTTTCCTTTGATCTTTCACAAACTGGATAGAAATATATATATATCATAATACCTATCCTAAAGGAACATTTAAAGTGTATGCTGTGGGAGGCCCTTGATTTAAATACATTTACCTATAGTGGAAAATACAGGCTGAGATAATAAAGGGTGTATAAAAACCATTTTAAAATGGTAAAAGGATGTAGGATTGACACAGGATCGTGCAAAAGGCATTATCAAGAAGGATTCTCCAAAAACACTTGGAACAAGAGTAAGTTGCACAACCGGTACAGGGCTAGCTGGGCAAAGGGTAAGACAGACATAGGGCTAGACGAGCATAGGGCTACACATACATGAGGCTAAACGGGTATAGGGCTAGACAGAGTTTAGTTGGATTGAGTGCACACTGTGCAAATTCCTACATCCCACACGTGCAGCACATTTTACAGTACATATGCAGGTGCTGCGGGATGTAGGAATTT
>CAUJGJ010000332.1:2080000-2095000 GCA_963170055.1 Halisarca cf. caerulea | reverse complement strand
TGGGTAGTATACCAAGCACATAGCACTCCTACTAAGTTTGAGCATAGTTTGTTCCTTATAGGGCTCAGCTTTATGCCTCAGTTGTTGCTCTTTTGTTACCATATAGCAGGTAGTATGGGGGTAAAAAAAATTGTGGTTGGGAAGGGAACCACAGAATTTTTTCTCACGAAATTTAGTAACAGTAAACCATGCACGCCAACACTAATGGCTCTTTACGCTGCATGTGGTACAGATCTGGAGAATTCACAAAGGAATCAACAGTCTCTCGAACTCAGTACAGGTCCTTATTTAGGAACTTTAAGAAAGGCAACAGCAGTAATTTATCTAATCCCGGTGAACATTTAGCGCATTCAGCACCGTTATTGTTGCTAACAAGGGAGTTGGCCGAAATTGTTTGCATGACTACCACATTAAGCCTTCCTAATGCATAGAATAATTATTGTATGTATCATTTTGGCAATCTGAATGCAATTCAAATGTTATTTAATTGTCGCATGTTTTAAGCTATGGCTGAGAAGCAGCAGCAGCCGAATGTTATGGATAATGTTAATTGCAAGAAAACTGTGTGTGTTCTATGGTTGTGTGAAGTGTCCATTAGACTGGATTTGTGATTGTGCAATCAGTCTTCTAATTATTTTGTTAATGATACGATTTGTAGGTGTAATGTTCAGTGTTGTGCATGTAAACTTGTCTGTGATCATTGCATCCTGCCAAACACTTAACCAAAGTGTAGCTGTATAGTGCACTACAATTTTTTGTGTAATTTTGTGTCTGTGCTCATCGCTGTCAGAATTTTCCATCAGGTGAAAATTCCAGTGAAGAAATACAACCGGAATGTGAGGATACTATGCAATTTCAAACAATAGCAGAGGAAAACAAACTGTTATATGGACAGCTAGCAACAGTTAAGGTAAGACGTACAATTTTTATGTGAACCATTTGTGCTATGTGCTGCAGTGTATCGGTGCTTGAGCTTTAAAAAAAGGTGCAGTATTTTTTAGTTAATTACACATCTGTATTTTTGTCACTTACGTATGTATGTTGTATGCATAAGATAATATGTAATGGAATGTACGTATAGTACATTGTTGTGTGGGTATTATCAAAGGATGTACTGTGCATGCATTCACAATGTAAGCACACTTTTTTTGCCATGTGTGCACAGTGCAAGTCTTTGTAATCTTTTCACACTTCTTAGACTAATTAATTGGTGGTTGTCTCGCACAAACAAGACTAGGAAATATACCACACATTATTCACCTGAGTTAATTTATTTGCCTTGGTGTGTCTGTATCAATGCTACAGCTGCACAAGGGGTACTACAAGTAATACTTATGCATATATTACATACATAATATAACTAGTTATGAACATATAGTTCAGACCTCACTATGATAATTCCCAGACCCAATAGCGTATGTTGGTCTGGGAACTGGGATGTTGCAGATGTCCGACATCATGGCTGATGCCTTTTGTAGCTTAAATGCTACAATCTGAAATCCTACACCTCTTCTTTATCAAATTTTAAGAATCGGTAGACAGAAATTCAAGATATTTGTGATTTAGACCTTGTAACATTATAGTTTTGAGCTTCAAATGGAACAATGGGACTGTCAAGTAAGCCAAGATTTGATAATTCTTTGGCGATTTACCGAACTTTCTGTAATCTAATCGAAACGGTTCAAGGCTTATCTTGTAGTGCACGCATATTCAGGTAACTGTTTACTATCAGTGTGTTCTTCAGTCTTGAAATGGAGCTGCAATTTGAGTTGAAAATATCTGTTCTGAGCCAAAAGGTGGCATTTTTCCCTACAAAATGCATGGCCGACCTCGATTGGACTCCCTTTGATGATGGAAACAATTAACCTCACTAAACCACTCGGTAATAATAATTACTCTGCAATGATTTACCATTGCATTTGTGCATAAAGTTGTATTAAATTTAATGATACATGATGACCACCTAAGTGGAAAGAAAAATGAATACAAGTGCGTGAAGTTGTAGTTTGTGTGTGTGTGCTTAATTGTGGTGTGTGCGTGTAGGTATGCTTGTGTGTGTGTGTGTGTGTGTGTGTGTGTATTGTATGTGTGTGTGTGTGTGTGTGTGTGTGTGACATGTTAATTTGTGCATGTGTGTTTGTGTGTGTACACGTTCATCCATATGTACATGTGAGCGTGACCAATATACAGTGAAATCTCTTTAATTTGAACCTTGATTTTCCGGTAAAAAAATTCTAATTATCCATAAGTTCTAATTAACCAGCCACATATGTACTCCCTACATTAGGAACTGTACATTTATCAATGTTTGAATTAAGCCAGATATTCTAATTATCATGATTCTAATTATCGAGATTTTACTGTATCCATGTAGTCAGTGTGTTAATCCGTTTCAAATGTTCACCGAATTGCAAAAAATACATATTTTCTTAAAACGAATCATACCTCAGGGTAAATTGTACTACAGTGCTTTGAGAGAAGTTTGATCATGAAATTGTTCACCTTCTCCCTTTCAGAGCTAATATACTCACAGTTAAACTTTGAATTATGGATGAATGCCATAGAATCTAGATAGTATCAATTTGGGCTCCTTTTGATTACTGTATGAATTACATGATTTTGTTGGTTATATTCTCTCAGACATTTTTGCAGCATCATACCTTCAAATTGCAATTGCCTCCTCTTTCTTATTGTGCACAACTGCACCAATAATTATGTTCAACGGTTTTGTATTTCTCACGTGTGTTTTGTTTGTAGTGTAATCTGAGTATGTGCATGTTTACAGTACCTTCACAGAAGCATATACATACATATGTCTAAGGAATAATTTGTATCTGTATTTATAAGGATGCATATGTATCTAAGTAGTTACTACATTTATTGTAGGACACATTCCAGAGTGAAATTGAAAAATTGAAAATGAATAATGCTGAGGTCAGTCTTTGATATACCTTTAGATTTTAGAAATTGAGATTTGTTCTTTGTGCAGCTTGTAGACAAATTGAGACGAAAACAAGAAAGGTAAATGTAGTATAATATAGTGTCCCCACCTTTATTTTGTGAAATTAGTTCTTTGGTGAATCTCTCCATTTCTGTTGGCAAATTTCAGTATTCTACAACTACAGAAGGAGAAAGAATCTTTATTTATACAAAAACAGTACGTTTTCAACATTATTTTTCTCATATTAGTATATATGTGTTACCTGTTTACATACAGTACAGTCATTTGATGCACATATCTGTGCTTTTTATGCAATGCACTAGTGATGCTATGTGCAACAGATAATGTGGTATACAGTATGTGCATTTTGCATTTTCATTAGTGATAGCTTGACTAGACTTTGTAATAATGAGTTCACTTTCTCACACCAGTTCTCAATTTTGCTATGAAATTCGCTCATAGTCCCACAATACTTGCATATGAGAATATGTTTCATACATACGTACATACTGTAGATACTCCTGTCTAGGTGCCTTCATTGGCAATTCTGTGTAAGTACTGATGCCTGAGCATGTCGCAGTGCTTTTTGATCAAGAAGTGGTAGACAGAATATATACAGTATGTGAAACTATGTACACTTGTATCTGTACAGAAAGAACCAATCAACTTACCATATCAAACTCTATTTTGGTCATTTCCAACCTTGTGCTTTTACAATATAATGTATAGTACACATGCTATCAATCTCAATCGAAAACCTAGTCATTGCATGTGAGAAAATGTGACCAATACTTATGTTATATCATCCATTGTACTCACAGTATATCAGCACTTTTTGTGATCAGTCAATCCTCTGCCCATGCACAGCTGAGTATGATACTATCTGAAAAGAACTTGGGGGGTTGTGTCCCCTAAGCAAATACCAATCTCCCCCAAAATACACAGTACAGTAGAACCTCACAAATGTGACAACCCTTTGGACCGTTGCAAGTGGTCTTAATTTTCAGGTGGTCTTGTTTCTGAAAGTACTGCCCAGAATAGCATGGCACATCCAGAAGTCATTCCATAGACACAGGATGCACATAAGGCAATAAAACTGTAGAAAAATTGTACCATCACACCTCTTTTATTGTTACTCCATTACGATGTTTAAAAAGTGACCCCAAGCTTACCATCTCTTTCTACTGATGTTGTCATTTCAGAGCCTAATGTTCACAGGAAACAGTAATATCCACAAATAAGTGGTCTTAATTGTGAGGTTTTGACATCCAGAAGAAAAAATGTGGTCTTTATTCTGAAACTAATTTCCATGTAAAACTATAGGAGAAATTCCGGACTGCAACAAAGTGGTTTTAATTCTGAGGTGGTCTTATTTCCGGGGTGGTCTTATTGCGAGGTTCTACTGTATATGACAATATGAAATTGCATTGATGTACAGTGGGTTCCTCCAAAATTTTCCTTGATCAGCCCTATAAGGTATAACCATCATGTCCTATTTCATTACATTATGTAACTAAGCTTCACTTTGTCTGGAAGATATGTATGCTTTTCCAAATGGTCTTATATTCTTGCTTGTATATATTGCCCAGTGTCTGCTATGTGCTCTTTGTTAGTGTTGGTTTCTCTAGATTAACCTGTATCATACACATAGCTAATGCATACTGCAGTACAATTTCTGTTTTGGTATCATTTTAATATACATCCAGGGAAGCAGGAAAAGAAGCAATGAAAGTATATGAAGCACAAGTTGAGGTATGTTTACTTTTATTTTACCAAAAAACATCCTCCAAAAACACTTAGAACAAGGGTGAGTTGTAAACAGGCACATGGATAGGTGGGCAAAAGGCAAGACGGCATAGGGCTAGACAAGGATAAGACTATACATACACGAGGCTAGACGGGTATAGGGCTAGACAGAGTTTAGTTGGACTGAGTGCACACTGTGCAAATTTCTGTATCCCCTGTGTGGGATGTAGGAATTTGGAATGTGGACTCAGTCCAACTAAACTCTGTCTAGTCCTATACCCATCTAGCCTTATGTATGTATAGCCTTATCCTCGTCTAGCCCTATGATGTCTTGCCTTTTGCCCACCTATCCCTGTGCCTGTTTACAACTCACCCTTGTTCCAAGTGTTTTTGGATGTTTTTTGGTAAAACCTTTTTGCACGGTCCTGTGTCAATCCTACATCCATTTACCATTTTAAATGGTTTTTATATACCCTTGTTCGTGCGCTTTTTCACTTAAATCGCAGTTACTCGAACCATAGCATAGATTAGAGTATCTATGCTCGAGTAGAGGCTGTTAAAGAAGGTTTTCATTGCAGTTCAGAAGAAACGTAATCTAATCTTATAAGAAAGAAAAAACAAAAGTGAATGGGTGGTGCCTGGGGTGCCTAGGCACCACCCTGAGACACAAACCCAAGAAAAAAGGGAAGCCATTAAAAACTGACCTTTACACTGCAAAGTAGTAAGACTTAGACAGAGGTAGATACAGACAACTATTTAGACCATTTTAATTTATATTAAAATTATCTTCATGAATATCCATAACATCCACTATTTCTGGCCTTCTGTACTTCTATTATACAAACTAGGGTGAAGGCAGCCAAAGGCTGCCTTCACCCCTAGTTCAGGTGGCGGGTGCAACCCTTATATCAAGTGGAGAGGTTGTATTGAGTGAATTTATTGATTTGAGTGTATAATTTCTATATCAAGAGCAAGCTCATAAGCTAGTGCTATTATGGAGTACGGTAGTACTCCATATGTAGGATTGACACGGAAAAACATGGCCGCCATACATTAGCGCAAATTTTGTTTTCGTCTGAAAACTAATGATGTAGTACAGTTAGTAGCATTTAGAAGTGATACTGTTGCCTTTTGACACACTAGCTATAAGATGAAGTAGTTAAAACCCTTCGTAGGCCAATTTCTTTAAAGAACTTTGAAATTTTAGACGAAAATGTATGGCTACGCAACACCAGTACCATTTTAAGATTATTCTTATTCTTCTTATTCTTCTTATTCTTCTCGTCGTTTTTTCGAACTGGGCTACAGGTCGCCACAAAGGGTCCAGAAGTCTCATCTTTCGCCAGTGAGCTCCGATTGTTAGCGCGAAGTGCCTTTTGTAGGTTTTGAAGCAACACCTACACTTCTATAGCGAGAAAAAATTTAATAGGCAAATCCCATACATTCACCGGATCAGCAAAATGGCTACACGAGACTAGGCATACGCGTAAGTACACAAGGTCTGCACTTCGATGATCGTCGACTTCAGCGCTCTTTTTGTTCGATCATTTGTTTCTAGATGGGTACATTGATATTACTCAGGTAACTGCATAGATTTCTAGTTTCTTTATCTTACAAGATTTGATCGTGTTCCTTCTCAACTGCAGTGGAAACCTATTCAAGCAACCGTTTCGCTATAAAAGGAAAAACTGCACGAACAAGGGTGTATAAAAACCATTTAAAAATGGTAAAAGGATGTAGGATTGACACAGGATCGTGCAAAAAGCCATTATCAAAAAGGATTCTTCAAAAACACTTGGAACAAGGGTAAGTTGCAAAACTGGTACAGGGCTAGGTGGGCAAAGGGCAAGATAAGCATAGGGCTAGACGAGCATAGGGCTACACATACATGAGGCTAGACGGGTATAGGGCTAGACAGAGTTTAGTTGGACTGAGTGCACACTGTGCAAATTCCTACATTCCGCAGCACATATGTACTGTATAATGTGCTGCACATGCGGGATGTAGGAATTTGCACAGTGTGCACTCAGTCCAACTAAACTCTGTCTAGCCCTATACCCGTCTAGCCTCATGTATGTGTAGCCCTATGCTCGTCTAGCCCTATGCTTATCTTGCCCTTTGCCCACCTAGCCCTGTATCGGTTGTGCAACTTACCCTTGTTCCAAGTGTTTTTGGAGAATCCTTTTTTGATAATGGCTTTTTGTACGATCCTGTGTCAATCCTACATCCTTTTACCATTTTAAATGGTTTTTATACACCCTTACTGTAACAATTGTTGTAATAGGCCAATGTTTGGTTTTCAACCACCTTTTCCCCTAGTTAGTCACACAGGTGCAACTCTTATGTATGTCAAGTGACATTTGAGGGAGGGGGGCACAAACAGGGGGTATCTCTCCCTTAAAATTTTATCCTAGTTATAACACACATGCACATTTGCAACAGACTGATCTGTGGACTGTATTCAGAAACAGCTTGAGTGGCGTAAAACAGCCTCAGTTATCACCTTTGAGGCATAAAAACTAAAAATTTCCCGGAGGACCATACCCCCAGACCCCCTAGCTTACACCACTATCATTCCACTTACATACGTATCTGTCCCTCATCGCATCACTATACTCAGCCATTGCCCCCCGTCTTCATCATTATTATGAAAGAAAAACTGATATGCATGCTGAATGCATGAGTATGGCTTTTAATATCATTCAATACACATGATTGCTGCACGCCACGCCATGTGTGCATGTGTACGTACATACGTATATACAGATGTGTAGGTCCCCCCCCAAAGATTTGACCCCAGATAAAAACCCTGGTATAGTAATCAAGTTACATTTGAATTTGCTTCGAAGCTACTTTATCACATGTGCACTCACTCACACACACACACACACACACACACACACACACACACACAGTGACACAGGGACGCATACAAACTGTAAAGGAATCCTGCACATCATTTATGTTCCCAAATAAATATCTAACAGGATTCTTGGTATTTCGCAGCATAAGCGACAGGAAACCCATACGTATACCTACTACGGATATCATTGTGCACGACACATGGCTGTTGACATCCTTAATTTTGCCACCAATGCCGCTTTAGCTTCCAATGCATGAGTTATTCCACCTGTGAGTGCACATGTGATAAAGTAGCTTCGAAGCAAATTCAAATGTAACTTGTCTACTATACCAGGGTTTTATCTTTATCATTAGCGACAATCTTCCTTCTTAGACTATTAACTCTTCTCTTCAAGTAACTCTTGACCTGGCGAACTTGTGGCTACAACACAATGGTTTGAAACTAAACACCCTTAAAACAAAGAGTATGTTAATACATTCTGCTAGGAAGAAGGTTGACAGCAAGCTGGTGTTGAGAATTGATGATGTGTATGTAGAACAGGTTCAGTCCTTTAAGTTTCTTGGAGTCTTGGTCAATGACACTCTGACATGGTCCGATCACATCAATTTGGTTTGTAACAAGGTCACCCGTAGCCTCCACCTTTTACGTCGCCTCTCTTGGTTTCTCCCTCAGCCCCTCCTTCTTCTGTATCTAAAATCTTACATTCTTCCTTCCTTTGACTATTGCGATGTTGTCTGGTCTGGGTGTACTAAGGATGAAGCTCTTCACTTGGAAACTCTACTAAACTTTGCTTGTCGTACTGTCCTTCGTAAGTGTAGAGATTATTCTGCTTCTGCTGCTCGTTCTGAACTTGGTCTTTCTACTCTCTCCGCCAGAAGAAAGCTCCACTTGGCTCAAACTGTATTCAAATGCTTGTCTTCCGAGTCTCCTTCTTATCTTTCCCAACTTTTCTCCTCCCCCTCCTCTCACTATAGCACTCGCTCCTCTTCCACCCACCAAATAAATCTTCCTCCCTCGAGAACTAGCTTCGGACAAAAAGCCTTTAGCTTCTCTGGTGCTTCATTGTGGCAGTCTCTTCCTGAGAAGATGAGAACTTGTGCAGACTTCAGGGTGTTCTCAGAACTTTGTAAAGACTACTTTTTCTAATGACTTCATTGTAATTATCTTATGTGTCATGGTGCGGGGGCGAAAGTTGGGTGGATCAAAGAGTACCCTGCTACTCTGATGTAGCCCAGGTAAAGGGTCTTGTCAATCTCCTGCCAGCCAAAACCCATTCATGCCTTATTAATTAATAGCTGTCAATTGTCACATTTTGCAGTGTTTTGCTTCACCATGACACATAATAGTTGTATCCTGCCTTGGTGTGCTACAGCAGCATAAAGTGCCAATTAATTGACCGAGGGTGTAGCACTTTATGGCTGCTGTAGCACACCAAGGCAGGATACAACTATTACTTGTATTCCATCCCTTACTCTATTTAATTAAATCTTATTTAATTATTTCTATTCCTGCATTCTTGAATGTAAATTCTGAACTTCATTTTTTTTAAATTTTATTTATTTATTTATTTATTTATTTTTAGAATTCTTTTGTACAAACACTTTCAATCTCTTTTGTATATACGTTTATTTTCTACATGTACTTTTTTCCTTTTCTTTTCTGGGTGCCACTAATAGTAGCCCTTGGCTGGCAGTTCCCCAGTCTAAATAAGAATACTTGATACTTGATACTTTTAGATAAGAACACTCACCAAGTTTATTTTGGAACATTCACCATAGTCAGAATTTACTCGTATCTTTTTCCCAGAAGGAGTTAGCGGACAACCATTTCGAAGGCAAAAGTCGTATTCCTGTCAGGATTCGTCCATACAACAAACATGGTGGCTTGTAGGCTTTGTACGGGCTATTTTCAAAAATTTCACCATTTCGCAAGTAAAAGTGAAGAGCCTTACAGTCTCTTTCCAGACCCTACAGTTGATGATCACAAACAGTCGTCCACAGTCAGTCGCAGCGTTTGTCAGTAAACTGCGAACAAAGAATTAGCCTACTTTTATTATGATAAGATGTTCTGAATTGTGAATTGTCGGCCATTTTATGACAGAGAACGATTGTGCAACTATACCCTAATAATCAATGAATAATTGTTGCAGCCTCACAAGTGAAGTCTCTGAAAGAAAACATGCACTATCAGGCACCACCCTATTTTTTTTAGTCTGGATCCGCCAATGTAAAACTGAGAAAGTTGACTAAAATTGGCGTACCCAGCTAGAAGCAAAGGCTCAAACAAAAGAGTGCTGAAGTCGTCGATTATCCAGCGCGTGGCCTTGTGTACGTATATACAAACGCATTCACCTAGTCTTGTGTAACCATTCTGCTGATCCGGAAATGGTTGATCCAGCAAATGTATGGGATTTGCCTATTGATGTACTCCATAATAATGCAGTTTTTCTGTAATGTGCGGGCTTTGTGTGGTGTTACACTCGCTTAGAATTGGTGTATCAAAAATTCTCTGCATTTGGAATCAATATTTGGCATAGTTTGCTGAAACTTGTGAAATATATTATCTTTGTTTCTTTCTTATTAGATGCTAACCAGACAACTTGCAGACATGCAGGGAAGGCTTGATACTTTTGAGCAAGTTAGATTTTCTACATACAGTACTAGTACTAGCATACCATACTGGTGTGCAGTGTGAGATATTTACATACATGCTGCTATTCTCAACCAGGGGAATTCTTTACGGTTATCTGAAGAAACAAGCAGCATCACAGATGATTTTAGAAAAACACGTGAAGAGAATGACCAGTTGAGGCTGCAGATATCTGTGAGTAGTTTCTTTCCTATACTATTCCATGAAATTTGTGCTAGACTGTATGTACATGTATGTATCGTTTGAGTGACACATATACGTACATACTGTACAAACATGTACCTCTAAAAAATTCAAATTGACAGTTCAATGCCATCAGGAAGGAAAATATTTTCCTTTTTATGCTGACCGATTTTCTGTTAAAAAAGTGGGGTTTTGTGTCACTTGTCTATAGGCACAATTTCTTATTTCATACAGTATGTACATACATATACACTTGTACCTATGGCACTTGTGCTGTGCGAATATACTGTATACGTACATATGCAGTATTTACATTTTACTGCAGTAAGACAATTTACTGTCTAAGAATTCATATGTTGTGATCTTCTTTGTTTCATTGAAAGTATAAATGGCCATGGGTATATTGGTTAGGTCTAAGCAAGATGCAAGGTGCTGTTTTTTCCTAGTGTATTGCATCAATGATGATGCACACTTACATGTGTATTTATCCATATCTCAGAGCCACGAGCATGAAAAAGAACAGTTTGAGAGTGATGTTAAGGAACTTGAAGGAAGAATTACATCATTAACAGTCAGGGCTACAGAAGCTGAAGAGGTACGTAGGGGATACTATTGAGGTTTTTGTACCCATGTTGTACAATGGTGGTAGTGTACAGTACATATAGTACAGTAGTTTGCTACTATAATAGGTTCCACATGTCGTGCAAATATCTATACATGCTATTAACACTACATGTGTAATCTTATGTTTAAGCTTATGTGAGTATGTATGTATAGTGCTACATGGGACCACACTGTGTCCTAGTGCCTACCCCTTTGGCATGGTGCACTTAAATATATATTAATTGATTGATTAATCGATTGATTGATTGTAGTATAATATATGATATTTATAGTATAGTTAACAAGAACTTTGCTGTACTATATATATGTTGAGTTGTTTCCAAGCCCCAGGCAGGAATAAATGTAGTAGATCGGTGGTAGCCATCTGGGGGCCCATATGTTATGGCAACTCTTCTTGTCAAGTAACAAGCTTGATATCTTTTTGAATTTTGCCACTGTAAGTGGCCACACCATTAGTATTCTACTTAGACGGTCATTCACCATGTCAAATATAGGTTATCCAGCTGGCTTCCAGACCATCGATGAGGGCAGTATAAGATGGTACCTGAGTGATAGTATCAGTACAAGACTAGGACACCATATCAATGTTATTTGCAAGATAATATTCTTCTCAAACAGAGCATTTTCATACTTTATGGCTATAAGGCAATAGTAATATCTGTTACTTAGCGCTACATCATCAGTCCTTATACTCAAGCAGTATTATTATCATTTTTTCATACTTTACAACCTCAAGGTAGATAAGCAAATATTTGCTGCTGATGTGCTGAAATTGAATGTGTGTTTGAAGGACCAATAACTGATTTAGAGATGTGGCCTAAGCAAAATTGTAAACTTTCTCACAGTAAAGACCAATGATGTAGCACGGAGTAACAGAAATTACTATTGCCTTATAGCCATAAATGGGGATACGTATTTAAGTAAAGTACAATATGATAATCCTTTAGTAATACCAATGGTTGGGACACTATGTGGTACAATGGACAGGGACAGCAGAGATGGTATGTACAAGTGTTATCTGGATCAGAATAAAACATGACGTGATACCATAAGTACTGTGGCAGTTGCAGCCTGATAGATTGATTTAGATAGATATACAGTATACAGTATGTGGCATAGTCGCACCACTCTCTTAAATTGGAAAAGATTTATAAGCTTATGATATTTTTTGGCGAATCTCATACTGGTATACTACTGACAGATTTTTATTATGATCAAAAGTAACATAGATAGACCTTTGAGCAGATCACTCCTCTACTCTGCATACAGGCATATGTCCTCAACAAGGCTTCCCTTGTATTGCAGTAGTTGCGTTATAATGGCTGAGCATAACAAGTTTATGTACATGTTTAGGGAGAATATTCACTTTCTGGACATAATACTGTACATTTAATAAACTACTAATGATTCATAGGTAATTGTTAAAGCCTGCTGTACTCAAATCCACCTTTTGCCACATATCAGAGGTGATTCCCACAGGTGGTAATGGTGTGGATTAGAAAATTTATTTACAGTATGTGTGTTGTTTGTATGGCTGCAGCTTGCTGATAAGAGAAGGCAGACTATTAATGAAATGTCAACCAAAGGACATGAAAAGGATCAAGAATACCGAAGCAAACTTAATAAAATGAAGGAGCAGTGGAAAGTATGCCGAAGGGGTCGCCTTTTATGTATACTGCTTCAGAGAATTGTATTTCTGTATATTGCAACCTCACAATGTAACAACAGAATGTAGGAAAATGGTGTTAAATATGTACATATACTGTATGTATAGAACATTTGTAATTTCCTTATGCATTTGCTAATGATCATGTGCCATGTTGTGGGGTACATACGTAACATGAAGTATGTGATCTTCTCCACCCTTTTTCAATGTTTATTTTCCTATGTTTTTCTTATTTGCTTATATATATATACAGTATACTTGTAATATTTATTAGTGTTGCAGTTTCAGCTTTGAATCTGGATCCTTTGTTCCTGGGATCTTTTCAGACTAGTATAAAACTTTTTAGTGTTCTTTTATTACATATGTTCTATTATGTAGAATGATGTTGAACACTTCAAGAAGGATCTGGAAACTGCAATGGTAATCTAACCACATGTGCGTTGATCCATTTTGCAGTGTTACCATTGTTATCATGTTACTTAGGAATCAAAGAATCAGTTGGAGACAGAAAAGGAAGTTTTGAACAATGAATTAAGTGTAAGAGAAGACCTGAAGAATAGTTTTGCTTCCCTCAACCAAAAACTAGAGGAAGAGAAAGTTTGTAGTAAATTGTGTTGTATAAGTTCATGTAAATATATGCATACTTGTGTTGTAAATTCACTGTTCTTAGAAACAATGGAAAGCTGAAAAGGCAAGTCTGATTGAAGACAGAGAAGCACTGAGAGAAGAGCTCCAGGAAGAAATAGTGGTGTGTACTTCCCTTGTGTTATTGCATAACTACAGTATGTATCTTTTGTGATTGTGGGATTGGTTTAGTCTCATGTAGCCAGACCCTTTTCCCATTCTCTTCATTTCCATTCGGAAGTAAAAAGAACAGGAATTAGTCCGACTGCACAAGACTAGTGGTCTTATGTACAATAAGTTACCTTCCATCTGCTGATAGGCATTAACAAATGAATTATGCCAGGAAAAAGAAGCTTTCCAATGCTTGTCTCAACAATGTGAGGAATATGAACAGGTTCGTTTTGTTAAAGTGTGTAATTCTACTCTTTTTAACATGTTTCAATTATTTGCCTTGGCCGTGGACCTGGGGAGTGTTCCCGGGGAAGTGACAAGTGATGGACAGTTTTTTGTCAGAAGAATTGGCTTCCATGCAAGTCCATTTCTCCCACCCAATATACATACGTATTGTATGTATCGAAACAGTGCCTGCGTACATGTGTGGTTTGTACTGTATGCTGCATGACTGTAACATCTGCTAGTTTTTTCTTCACCTTGCTCTAACATCTTTTAGCAATTTTTTAGTAGGGACGGGTGGTATTGGTTTTAATCAGCCATGATTACTGTCCAACAAAATTCACAACTATCACAATAATGATTAGCTTTTGCTACTGTACAACAAATGCCTGCAATGTGAACCTACTGTATTTGGCACTACCTTGGCAATTTGTGTTTGAAAGTACAGTTTTAAGGTTTAGGTATATCAGTTATTGGTGCATCGTAGACTATGTGTACATGGTGCAACAAATGGTGAGTAACTTGATGGTAGGACATTTGGGGACTGTCTGAATCTGCAATGCCTTCTGTTCCAACCACTTTGAAGATGTTTTACACATACACATTTTATCTTTTATCTCCTTCACTCGGCTGAGTGCAAAGTCCTCTTTAACGTATGATTTGACTTAGCAAGCATCTAGAATGGTATGCATCCTTTGCATTTGCCAAACCATTTCATCTCAATGCATATTGTCTCAGGTGTTGATGAATTTTCATCACTCTGACAAGCGCCTCAGTTTGGCCATGAACTTAACCACTGTCTCTTTTCCTTTCTGGGTTCCAGTTTGAACTAAAGTGCTGCCTGATTGCTGAGACGGAACTGTGTATTAGTATTCCTTTACCAGCTCTTCCAAAGTCTTGTCATTTAGCTTCTGTACCTATCACTCTTTGTGTTCTCTTATGCAAGATTTGTGTGGCAATTCATCAAGCAGCTGTATTGCTTAAGTGTCCTCCACTATTCTGTAGTGTTATTTTGTGTGCAAGCAGTTTGCTGCAGTTTGTTATTGTATCATATGTGTAGATGTTAAAGGACAAAGATCACGAAGTTGCTATTGCTGAGAGAAAATGCATTAATCAGGTGGGTTAATACTAGTTAGTGATAGATATGTACCATCTATTCTCTGAATTCTCACTAAAGATGAAGGATTTAAAGCGTCAGGTGCAGCAGCTACAGAAGAAGGAAGAGAAGTTGCAACACCAACTAACAGAATTCAAAATATGGCGAGGTAATTTGTTTTATTATTTTTATACTTTGAGCCATTATATGAAGCT
>CAUJGJ010000332.1:2072500-2075000 GCA_963170055.1 Halisarca cf. caerulea | reverse complement strand
AGACCATTTTGATGGGAAAGTAGAAAGAATGACAAAAATGCAGTACATAATAGATAGAAAGCTAGTTCTTAGTACACCATTTACAGATATATATATATATATATATATATATATATATGTACCATAATATACTGATTATTATGTTGTCACAACAGTAGTGACAAACAGTGTGATTGAAATGTTAGAAGGTACATTTTGGAAATTGCATTGAAGAGTTCATGCATTTATTCATAATATACTGTACATACACAGTACATGTATGTATGACATGTATATTATAGATAATACTGAAAAGTCGAGATTGGAAGCTCTAAAATTTCTACACATTTTATCAAGTAGTTACCTTTGTCCTCTATTTACAGTAAATTGGTTTGGCACATTAAAATAGTTGAGAAGTACTGCATACATTAGGGGTGATATCACAAGCTGCTTCTTGCGTTCATCCCTTTTTGCCTATTCAGATGCTGACACACTCTTAGTGACTCTCAATGTATGTCACTGTTGTAAAGTGGTTCGTGTCCATTGTCTAGTATGCTCAAGTACCCAATGGAACCATATATACATTCTGTGGTACCAACTTTTTTCTTCTGAGAAAGTACTTAAAATTGATTCAAGTTACAAGTAGGATGATCAATCACTTTAGTTGCCATTCATGGGATTAATGCTTTTGAAAGATGCAGTAGGCTTTGAGAAGAAGCAGAGGCTGTAACTTTGAACACCCTTTTCACAGATACCCAAAATAAACAAGGATGAACCGGAGAAGTAGCTTTCTTCATTGATTAAAACCTGTATCTGTGTACTTTCTAATCTTCCACTAAGTCACTTGCAGTGGAAACTTTCCTATTGTAATGAAAAATGTGTTAAATTCAAAGAAATGTGTACTAAAATTCCATTGAAAAATGTGTCAAACCAATTGAAGTAATGTATTAGAATGGTTTCTATGATACATGAATCTTGTTCATAATATTGGCATTATATGATGGCAAATTTAATTCTCAAAAACTTGAGTACGTAAAATGCAGTCTATTTGCCTATTTAGACAGTAGGGCTACTTTGAGAGACAACCCTCAGAGACTTGTAAAAGATGATCTTTCAAAAGCATTGTTCTAATACACTACAGTACGGATTATAAAAAAGGTAACGGTAACCGATAAATGACAACGGTGATACACTAATATATTCCCAAAACAGCTAACCGCGATCCGTTAACTGTTAACCAGATCGAAACCGTTAACTAGAAGAAAAAAAATGGCCAGCTTTGTGTTACGTAGGATTGCATACGTATACGATGTGTGTCTATAGTTTTAGCAATCGATCCAAGAGAGAATTCTAAATGGTTTTGTCTGCCTACATCAAGCAAAGAATTATCCAACTTTACTCAACGGAAAATAAGATTTCGTTCTTGGGCAGAAATTGACATCCAATTTCGTGATCGCTGGCTTCAATTTGCGCGACTTTGATCGATTTCTCCTCACTCGCCAAGCATTTTCCGCTCTTTTAACTTCGATAATCTTTCCCAAAACTTCTTCCCGTCATATCTCGCAGACTCGTTATCAAAATACTTAACAGAAACTTGGCGGATAACTGTTACCGGTTAACGGCTATCAGTTAACTGTTAACTAAATAATGGTGCAAGTCCCGGATAAGCGTTAAACGCTAAAAGTTATTTTCGTTACCTTTTTTATGATCCGTACTGTAGATGGGTATTTAGTATGGGGCACATATGTATTTTGTGACTGGGGTGGTCTCTCAAACAGGGTATTGCTGTAAACTGTTGTTTATGTTGTATGAAAACTTCCGTATTAATGTATCAACATATGGATATAATATGTTCATAGCTTACCAATGCAAATGTATTCTGTCTTGCAGATCATTCCGAACCACTAAAGGAACCATCTTCATCACCAGAAACCTCCAGAAGTGCTTTGTCTCCAAGTAAAATAATGCAAAGGATAACGGGCTCCAAATCTAGTGAAGTTGATCACCTAAAAGATGTTGTTGGTAAACTTCAAAGATCACTAGAAGAAGCACTTATGAAAAATATCCATTTGCAACAAGTATGTAACATATGCTGCCCACCCATCTCTGATCGAAGAGAACACATGTCCATTGAGTTCACACACATCACATTATACGTGTACATAGGCGATTCTTCCATTTTACTCCATGCGATTGTATGTAGCACATATAAGTGGTATATTTATTATGATGGGATTAGTTTTCAGTTTGCATGTGTGTAGAGTAGTGCTTAGACTTGCCAAATCAACCATAAAGTGAGAAATAGTCATTTTCTCTATGCCATCACATGTATACAGTGACCAACAGTTAATTTTGCTATTATATAAATTCTTCGACATGCTAGGTCAATTTGGATGTGTTTTATCTTTGGACAGATAATGCATGTACAACTTTTCACCAACTTGGGCTTCTTTAGGTACACACAACTAAAACTAAGTAAAACCTAATCAGTCAGGTTCAATCAATTTAGTTATTTAGTTGT
>CAUJGJ010000332.1:2065000-2067500 GCA_963170055.1 Halisarca cf. caerulea | reverse complement strand
TTCTGCATAGATACTCTAACCTATGTTGCGTAGGTTAGAGTATCTATGGTTTCAGGTGGGTTATCTGCATAGAAAGCACATATAGTATTGTACAGATGAGTAGGGTATCAGATGATACTGAATAACACCATAGGTACTGTAATCGACCCAATTTGGATTGAGTATCTATGATAACTGTGAGGCGCCAATTGTAGTCAATGGAGGGTACAGGAAATGAATATGTCTAGGTCACAGACTATCATGAATGATCTATATAAAATACAAGTAAAAGCAAACGGACAAGAACAATATAAAAAAAAACCATATTATAAATGAAACAGGATGTAAGTATGAGTTGTCAATTCGTTATATATAAAACACTGGAACATGCAAGGTAGAGTTGTTCACTGCATAGGGCTAGACAAGGTATAGGAATAGGCATTTTAGGGCTACATGTGTATATGGCTAATTCCTACATCCTGCATGTAGGAATTTGCACACTGCTCGCAGTCTAACCAAACTCAGCCTAACTCAATGCCCGTCTAGCCCAATGTATGCCTAGCCCTATAGCCATCTAGCCTGATGCATGCATGTATATCCCAATACCTGTTTAGCCTTGTGCGGCAAACAACCCTACCTTGTTCCACAGTTTTTACAATTAATTCATATGTTGTCACGGACAAAACTATTCACAGCATTGTCCTACAAATTTGCAATACTATAAGATTTTGTCCGTTTGAAAATATGTTTGCTTTGTTATGTAGTATTATGTACGTACATAATTTTGCCATTTGTCATACAATGGCGCTACAAGTTGATGACTAATAATTCTCAACCATGAAGCAGTAATGTTTGAGCTGCACAAATAGATATACATGTATATGACAACTTACCACACAAGCCATTGCTACAAAGTGGCCTTTCTGAAGGGCATTGTGAACAAGATGCTCCTGAGACATAAGGAGGCTGACCAATAAAGTTACCCCTGCATATCCAAATACAGTGCACAAAGTGAAATAAAGTGTCATCATCAAAGCAAACAATGAAATACCGTATACTCTTTAATTGTCGCGTGGTTTAATATTCGCAGTATTCGCGGATTGGAAGCCATCCGCGAAAGTTTAGACCCACAAAAATTTAGATCAGGCTCTTGTGCAAAGGCAAAACGCGAAAATCGCTAAAAGACAACATCTGCAAATTATACACCCCGTGAAAATTAAAGCGCATACAGTATTACAGTAGAAAATCAGTTATTTAAACTCCAGTTAGCACTATGGTTAACTTGGTTGGTACTGTACTGTATTTGTGTATGTATACATTCAATGAAATCTTTTGCAGCTATAAGAAAGTGGTCTACTGAGGTTAGACTGTATTAAAATCATCTCTAATTATGACAAAGCTGTATACAGCAACTAAATGTGGTGAGGTTGTCCAAATCACTTACGTGGGACCATACTGACATACTACAAGAGTTCCTGAGGAAATTCTGCCAGCATTTGATATTGTGCTGCATGATCTTGATCCACATCCCAACTTGACAGAATTGGCCCATACAACCTGAAGTGGAGATACAGGATGAAAGTATATTCAATCAGTTGGACCACATGGAGAATTTTCCACTGGCTAGCATTGTTACTCCAACCATGAACTATCCTAGACTGTCCAATGTTGTCAATCCTTCTTCCAAATTTATGACACAATCTCTATTGGTCCGACAAAAACATGCATAACAAAGCAAATAACATGGAGGAATGGGTCTGGCAATATGGGACTAACATTACCCTGTGTAGCACGTTAATAGTCTGACATAGCTGACCCTTTCCCCTAACATAGTTTCCTTCCAACCAGAAAAAAAAATTATGAGTAAATGTCAATGAATAAATGAGTAAATGAATTAATGTCATGAGTAAAAGCATTGGCAATGCCAGAGTTGGTCTGAGTCCTAGACCAATCTGCCCTATTAAAACAAGGCAGATCAGTCTGCATGGCAATGAGACTATTTCAGACTACATGCTGCCAGGTAGTGGAACACAAACAATACACAATGTACTTACAACTGTGATGTAGGACATGTACGCAAGGCTTGGGTTCTGCCATCTGTTGGTTCCCAGCAACAGATAATCACAGAAATGGCTCTTCTTTAATGATTGTGAAGATTCAGTTCACAAAAACCCTTTGACAAGGGGATTGCCTGAGGGGTCCATAACTCCTTAAAATCTCATATGTTTCGCTTAGTTGTATTGTACCATTATTATTCAAATTAAGGAATAAAATGATAAAAAAGATAGCCTCGAACACGGGATTAATCTATGTTGCTTGGCTTGGTTTCACCATTTATGTAACACAGAGTCCTGGCAAGGCAAATAAAAAGAGTTGGTTAACCAGGCCTAGGACACATGTTCATGAGTAAAACTACTCCCCTGGCAAGGCCTGAGAGGAACAACAGTTTCAAAAACAAAACTATTCAAACAGCATGCATGGTGGCAGCAGAGCAAATTTGCATTAGGGTCTCCAAGTTGCC
>CAUJGJ010000332.1:2057500-2060000 GCA_963170055.1 Halisarca cf. caerulea | reverse complement strand
TATCCCTGTATAATTTGATTTTCATTTTGTAAAATTGATTGGCAATTTGATCTGCATAATTGATTTTGTTACTACCAAATTAAATATATATGTCCTGTAGTTATTACTAGGGTGATAACTACCATACATGTCCAGCTTTGGTTGGATCTTTCACAAACTGGGATAGAATTAAGATTGTAGAGAAGCGATCCTGCCAGACTGCCTCACTTCTTCAAAGCTACAGGTTTAATCATCTTCCCTTTTCCATACTTGGTTGGTTGTACTAGTTGATCTTCTTACTACAAGGCACAGTTGTAGCTGCTGGATGGATCTCCATCATTGTTTTCCATCATGCATTGCACTCTCTACCTGTTTTGCTTTCTCTCTTATCGAAGACTCCTTTGCTTCATCTACAGCTTTCTTAACTATTCTCTGTTGTTTCCTAAACTAATTTTTGGCAGGAATACTGTTGGTTTGAAGAAATCCGTTATGTGTGTTGTTCGGTTGTAGTTAATGGCATCAAGGTATATCCATGGATTCTAGAAACCAATTGTGTTGATTTCTTCTTTCTGACCTACTGTATACATTCTTCTGCTGTCTTCATAATACACCCCCCCAGTACTTTCCAACTCTTTTCAGCATAGTCGATCATGGAGTACATATGTGGATGACATTGATCCAGATCTTTTTGAAACATTTCTCTTTTTCCACTCTCACAAAGCAAAAGTACAGCTACTGGTGCTCTGGAGCTAGAGTTCTTTCATCTTTCCTCTCACCATGTAATGATCACGCCATGCAGCATGCACAGCAAGCATCCATAGACACTTAAACCATCAGAACAGAGTTGGCATTGGTTCACCTGGTCAATAAAGTCTCACTTGTGACGCTGTTTGTTTGCAGGGTGTGTGTGTCCAAGTCATTTGATGCAATATGTACAGGTTGTCTGCCTCAATACAACTCTCCCCCCCATGTTTTCCTCATATTCCTCTTCGAATATCGTTATATCCTGCACCTTCACCCAACATGATGAGAATATCCTCTGGTGGAATCCAGTTTATCACATGCAGCAGTTCATCTATATACTTGTCCTAACTCTTGGGGTAGCCTTAGCTGTTGGGGCACAAGCTGCTTTCCAAATAGATGTATACTCTGTTAATCTCCGTTTTTCCCCTGGTCTACTCTGTTCAGAGTGGATGACATGCAGGCAAGCGGTGCATGAATATTCTTGAACTTATAAACTCCCACTTAATTCTCTCCAGCTTTCTTCCATGCCCCTCTGCTCTCTCATCCAAGAAAATTTCAATTCAATCCTTTATTCCTGACTGCTGGCTTTTTCAAATACATCTAGTCTGGCAGGGGCCTGGCTACCAGAGTACAGCAATATACAGTATGCATGGCCATGTACCGTATGCATATTCTTTCCCAACATCATTTCTGAACTACACACACACACACACACACACACACACACACACACACACACACACACACACATATATATATATATATATATTTAAAATATTATTACCAATGATCATACAAGTGGCACAAAGAAACAAAGAAACAAGAAATGGTATAATAATAATAACAAAAAAAGTAATAATAATAATAATAATAATAATAATAATAATAATAATGCCACGTGGCCAAAGATGGTGCCCAACACACAGGGGATCACAATCGATCACGAATTTGAAATGATTAGACAAAGATTCAGTCTTCGGATTAGGTTTCAAGTGGTTACCATCTCCAACACATGCTGCTGTCCAATGGAATGGGTTGCGTTCTCCTCTGCACTTTCCGCCTTTCTGGCTTTTGCTGTTGACGCTTCCTCCTCCACGGGTGGTCTGCCAGGTAGTGATCGAACCCACGTTCAATCATTCTTACACGAAGAGCCGCTGGATCATGACCAGCCTTCCAATGGATACACCGTCTCCTACATCTGCTGTTGCCCAGCAGGGGAAGAAGTGCGTTCTTCTCTGCACCTCCCGCCATTTTGGCTCTTGCTGTTGGCGCCTCCTCACCTATGGGCATGCAGCTAGACAATTAGGAAATCGGCCGGTTACATTTGCCTGCAGTACAGAACAATTTAAGAAAAATCTTTAGTTCAAAATTTTGTCAAGTTATAATAATAATAATAATAATAATAATAATAATAATAATAATAGTAAGTATAGGTTATCGCATGAGGTAGAGGTTGCAATGGAATTTATCACCCGAGGCGCGAAGCGCCGAGGGCGATAAATTCCATTGCAACCGATACCGAATCGCAATAACCACCTTACACAACGTGTGCGTGAGCATTTATTTTGAAGTAGACGGACCACTCACTTCACAATCATAGATAGTTTATGTACATATTAAATGGAATTTAACACAGTTAAATGGAGTTAATGCCTGTATCTGTAGCCCCGCGGCGCTTGTCCTAGCAGGGTAAAAGCTGGTGGCAGGACCAGCATGAGAGTGCGCATGTGCAGTTGAATATATGCGTACAGCACGGGACTGTGTCTGGGATCACGAT
>CAUJGJ010000332.1:1970000-2052500 GCA_963170055.1 Halisarca cf. caerulea | reverse complement strand
AATAATAAAAGAATCATGTGCATGCCTAATCAGTGTCACAAACATACATAGAACAGGAATTAATTGGAAGTACCCAGAATTGACATGGCATTCCATCGCTAGATGGCTACCAACAGCCTCTGGATCAAATGGGGAAATGATTGGGCCTCACCATGCAGTGGCAGTTTTGATACAGCGAGCTATTTCACGATCAAAGGAAATACCCTGTTTCCGTGCCAAGGGAACCCAATTTTTCTACAGAGACAGGGGAAAACAGATAGGAGAACTGAAGGTGGGTATGTTAGGCTGTCTTCTGACGCTCCACTAGATCTGCAACGCTACCTGCTCTGGTAGTAGCAAGGTTGATGTAGGATGGAGCAAATGTGTCAAACAAGTGGCGCCCCACACCAGAGGGGGACCACTCTTCCAAGGCAACATAGTTACCCCATCAGGGCGCTTGCCATCTTAGCAAACCAGGTTCTGGGGTTCTGGCTGGCAAGGCACTCCTGCTGCAGACAGACTCTGCAAATGATGTCATTATAATGGTATTGTGTCTGTGGGTCACTCCTATACAGCAGCTCAATCTGTGTGTGGTAGACTCATCTACTTGCACTCCACATTGGGTACAGAGATAAGGACAACAATGTACTGCACCAAAACAAAGACTGACGGCTATTATGATAGTTTCTTCCTCCATACGAAGCCCAAGCGAGGATATCGGGGGGGGGGGGGAGCATTTAGCCAGGCACCTGATTCCCTATATATAATAATATTAATTTTAATTTTGGTTTCTTGAATAGCAGCTATTAATACTTCACATATAATCTCCCATGCATGCAAGCTCCTTCATGCACTATAAAAGGTCCATGGACATGCATGCAGTTTCCTGTAATATGAACACATGCAGTTAAGACAGCATGCAACATGCAGCTACTGTCAAACGGTTTTAGCCACAGCTATATAGCATTGCAGATAATCAACCTTTCCCATGAACACACACGTGCCTGCACACATGCACTCATGCATACATGCATGCATACACACTCACACATATAAATATGACATGCAATAAACTTCAATATTATTGAAGATAGAGAACTTCTTCAGCAAACACTCATCTTAATCATAAGGAATTACTGAAGCCATCACCCACTTGTGCATTACAAAACTTAGTTATGAGTACATTAATAAACACAAGGACCACTTTATTTGTTCCTACATACGTAACACACATATTGTCAAATAATAGGTTCCATGCACTAAATCACATTTGTACAAAACTACCTACAATAATGTTACTGGGGCTGTGACTTTGCCTGCATTACTGCTCTTAATTCAGCAGACAAAGATTCATTTTTTGGTTTGGTTGAAGGCACAGACTCTCGTTTACCTGAAAGTCGGGGAGGTCTAGCAAGAACAGGTGGCTTAGGATTCTTCTTCTTGGATGCTTCTTCTTGTGATGTAGAGGGTCCCTCAGTTTGACGGTAAAGAACAGATCTCTGCAAAGGTGAGGCTGCCGGTAATTGGCCATGAGGCATTGGGGCAAAAGGCAGACCTTGCTGGGCCAATTCCTTGACATTTGGACCTTTGTCCGCGACTTTTGGCTTTGACGATTGAGTTGATGATTGGGGCTGCTGAGAACCCTCCATATTTGACAACCTTTTCGACAAGGCACCATGACCATCACTTAATCTTCTTAGATTAGCAGAATCATCCACTGACACACTCCTGTGGTGACCTGAGGCCACAGCAGTTGACGGAGATAGGCCTGAATTTGAACTCTCAAAAGCAGCCATTTTTGCCTTTAATGTATTCGAAACATTTGAAGCTGCTCTTGTTCTCATCTGCGCTTTAACCCTGTCTTCTTCAGACACAGGACTGAGTGTGCCTGATGACCTCCGATCTTTCTCCGTAGGAGATTGCAAAGGGGGAGGGGATTCACGAGTTGAATCTTTTAATTCTAATGTGCCAATAGGAGGACCAGTTTCAGGTAAGCTTTGTAATTCAGTTGCACTGGCTGGATCAACAGGTGTGGATGTCTCACTTTCATCCACATCTTGAACAGGACCCTTAGGATCAAGGACTACAATTTGCACAGAATCCTGTTGAAGTTCACCGTTGTCGTCGTCTTGCACATTACTTTCCATTGTTAAGCTAGATCTCCTGTTTGGAGGAACTGGTGTTTGCAGTGATGTCAAAGACCCACTTGGATGAAATATTTCCACATATGCTACAGGTATAAATCCTCTCTTGCCCTCGCGCATTCCATCCCACCAGTTGTTGTCTGGAGTCTTTTCAATAACATGTAGCAAGTCTCCCTGACTGAAAGACAATTCCTTTTCATTTCTTGCTTCATAATCATACATTGCTTTCACGGTCAGAGTCATGGTGTCTACAGAGATAAAATATTTACGAATCAAAGATAATATTTGTGCCTGTAGAAAAACAATTACTGACTTGTAAAAATGACTAGTGTGCTTGTTAATATGGTACGTATATGAAAGCTGAAACATTTGAACCAAGTACAGTACCTCAGAAACATACAATGCCATTCACCACACTATGGAATTCCACAATCACCAGGAAGCTCATCTAAATTTCAACCCCTTTCCCTTCCTATCAGCAGCTAGCCTATAGCGTACATACATAAGGTAAGACAAGAAGTTCCTTTGGGTAACATAGGACAAACTTTAAATTCTGTAAAAACAAGATAGTGCTATCAATGAAGTAGAAAGATATTGGCAAGGGCATTAAAACATTCCACAAATGACATGTAGAATGATCTATATGTTCTGGATATGTTATTGCTCCGAAAATTTCTTGAAATTCTTCTCTTGACGTGTGGCTGAAGGTAGGCTGTGCCAAAGAGAAGCACCAGCAAAACTAAATGCTTTCTGTCCAGTTGATCTTCTTAACAAGGGAAGGTTGTGTTGGGAAGTAGAGGAGGAACGAGTGTTATGGTGGGAAGAAGCAGAGGGGAAGAGCCGAGAAAGGTAGGGTGGAGACAGGCAAGACAAGCATCGAAATACACATTGGGCCTTGTGAAGTTTTCTTCTCGAGGTGAGAGTCGTCAGTCCAAGTTCTTGGAGAGCAGCAGTGGAAGAAGAGTCATGTTGTCTTCGAAGCACAACTTTACAGGCAAAGTTCAACAGAACATCGAATCGACGAGATTCACCAAGATTACAACCAGACCAGACAACATCACAGTAATCGAAGTGGGGGAGAATGTAGGATTTGAAAAAGGTGAAGAGAAGAGAACGAGAAAGAAACCAAGAAAGTCTACGGAGAAGATTGAGACTACAATTTACTTTCCCACATACTATGTCCATGTGATCACTTCAAGTTAAAGTATCGTTTAGAAGAACACCAAGATACTTGAAGGTTCTAGCCTGTTCCACAGTCACATCACCAGCTCTCACCCTTGAAATTGAGGGCAGTAAATGCAAATTTCCCTAGACAGGGGTATGTACAAATCAGTTTATCACCAAGTAAACATGCCAACAATGGGGGATGTTACATATGTACTTCCTGATGGCTTTTAGCATTTGGAAGCTAAGTGAATCTTACAAAATGCCTTAAGCCCCTTTACTGTGAGAAAAATTCAAATAAATATTTTGAACAACTGGACTTGTGTATGTCATTAAAGTGACCATTTTTGCATTTTGAAATATGTACAAGAAATAACAGAATTGATGAAAACCGTCACATGTTCCTACAGCTTACAAAGGGATTCACCGTGATTTCCATTTCTTACAGGCTATTTATGGGCAGATAATAATTAATGGTACTTAGATGTGAATGGAAATCTATAGGAATGATATTGGCATGAAGTGTACCTGGCTTTAGAAATGTGCACATTCATATTTAGGAGCACTTTAAAGGGAATGGAGTTTTCCCATAGCATTTGCTGTGAGCTTGAAGTGCACAGGTTATTTATAACCACCCGGGAAATGGGCTTCTTGAAAGAACCCCTCAAACTATCAATTACTTCTCAATTAACAAGATTATTGCTCCTTTTTCCTACCTAGAGTAAAGATCTGCAAACTGTGTGCATGATAATGCTAAATTAGAGGTTATTCCCCATGCTCCAAGGAAAGATTTTGAGCTTCAAATACACAGCACTTTCAGACAAATTATGCCTTGGGTGGACCTGTAGGTCCCTCTCAATTGACATGCAACTAACATGAAAAGAAAGAGCATGTGGTAAGCAATTCAAAAACAGCTCTGGGTATGGGTCATAATATTCCGTACATACGTTAGATAACTGAAAAACCTGTTTTTCACAATTCAGGCATTTATCAACCATCATAAATGCCTGAATTGTGAAACCAAAAGATTATAGCACTAAGCCCAAAATACATTCACAAACTGCAACAAATATAAAGATTCAATAAAAGTAGTATTCAGTATGATTTGAAGGGCTTGAGAGGTCTGGCCAAGCAAGTTTTCTTCAGTCTCAATAAAACAGCCATTTCAGTGACATTTCATGAGTATACATAAATGCCAGGACACCAAGGTCACTTTCTCTTCCCATGCTACTGAATCGTGAAATTTCAAACGTCAACTGAAAAACACTTAATGATGCGTTAAAAACAGCAGCTAATTGATGAAGTCGCAAATAAGCAAAAAATATACATGTAACAAAATACTATCTTTGCTTAGTGTACATTAATAATTAACAGTACAATCACGTGTAGTATCTACATGTATGCTTTGTGGATTTTATATTGTTACATAGGCTAGGTATTTATTTTATAACACAGTAGTAGAGACCATGTGCTCAGTTTGGTGTTGACCGTGTGAAGTTATTGGTGTTGGAGCCTAGCTTGAACTGGTACTCTGCGCCGTAGTGCCTATGATGATGAATGGATTCAAAGTCTGACTGTCACAGAGCAAACAACCTAGGTGCTGCTGCATTACATACAGTCCGAACAAGATAAGAAAATTTATAAATACCCCATAGCAGGGTTCTATCTAGGATTAATTTTTTTTTTTGGGGGGGGGGGAAGCTTGAGTAGTACAGTGAATGACTGCCGCGCAAGATATACACATAGATTTGATACATGTATTGTATGTATATTGCAGGGTGATGGGGGGGGGGGGGGAGGGGGGGGGGGGGGCGAGGATAATTACAAAGTATACTAGGGGGGCAGGTACATGTATGTGTATGTGGTATCCTAGACATCTATAAAACACATGCAGTGCAGTGATAAATAGAGGTGCATGCAGATATGTATATGGAGTGCAGGGGTATATGTATACGTATGAAACTAGGGGGTCTGGGGGCATGCCCCCCAGGGAAAATTCGAGTTTTTAGGTGAGATAATGTTGCATTTGAGGCCATTTCAGACCATTCAAGGCCGATTTTCACACTCAAGTAGGGTCTTCTCTATAGTAGTGAAACGAGTGCCTGTGTGTATACATGTGCATACATGTGTGTATGTGCATGTGTACATGAATGTGTGTGTGTGTGTGTGTGTGTGTGTGTGTGTGTGTGTGTGTGTGTGTGTGTGTGTGTGTGTGTGTGTGTGTGTGCGTGTTTGTGCACACCCATATATATTATGGAGTCCAGAAGTATACATACTTAACTAGAGGGATCTGGAGGCAATTAGAGTTTTTAGGATATATCATGTTGCATTTGAGGCCATTTTATAGACCATTCAATGCTGATTTTGACACTCAAGTAGGGCCTTCTCTATAGTAGTGAAACGAGTGCCTGTGTGTGTGTGTGTGTGTGTGTGTGTGTGTGTGTGTGTGTGTGTGTGTGTGTGCGTGTGTGTGTGTTTGTGCATGACTGGATATAATATGGAGTCCAGGAGTATACATACTTAACTAGAAGGATCTTGGGGCATGCCTCCCTAGGGGAAATTTGAGTTTTTAGGTTATATAAGGTTGTAATTGGGGCCATTTTAGATCATTCAAGGTAAATTTTGACACTCAAGTAGGGCCTACTCCATAGTAATTTGTATTGCAGTTGGAATTTTTTGGGGTGGAGGCTTCCCCACCCCCACTGGATAGAACCGAATAGGAGAGTGCATCTCATAAGGCTGTGAGACTGCCACACTGGCCCGAAGCATGACAATATTTACAGATACATCGCAAGGATACATACATTTTTGGCCAAAAACTTATCAAGATTATTACAGGTATAATAGGTAGCACATACGGCAATCTTATAATCACTATCGGAAATTAACAGTCAAACTTCATTAATTCTTGTACCATATAATCATTAGCACAAGATGTACACTACATATTTAGCGGAACAAAATGTTTTTCTATAGTTATACATATTCTCAAGTGCGTATACTGTATTCATGAAAAACACAATATTGTTGTAACAATTGGCAATCACTATATGCAAAGGCATAGCAGCATATGTAGCTACATATGTATAATGGCAACTTTAGGCTACAAAATGCATACAATGTACAAGTAACTTGCTAAATTTAGACTACTTTCAAATACTATGAATACACAGCTACGTATACATATAGCAGTATATCTTCTTCTGTACCTGTGCTGTACATACAACTTTGAGAATTGTGCACACTTATTGACAGTTCACTTTACACCTATGCATATACGTACATACCATCATCAGAATCACTGTCTTCCTCGTCATCATCTTGATCATCATCTTCAGGGCTTTCAGCAATATGCTTGTCAACATTACCTTCCGAAGGAGTACCTGGCTTCTCTCCAGCAAAACTGGGAGGAGTCATCTCCCTAGGAGAATTCTCTCTAACTGGCGTAGGTTCTCTAGAGTGTACTGGTACACTACCATCAACCTCCACAGGAGAAACCTGACGAGGCTTCTCTTCCACAACTGAAACTTTTTGTGAAGCACGTGAATCTTCACCAAATATGTAGGAGTGGTGTTCAATGCAAGTCTGGATTAGCACATTAACAGCAGGGACATCATGGTGGAGTTGTTTTGGATCAACAGTAGAAGGAGCTCTTGTCAATGTTGGTCCAAACACTGTGGCCAGATTAGCTGAACTCATCTTATTAGTCGCTTCATGACTAGCCACTCTACAGGAAAAGTTACAATTACAAATATATTCATATCTACATCATAAAACCTACATTATACGTATTATAAATCATGAAATTTATGCATTATAAAAATCTTGCGGATTTGGTTGTAAATAACTCCAGTGAGTAGTGATTTGATCAAATGATGCTGGAGTTCTCCACACTTTCCAGTGCAGTGGATCTATTCATAACTCTAGACACATTACAGCAGGGGCGTAGCTCAATTGTTTCCTGGTTGCCAGGAAACCCCCCTCATTACGTAGAAATGCCTTAAATGAAGCCACCAGTATGCTAATCAATCATGCAATTAATCTCGACACTTTTCTCCAATTGTCACCTAGCATGTACCTGCACACATGGTTCTATTGAGAGCACATCACAACAAATGCTGTTAATACTACATTCATGCATGTGGCCACAGTGTTGATGTCATAGACATGCTACAGTAAGTAAAGGCTACAAAAAGTGCAATGTGTATGTAATACCACTATTTTTGGACACCATGTGCCCATAATCATGGCTTTTCAGAAACCCCCTTGTTTTTCCTCTGGCTACGCCCCTGATACAGTGTATACACCTTACATATACCTTTATAGTTAATCAAGAGTCACCCTTATCAGTTAAATGTGTGCATGCTCGAATGATCCACATAAACTAGTGTGAATAAGATGAACACATTAAGGTGGTGGGTCAACTGATAATTTTGCAACAATCTATGAATGCAATTGTCATCCCTTGAATATAATGCTTACTCAGATACGGTATTATCGCTGAACCATTTTTAACACTTTATGTATTTCCCCACGAAGCCCAATGCATTCATCAAACTTTGACTGAGCATTCATCTAGTTCTGGTGAATGATAATGAGTATGGATTGCCGGAAATTCTGTTCTTCCAATACGCCATGACTCCCAAAATGGAGATATTGTACCATAAAACAACACAAAATAGTTGATTTTCTGTTACACTGAGGACACTACCAAATTCCATATGCACAATCATCAATACAAGTGTGAGGTTCAAGTTTGTTTCCTAATACACCTGTTAGGCAGCAATTTGACTCACTAAAGCATCAAAGTACAGCGAACAAATAAGCTTTGTCTCTGCTTCAGCAAATGACTTATTCATTCATTCTTTGGCTTACACAGGCTTAATGATTCACTTTATGAGATAAATAAATAACAGTAGTGACACAAATATCGTTCAGTAACAATGATTTAACAGCTTGAGTTTTTGCTAAAATAGTGTGGGCCACCTTAATTAATGATGTAGGGTAACCAATCTAACAGGTAAATTTTGAAGGGATACTCTCACTTACCTACCTGTACAAAAAACCAAACAGAAATCGCATAACATAGACAATAATTGGCTCAAGATCCATAATAGCTTGCTTGATAGCATCACAACGTTTCTGCACATCTTCAATTCCTAATGATACAAAGATGACAGATACTGTATATACAAAGCCAACAACAAACATGACAGACATGTTCTCAAATTAAACACAAATGGAACCTGATGTGAAGACCACCTGTCTATTGAGTTGGTTGACCAGAATTGTATGCCACTGGCCCAGTCAGGTTGAATTTGGCCCCATACAGCATCTGAATTTGCCTCCCAGATCAAACTAGGTAGCTGAATTTGCTCTTCAGAACTTTTCTCCCCCCCCCCCCCTCACTCTACTTCCATGAAAATTACCGGTAAGGATGACCCACACCATTAAGAATAAACACTGTTTGATTTTTAAAATTTTTTATATCCATTATATTGCAAAAAATGGTGCGAACGAAGTTTGTTCCTAGCATGCATGACGACGAAAAAGACAACAAAGCACAATAGAAAAAGTGCGACAAAGATAAACAAAAGGACTATTGAAAGGAAAAGACAATTTATCAAGGAAAAATGCCAGAGCTGAAGCCATGGACAGTGATTGCCTTCATTTTGAGTTTAGCCTGATGTTGAACAGCGTGAAAAGGAACCTTGGAGATAAACAAAGTGAGCAGGCGAACTGTGAGATAATGATGATCTGGAGGACCCTAGCAGTTGTTTCTGTGAAACATCTAAAGCGGTGATGTGATATCCTGTGCCTTGTATCAGCATGGGTGTCATCCTTTATGTGTGCACTTTTAAAATTCTCCAAAGAAGATTCGACTATGAAAGGAAGCAGCAAGGTGGATATTCAGCGACTTGCTCAAGAATTTGAGTTGATGAAGAAAAGTATTGACAAGCTTACTGATCAAGTGAGAATGGTTAGAGCACCTCACCCACTGATAGTGTGTCTGAGAAAGTATATGGGGGTCACCAACTGGAAGCAGTGTCATCAACCGTGAAAGAACAAGAATGAAAAATTGAACTGCATGATTGACAGCTGCCAAGCAAGAATGTGGTTGTCTTTGGTTTGGAGGAGGACAACAGTCAGGACGAAGCAAATTAATTCAGGGGCATAGTTGTTGACAAACTTGGGATGGAATTTGAGCAAATGATCATCAATGAAGCATTTAGGTTAAGGAAAAAGCAGGTTGGTGGTACTGTCATGCCAAATCAGATCCCCCTAAATTAGGCCCTATGGGGCCAAATTTGGTTGCTGTTTTGGGCCCCATGGAGCCTAATTCAACCTGATTCGGTTGCTGTTTTGGGCCCTACCAGGACAAAATAGCCCCCCCTTTTATTTTGGTCCTGAAAATGTAAAGCAAGCTTGAAAAATTATAAAGTTAGTAAAAATTGTAGGAATAGAAGGGTAGGAGAAAGATAAGAAGTCTTAGTAAGGAATAATAATAGAGGTCATACTAAAGTGAAGTCTCAGGCCTGGAAGAAATAATGATATAAAGAATTCTATATACAAATGGGACGGACTCAGGAAGATTAATGTTCTCCAAAGCAGTAAATTGTGGTGATATAAGTAATAATGAATCCATGCAGTGCACATGGTAAACGCCATCAGTTTCATCTTCTCATATGGATTGTAAAGATATGAGGATTGTTCAGTCTTTCAGTGTAGAAGAATTTTCATTTAGTTTCAGACATTACTATCACTTCAAATTTCTTTTGATTTTGTTCGATTCCTTCCTGTTTTGATCGTTGTGTTCACGGCATTCGCTCTACTTCTGCAAATTCCAGGGGGGGGGGGGGGCATTTTTGGCAGGGCGGAACCATTTCGGCACCCATGCTATCTGCCGTTGTAGGCCCGGTGGAACCAATACGGCGGGGGGCCAAATATTGCATGACAGTAACTGCCCACTATTGGTAAGGCTGGAAGATATGAAGTGCAAATCTGTGTCACCCGTCATGGGGTGTTGATGCTGGTGGGATCTAATCTTGGTTCTGTGGATGATTTTGAACTCGACATTGGGAACTAGAATGGAGATTAGATACCTGACACTTATTTTTTTTCCGTTGCGTTTGTGTATCGTGGTGCTTCATGGGGTGGTATCCACCCTAGTGCAAGTTTGCACGTATCACCTTAACATCAATAATTAGGCACTTTTTTATTTCTTTTTCATGTGTACATTTTTTATTATTACTGCATTCTTTTTTCCATTGTCACATTTAATTTAATTCACTTAGGTAGTTGTCAACATATTATTTTATGTCATTATAAATTTTATTGTTGTTATTATTATTGTACTTGCTTTGATGCTTAATGCTTATATCAATAATAATAATGATAATAATAATAATAATAACAACAACAACAATATGTTTGTATAGAAGGTAAAGGGAGAAGGTGTAGAAGAATAAAAAACATGTAAATAAAGAGAAAGGTGCACTACAATTATATGCACATAGAACTGGTCAAAAGTTACTTGCACCATTTTGCGAAATCTAGCATGACCCACATGTGCAATAGTGCGCAATATCAAGCAAATATTACGTGATCGCGAAAAAGACTGCCCTTCGAGACCATGCGCGAATAGCAGACTGTTCAGACGCTGTTTACGAGAAATCATGAGTTGACCAGTAGACTAGCAGAAATACAAAGATTTCCAAAATAATTACCAATAATAAAAGTGAAATGAATACGGCAATTTGGCTCCGAATTGCTCGATTTTCATACCAAATATGTACTTACTTCTTCTAAACCATTTTTATGAGTATGCTTTCGAGTAGCCATGTGCATCAAACGGTGGCTGGTACTGTCGCAAAATGCCAAGCAACAGGTATGGTCAAAGACAGAAAGTGTTTGGGAAGACCAAAGACGAACACATCTGTATATACATGTTTTTAGATGAAGCTATGGCTCGGGATGACAAACTGACTGAACAAAAAGCCAAAACTGTCAGGAAAGATGACTGCCTAATTCGGAGCAGTGTGTTTTTCAAAGAGAACGCTTCTAATTCTTGCAACTATGGCTAAGACGTTCATGCTCGAGATTTTGCATGACCATGCGTGAAAAATGCATGCTATCTTATGATTTCGCTCACAGTAGTCTTGCACAATTATTGTATGATCAAGCATGAGACTGTAAGTTTTTCTTGACTTGTATCATAAATCACAGTTTTCTCAGTTGCAAGTCTCATGCTCCTTCGAAGGTAACACCACTATGTACATATGTATAAGGACAAAACAGCAGTGCCAAAACTTTAATGCCTCTGCATAGCCCTTTCTAGTAGAAACTATCACACATTTCTATGGATGGAGTTTTTGATAGCAAATGAGAGGAGCAAGTAGGATCTGCATGGTTTGGTGAAATTACTTTTAGTTCTTCTGTACACCATAGAACCATAACTTATGAGGTTTTCATCTTATGATACAGCAAAAAGGTTGCTACTTCAGTTATTATTAAATGCTTCTGCTTCTGATGCTGTCTTGAGGTAACTTCATTGCTCAGATTACTTTACTTTTTACCCACTTTAAGATTTTACCCTGATTTGTTTGGAGGTTGCTTAGAAAACAAGTTCAAAATAAAGCCTGTCATTGTATACATACATACCTTATCTTACTACCGGTGGGGTGTATCACATTTGGAAAGGAAATTTGTTGTTTTAGGTATGGTGGGCCAAAATTGGCAGAGAAAAAATAGGCCATGAAAGCCCACATGAAAAATCAATGATACAAATCACCCTTGGACCACCTGTCTAGACAGACCACAAGTACATATATGACCTTTGAGACAGACATACAGACTGACAGACAGACACACACACATTAATTTACATACTTGCACATTCTATAAAATGAGAATATCTTTGTTGAGGGAACAATGGATCCTCCAATTCTCTAAAATACTGCTTTAATACACTTGCTATTGCAGCTATATCGGTCTTGTTGCGTTTAACAGAGCCAGACATCAGAGGATTAACTCCTACAAATAAACCAAGGGAACAACCATGCATAAACAATGCCACAGATGACATCTTCAAGCTGAGATATTCACCATCCTCAAATGCCTTCCGAAGATCATCAACTGTTTGAGAGGGTCCTGGTATACGGAAAATACCTTCCATGTCAAGACCATTCTCTTCAATATTCACTACACAACTCTTCACAATCAAAGGCATATCACCTGATGTCATCTAGAATGAGAAAAATCATATCTATATACAGGACATACATACGTACATAAATATCTCAACTCACTGACTGTATATATATATACGTATATATATATATATATATATATATTTTAATATATATATATATATATTTTAATATATATATATATATATATATATATATATATATATATATATATATATATGCATTAGTTATACCCCGCTTTTGCTGGGTACATGGGGAATATACTAAGTGTTAGGTGTTGACGGACGAGGGCACAGCCCGAGTGTTAATCAACACCTAACACTTTGTATATTCCCATGTACCCAGCAAAAGCGGGGTATAACTAATATGTATCCCACTTGAAGGATTTTGCTTGCAGAGAAGGTACTTCGGTGTTTAATTCAAGCCGAACAACGATTATAACTTTCCATTTCAGCGACGTACCTTGCGTCTACGCCGTATACTGGATACGTATGCGCTGCAAATGCAAAGAGAACGCTTTCAACTTAATAGAAGAGAAGACAGCTTCAAGTAACTACGAAAATACTCTACCGTGAAAACAAACCTTACTAGTCTAGGAGCACATGTTCCTTTCTAAAACTTCGCTTCAGTCTTTATCCCTTGACAGTCATCGTCGAAGGATTAGAAAAATTGGCAATTGCTCAGATGGAGGACTACTGCTCTCCTAAAAGACTGCAAAAGCCGCAATGGGTTTGAAACGATACGTGTAGACAAAAGAACAACACGAACTTCTTTGTAGGCTTAGTATACATTGTACATACAGCAGCTGTACTGCTGTTGCATTATCCTGTTGACAAGGCAGCTATCAATTATTGTCACTTAAAAACAAGGTATATGAATTGGGGTCATTGATATACCCTGGTATATCACAAATATACCCAAGGCGGTCTCTTTGAAGATATTGGAAACCGCCCACGCAGTGGGATACATATATTAGTTATATCCTGCTTTTGTTGGGAACATGGAGAATACACTAAGTGATAGGTGTTGATTAACACTCAGGTTGCGTCCTTGTGCATCAACACCTAACACTTATTATATTTCCATGTACCCAGGAAAAGTGGGATATAACTACTATGAACACCACTGGAAAGGAGGATTTTACTCACAGAGAAGGTTCATCAGTATTAAATTCAAGCCAAACGACGATTACCAGTACAGATTATAATTTTTCAGACTTGATCTGAAAATACGTAGGTCAGATCAAAACTGCCTTTAGCCTGACATCGACTGACATGTAATTTTGGCATTCTTTAAGTCCAAGAGTTCATGATACATACTATCAAGTGAATACAATCAGGTATTCTAAGTTAATCTTGAGAACCTTTAGCCAGAGGCTACTATAAGTGGCACCCAGAATCATAGATACTCTATACTTTGCAACGAAGTATAGAGTATCTGTGCTTGAATGGTGTGTACCAAACTCAAATAATGAAAAAAAAAAAAAAAAAAAAAAACAAGTTTCATAATTTCAATCAGAGTCCAACTTTTGTGAGAGCCAAGATATTCATCAATGCTCTTTAAAACCTCAAAACATCTGCAGTTCTAACATTAGTATAATCAGTAGTTCTGCTGCAAGACTGTGTTTATTATTGTGACGCAAAGAATGATACTATTTATAGTAACAAAATGGCCACTTCTCTCGTAGCCTTAAGCCGGGTTCACAATATGACGCATCAGCAAACGTTCACGCGTCGCGTCAGTCTGCACATACGTGAATATGTGCGTACAAGTGTTCACAATTTGCATGCGTTCTACCATTCGTGGTTCAAGATTTTTAAGAATTGTGCCAAAAAAATGTACAGATCCTATTAAGCACTTCAATATTTTGCTCTCAGCAAGGAAGTAGATCCTGATTTGGATGTACTCGGAGAAGTTGTCATTGACGGTTCGAAGTGAAACAAACGTAGTGATCTCTTCACTGGTTCCCCGCCTTTGTAAGAGACTTTCGAGACACTTTTGTAGCCTTTTCGAAAGGTTTTGATCGAATGAATGGCTATTCCGTAACTCTACAAGACTTTTCTTCCTTGCGTCAACACGTCAAAGATAAACTTTTTTCATCTCTTGCGTTGCGGTGCGGTGCGTCAACGTGTCAAGACGTTTGCATGATGCGCAATGTTCACAAATAAACGCAATGCGTGACACTTACACAACGCAGGGCAATGCGCCATATTGTGAACCCAGCTTTATCGCGATCAGCGTTATGTTGTAAGAACCTAAAGAGCTCAAACGTAAAAGTGCTCAGTCAATGCATTAAATGGAAATCATAGATTTTACAATGTAGAAAGGACTCAAGATTCTTGTAAGTTCCCAAATCAAAGGACAGAAATCTCGACTGGCCACTGTTTCAGGCAAAATATTTTTGTGCTGCCATTTTGTGACTATGCGCAGCAATTGGCCAATGGCCAACTGTTTTAATCCCCACTGGATTACTATCTTTAGAACTCTCCATTTCAGCAACGAACCTTGCATCTATGCCACATATACGTATATTGGATACGCATGTGCAGCAAATGTGGAGATAACACTTATAACTTAACTCAAGGGAAGACAGCGTTAAAGAAGTACGAAAATACTACACCATGAAAACAAAGCTTACTGGAGTACTTTTTTTTATAAAAGTTTATTTCAGTCATTATCTGTGATAGTTGTTGTTGAAAGGTAAGAAGAATTCACAATGCTCAGTTCAGGGGACTACTACTCTCCTAAAAGACTGCATATGCTTCAATGGGGTCTGAAACGATCAGTGTAGACAAAAAGAGTTCTGAGAAAGAACCACGCAAAATTCTTTATAGGCTCAGTATACATTGTATGGTAGGAGGCAAAAGTTTGGTCACATTTTGTTTTTACAAAACAGTAAATCATTTTTGTTTTTACGCAAGAAAGTACAGAAATGGAACGGAATAAAACAAAACGGAAATTAACGAAAAACCGTAAAAAACGTTAAGAAGCGGGACAAAACACAAGGTGTTGAATAGAGCATTTTCTCCTTCAACAATTCCACCTTAGCACTCTTCTACAATGGAGTATTATTCTGAGCTACAGGTTGACACTTTTTCTCTTGGAGCTTTCAGTGGACTTGGTTACAGTACGTAGTTTCGTCATCTTCCATGAATTCGTTCAGTATACTAACCTGGTATATAACCTGCAACGATGACACTCACATTCTAAGGATTCTACCCATGATATTATCCCTGTGAATATGTACTCCCTTGATGCGCTGATCCTTTTTTTCCGAAGATGATGCCTGATTGTTGGAACTCACACAAATGAAAGAACAAGAACTTACTTTAATTGCACTCGCCAAACTGACATCCTTGAAGCTCGCTTATATCAAAAATACGCTCTCACTTTAATGCCCAATGTTGGTCAGCTATTGCTGATATGTGCGTGAAATTCCTTCGCAGTTAACACAGGAAAACTGAAGCAGCACACTACGAAGAGGAAGACTAAAACGGAACAAAAACCAATAGTGCTTCGTATCGTTTTTTCGAAACCAAATGTGACCAAACTTTTGTCTCCTACAGTACCGTATGTACAGCAGGTGTGCTGCTGTTGCATCATCCTGTTGACAAGGAAGTTGTCAATAACTGTCACTTAAAAATAACAGGGTAAATGAAATGGGCCAAGGCAGTCTCTTTGAAGACAACAGATACCGCCCACACAGTGGATTACATACCATATATTATGGGATCAGTTGCAGCTTTGATGCCTTAATTTTACTGGCAAAATATGGGGTACAACTTATGCACCAAATACATAGTTCATTATGGCTGATGAAATGATTATGCTATTTAAAACCATGGAGCGACTTATACTCACTAAACTACAGTATATACCGTATACACTTTAATTTTTGTGGGGTGTATATTTCATGGATTGTGGCTTTGAGTAATTTCGTGTTTTTTATATTCACAGACGACCATATTTTGCCATTGCACAAGAGCCTGATCTAAACTTTCACAGGTGTAAACTTTCACGAATGGCTTCCAATCCAGAAATACCATGAATTAAAGCACATACGATATATATATACACATATGGTACATATCATAAAAAAGTTCCCATATCGTATCATATTCGTAAACAAGTTCTATCATATTATGATCGTAAATTCATAGTATTGTCATGGTAAAATCATTGTAACTATAATGATAACATGACGATTTGGACGAAATCGTATTTCTATCATCATTTGCAAACAATGCATATCTCTATATTTTCACCTCTCTCGTTTGCTGTGTAAGGTTTCCTAGTTCACATTCGAGCGATAAAGAAATGTATTCCAACTACATGAAGCAGACAATGGTGCAACAAGTACCTAAACGCGCCCTCTATTTGTACGAAACTTCTGTTTGAAGGTTTAGCACCATGAGGAGAGGTAACGACAAGTACAAAAGGACAAACTCCACAATACAGGCGAAAACAGGATTGGCACACTCATCGAAAGTTAACGAGGTCAAAGATGGTGGCTTAAACGCAAGCAGATGACCAAATTATATTTGCCAAGTTACAAAAATTGCTCGTAAGACATAATTATCAACTTTCTTATGCTTCGCTGCCAACAGCGACTGCATGGGGCGAGTTTCGAGGATGAATCTACCGGGAGTTTCTCACTGCGAATACAAAATCATATGTGCACATACGTCATTGCGAAATTTGCCCAAAATGGCTATTGCGCGAGCTCAGATTCGATCGTGAAGCAGAAGTTGCAGAACTCCCCATGCAAATGTCGCATATCAACACCTTATCTTCTTATGAAGCACTTCGTGATTTCAGTAGATTCTGAACACAGGATGATCGTTATCTCTTCGTATCATGATAGTAATTTCATCATATCGTAGTCGTAAATATATCATAATAAATTCGTATTACAATTACGAAGTGGAAACTTTTTAGTAACCTGTACCATATACTACATGGTATTAATCCCTTAAAAGTTGCTAAATCGTATCGTTCGCACATTGTATTCTCAGTGAGCTGTCGAAACACATTGTTTCCTCAGTGCATTATATAAAACAGTACGATAGAAATATGGCCAAATTAAAGGGACACTCCAGGCAAAATAAAAGTTTGTTTTCAAATAGAGAGTCTTTGATGCTGATTCCAATGCTGCAAACCAATTATGCATGTGTACTTTAGTTTAGGAGATATTTTAGAAATTCTCAAATTGACGTCATTATGTGACGTCATTGAGTGACAGTCCGTCGAGTTCACAGTGTACGAATACACACAAATAGCGAAGATAAAGAGGTACAAATCATCCTTTTTGATACCTAAGGTATTGGAGACAGTAGGGTAGAATCGATATGGCTTTGTTTCATTGTTTTAAGTTGGTCATATTACGCGGAACTGCAGCCCAAGTCGGTCAAATTCAGCAATGGTGTATATCGTGCATCATCTGCACTATTTCTATTGCTGAGAGGTGAAAATGTGACCGTAGTCGTCAAAAACAACTTGAAATGCACTTTCTAATACTCATACAGGTCCCAAAACCGATCGTGCTAGCACTTCTTCCCGAGGCTCCATCACTCTTTGACGTCACGATGCGTCATCCAACATGGCGGATTTTAACTCGTAATTTACGGTTTTAACTGCAAATATCTCGTAAACTAAGCGGTGCATGCAGAAAACAGTAGCAATTTTGGGATCAGCATAAAAGAATCTATTTCTGGAACTTAACTTGTATTTTGACGGGAGTGTCCCTTTAAATTAAATATGACTGCTTTTGCATCAACACCAGGCAGGTTAATAGCTACACATTCACCGAGCGCTTGATAAATTAATGTGAAGTTTGACATTAAATGTATAAAGGCTTCTATTCTCAAAGTTAATGTTGGTTTTGATCAATATGTGAAGGAAATGATGTGGTTTCACTATCAACCAAGGAAGAAAGTGCTAACGATACAGAAGCTTATGTATCATGGTGCGGGGGGGGGGGGGGGGGGGGGGCAAAAGTTGGGTGGATCAAAGAGTACAGCGGGCTTACATTCACAATGTAGCCCTGCTACTCTGATGTAGCCCAGGTCAAGGTTCTTGTCAATCTCCTGCCAGCCAAAACCCATTCATGCCTCATTAATTAGTAGTTGTCAATTGTCACATTTTGTAGTGTTTTGCTTCACCATGACACATAATAGTTGTATCCTGCCTTGGTGTGCTACAGCAGCCATAAAGTGCTAATTAATTGACCAAGGGCGCAGCCCGAGGTCAATTAATTAGCACTTTATGGCTGCTGTAGCACACCAAGGCAGGATACAACTATTACCTAAACAAAGAAGGCCTTATTGGCTAGCATATACCGCAATATGAAGAGACAGAAATAATTCTTTGCAAGCACTGATCAGGTACATACCACTTCTAAATAGCAATATTATATATGTATATGTCAGCACAATAAAAATGGCAGCTCTAGATTCATAAGTAGGTTATCATTTTTAACTTGCAAGTTACTTCTCTCAGGCTAAGCCAAAATGAGGACTAGATCATTCCATAACTCCATAACAAAAGGTTCTCTATTTAAGTGGAAACATCAACCAAGACACGTAGGATGCTACTTAAAGCTTCTTATGAGCGGATTGTGGAGATTGTTAATCATGACTAATGAATCTGAGCTGGAAAGTGGCATCTGTAGGAATTCTCATGTCCATGTATGTATCAGTATCTTTGGACCAGAAATGTTGACACTCCTCAATAGTCTTGCTATATGTACATAATATGTTTGTGACAAGTGAATTCCAACAAATAAACCTTACCTTGACATATTGCACAAGATTACCCTTAAACAGCTGTGGCAGAGACTGTCCTTTTGATGGCACTTTCCTACCCATTCCTCCTTCTCCAGGAATACTAAGCAAACAGTACACATGCAAGTACACAAATCATATAAGCACATAGGATCCCACACTTTGTTTAATGCACAGTCCTATACATACAGACATGGTGTAGTAATGTACTATGTACATTGAAAAAAAAAGGAACTCCAAATATGTACATACAATACCCGCTAAAATGGCACATTCATAAGAATGCAAGCAAAGACACAAGTTTGCCCAACAAAGCAACAGTGAAGACTTACTCTCCTGCCAGAATAGTCACTGCAAAAGGAGAAAATGCCAACTATGAGCAATATCATTTTACATAAGTAGGGCATGCTATGCTTACTCAATCCTCTGTCAATGATGTTTGACATAGCTGCTGCCTTGGCAAGCCTATTGGTGTTTTGTAGCTTTCTTTGAAAGACCTATAAGCAGGTAATACATTGTATGCACACATGTAGTAGTACATATGGTACAAGAAATAATAAAGTTGAAGTAAAATAATTGCAGCATGATTGAACGTATGCTCATTTTACAGTCCATTTTATGTGCCAGGATTTGTTTTTTTTTAACGGAAGATTTACAGGCAAATAAAATGTTATGCGCACAGAAGTGAAACTCTATAGGAATGAAATTGACAGGAAATGTAGTATATTTTAGAAATTTAAGCGTTCAAATTAAGGCATCATCTTTGAAAGGAATGGAGTTCTCCCATAGTGCTTACCGTAAGCTCGTAGTGCAAGTGCAAGTGCATACAAGACCCATGGAGTGTGCACGACAGCCGTGAGCTAGTCCAAAGAGGATTTCATCAGCATTGTTGATTCCTGTCAAGTTTGTCAAAGGTAAGCAAGTTTAGGGATGAAGATGTTGCACCAGTCTTTGATGAAAACGTTCACAGCTACATGTCAAGAATACTTCTACATATGCATCCATCATTTTTATGAAAAGTCATATTATATTGCACAATCGCAATTTTTGGTAAAACCTTACAAGCTTGCTACAGGCGTAATTTCTAACAAGTACAGCCATCTTATGCCAACAATTACGGGCGTAATTCAGCAGTCAAATGGCAACTTGATTTCTTGTACTGTGCTTCTATATAAACACCATATATACATACGTATGTATGCACAAATGTCTCCAAAGAAGTTTTGATAGCCATATGCTTCAATCCTTAGCCACACTGCTCATACATTAAATTACCTCCAGAGTAAACTCCAAGTTCACCCTCTTGCCTCTCTGAGCAACTGCCAGAATCTGACTGCCCTTATTCAGCAATGTCAAACCCCGTTCAAATGAGGCTGTAGATATGAAAAGTGCATAAAAACAGTACAGGTAAAAACTTGTACTGTCACACATACACAAACCTGATTTTGACAGGTCATGAGGAGATGTTTCCTGTGCAGTAGCCATCTCTTCTAGTAAAACTTGAGCTTCAGCCACTGTCACTACTTTGTACTTGCCCAATACAGAGCTATTCATATGCTCAAGTGTTTTAGCCGTCTACAAATATGATGAGAAAACACAAGTGTGCAGATCTGGTCAAAAAGCAAAGTAAGAATATCATACCTCATCAGCTTCTGCACTCAAGGTACTTCTCTTAGTGGACAATTCTCTGTGTAAGCCCCTGCAAGCACCCTCCACACCTTCAGTCACCATAAACTCTGATGGCTAGTGAATGATGTACATATGTATAAATGTACAATAAAACAGTATTAATGAAGAGCAGAATACAATAATGAATGCACCACATAATCATTCACAATATTTACTACTTTTAACAGAACTGTACATACTCAAATGAGGCAACTAAATTCAATACATAGGTTAGTGTACATTATAATTATATGTTTATAGCAATAAAAAACTATTGGTAGGTCTCTTGATACTTACTAGTTACTACATACCCACGAGGGAGTAACGCATTTGCTGCACAAGACCCAAGGGCGAGAGCAGTGAATGCATTACTCCTGAGATATGGGCCTGCAGAAACTTGTTTATCACCAGATAGAAGTAGAAGGTATCTCTGCCGAGCTCTTGAAGCATTATTACTTCAAGTAACTTGAAAGTCACATTCCTTGCTTTTCATAGCCTTTGCTAGCAATTTATTATCAATTTGGAGGCATTTTGTGCATTGCGTACCATGGAATGAATCTTCTTGTTAGTTTCAGTAGTAGTCGTTACTATTTTTAGATCAATGTTGTTGCTGTTCATGGCAGTTCACATGCACGATTGATTGACATGATCTTGGTGGGAAACATATGGGCATTTAGGTGCTTAACCCTCCTACCCTTCCCATACATTGAATCAGATTGATGTAAGGGTTTCTTTCTTGAAGCCTAGTAGGCTTCAAGTTCACACAAATAGCATGTGTTATACACCAAATGCTTCAGGAAGAATTGTAGATTTCAGGCATTTTTTCAAATTTTTGGTAACCCATAGCAACCATTGTGCAAACAGGCGGAAACGAAGAAAATGGCATTCTAACCGCAAACGCTCAGATTCAACAATTTTTTTCTGGGTGATGAAGTTGTAGATGCTATCGATGTTGGTATCGCTGGAATGCTCTGCATGTCCTCTATCGAAATAAGAATGAATTACAGGCATGGGACCGCTACGTGTTGAGATATCGTTCAAAACGTTACATGATGTATAAACATGTCACGGCGATTTCGTTTCTTCCCCCAATTGACAATAATCGATAGCTACGAACTCATAGAATGTTTCCATTTCCTCAAAATTGCCTTTGTTTGATGAAATATTGCCTTTAAGACATGCAATGAGCTTCTGCAGAGTGACTGTTCTTCTACGTGCGGCCATCTTACTACAAGTATACAGTTATTATGCGATAATATACGGAGAATTACGTCGATTTTCGGCACACTTTCGAGCTTCTAATTTAACGCCCATTTGTGCTAATAGTGAGCACTAATGACAGGGTTTTCCTTCCTATTCGTATTCTATATGCTCTGAGCTGTAATTTGACACCAAGAACGTGTGGCTGAAATAACGCTAGGAACCTATAAGAAATCTGGCTTTTGCTTCTCCACAGACCCTAGTAAATTAGTGGGAACAGCAATCAGCCTATTTGCATTCTAATGGCAATTGCTAGATACGTATTAGAAAGGCAATTCACAAAGAATTGGTAATATTAAATTACTCCATAATTATTATGTTAAATAAATCTTTTTATGATGTCTAAATTGCATTCTCGGAAACCTGTCATTTCAGGCAAACACCTCTCTGCAATGTTCCTTGAATAGCTTTCCAAAGAAATATGATCTAAATCAAACCCAAAAGATGCCAATTTTCACCACCGCAAGAAGCAAACTTAGCATCGCAACTAGGAAAGTAGGGATTGAGATTCTTACCGCGATTCCCTTTAGAAACTTGATATTTACCATTCAAATTGCTTCGTTGAATTCCTGGAAGTTGAGAACGCTTGCCCAAAGTCCACCAACAGATGCAATAGTAGTTAAAACATATGCACTCAGGCTGTGTAACATATAAAATGCACTTGAACTCAGCATTTTATATGCCATAGAGCCCTCCTTGTGCCTACGTACGTATGTCTTAACTACTAAATAATACACTCACTTTACCAGAGTAGGGCAATTAAACTATTATGAGCTATGATCCAGAAGGTTTTTGAGACCTACGTACATACATATGTATGCCATATTCTCAAATCTACGTACATATGTATGTACCTACAGTCCAAGTAAAGATAAACATTAAGGGATCCACAAAATTAGTACTTATTATAAGAAATTCTTGTTTTCAGGATAAAATAATACAGGTATGGTACTACAGTTAACCAAAAGGGCTCTAAAACTAGTCTACGTTAATCAAGAAATTTGTCTTAAGAGTGCTCTTCTTAATGAGGTTCTACTGTACAAATACCAAAGAGGCTCACCTCTTCCTCAGAATAGGGAATAAACTGAACAGCAGGAGGAGGAGTGAAGAGAGCTTGATTTTCTTGCATAAAACCAGTGCGGTCACCTTTGAAATCCAGCTTCTTAGCTTCCTGTTCAAGAGAGTCAACTGAAGCCATTCTGATTTTGCCCAAGCAGTATTCAATGTCACGAAACGCCGACACTGCTCTGCTCAAAGCATCATGGTAGTCATAATCCACAGTCTACATTAAAGATAAAAAAATCAAGCTTCTGTACTTACAATTAGCAAATTGACCACATCCAGCAATCAGAAAACACTTGCTGACAGCTTTGAGAGGACACTAATGTTCCCAATAAAGCATGAAGACAATACCAATACAGGCACACCAAACCATAAATAGGTAATCATGAAGAATAAAATCTCCCACTGTACAGTAAAGACATACGTATGTACACCTGTCATGCGGTATTTGGCCCCCCGCCGTATTGGTTCCGCCGGGCCTAAAACGGCAGATAACGCGGGTGCCAAAAAGGTTCCGCCCTGCCGAAAATGGCCCCCCTTGGAATTCGCAAAAGTAGAGCGATTGCCGTGAACAGAATGATCAAAACAGGAAGAAATCGAACAAAATCGAAAGCAATTTTAAGCGATAGTAATGTCTGAAACCAAGGACGAAAATCGAACTGAAGAAGACAAAATTCTTGTTAAAGCGATTCGGTACGTACATTTGAGTATCTATGGGTACGTACATAGATACTCAGTTGCTTGCTCTCGAGACACTGCTTGCCGCTATCCTGCAGAGGGAAGCTCCAAGAACTCACAAGAGAGTATATAAGAACTTCGTCAACGATGGTCAATTATATATCGAAAGAAGAGCGATTCGTTTGTGAGGATTGTTCAATCCAGTGTACAACAATCACAGATTCTTGCTGAGTGCTATATAGTCTGACGTAGCCAGACTCGTCCTATAAAATGGTAGCACATAGTAAGAATCTGTGTTTGTTCAACTTCTACACTGAAAGATTAAACAATCCTCATGTCTTTACAATCCATGCGAGAAGATGAAACCGATGGCGTTTACCATGTGCAAAGTGTACTGCATGGATTCATACTGCTTACTGTATGTCACCACAATTTACTGCTTTTTATTCCTTGACCTCTATTATAATTCCTTACTAAGACTTCTTATCTTTCCCTACCCTTCTATTTCTACAATTTTTACTAACTCTATAATTTTTCAGCCTTACTTTACATTTTCAGGACCAAAATAAAAGGGGGGACCTATTTTGTCCTGGTAGGGCCCAAAACAGCAACCGAATCAGGCTGAATTAGGCCCCATGGGGCCCAAAACAGCAACCAAATTTGGCCCCATAGGGCCTAATTTAGGGGGGTCCAAATTTGGCATGACACACCAACTGCCCTATCTCAGTTATCACAACAGTGTTTATCAATTACATACTTTCCGTTACATGATAAGAAATACATACACAAACACAAACATACGTACCTCAATAATATCCATAACATCAATCGTGAAATACTTTTGTGTCACTGCATTGCAAGCACCAATACTGAGTATGAAGTCATTTCTGAACTTCAGCTGGCGAAATTTGGCCTCCAAAAACAATCTTTCCCGCTGAAGGATGTTTAAAATATGCAACATTAGTATCAATACATACGTATTTACGTACGGTATGTGTCATAAAAAAGTTTATATGTCGTAACATATTTGTAATGTAATGGTATAATATTACGATTGTAATTGGGCCCTACTACGATAGTAAACCAAGTTTATTATGATTGTCTTATCCTAATTATCGTATTTAGGTGAAACATCGATTTTGCACGGTACATATGTATGTACGTACTAGGTATTCGTCGCTTAAATGAAAAGGAAAAGTCGCACTCTTACCACTGTTTGTTTGAGATACCCTGAAAACTGTCCTAGCAGTCGTCATCAAGGTTGAATGTCCAGTTGCATTCTTCTTAGGCGAGAAATGTCGCACTGGCGAACAACTCTTTGTAACTGAAGAAAAATGCAGTGAATCCACACAATGTCTGCAAGGACAGCTATCAGAGCTTCTTAGATGAACAGAAGCATTGGCAATAGTATTTTAGTTCCAAAGTACGTATGTCACTTTGTCCATTGTTTTGATGCCTGGTTTGATCACCTAAACTATTCGTCCCTGCCGTCAAGAAAGATGGTGGCTGTAGGTACTCAGTATCACCTTGCACAGACAATCAGTGATATTAGACAACGCTTTCTTGCTAATAATTTTACTTAATGTGCGATGATATACTTCAGCTAAAATCATCATAATAAAATTTTTCCCAAGTATGATCAGAATCATATTACGATCGTAAATAGATCATATTTGGTTTAGTAGCATATTATAATTAGATTGTATTATGATTAAGTTACGTGAACTTTTTATGACACATACTGCATATACAAATAAACGCCTAAATCACAATAAACTACTCATAAACATGAAATACAAACTTAAAAAGGGGACGGTTATACATTTACGAAGTTTATAAAATAAAACTGGCTTTCCCAATCCTACTTAGTGTAGCGTCAAAAATATAGTTAATACTGGCTTTCAACATATGCAAATCTGTATAAAACAGCACATTCACACATAAGCACAACATTATTGTACTTTCTGTATAAAAATGTAGGCTTTGTATGCACGAGAATCGTGGTCATCTAGCTGAATTCCTTGTTGTTAGCTAAAGCAAGTTAGTTTAGCCGTGTGAAACATCTTTCATGCGGCGACGAGGGCAAATTGCAGTGAAATTCATCGCATTTAGCACAATATTGTAAAGATTTTCCACAACATGTTTTAAAGCAACTGTTGAGCTATGGGCAGGCCCACCACGAAGAAGCCATGTATATTACCTGCTTTGAGAATGGATTGAGAGCAACAAGGACACTTGGACAAGGACATGCAATCCTTGTTGTGAGAAATATTCGCTCGTTACTTCATCCAGAAGGCAGAACCTCTTCGAGATCAGGACTGCATCTTATAACTATTCTTTACAAACTGTTAACATATCTGGCTATTTTGGTGCATGTGTTTCAGGCTTTGCTCCATTGTATGTGCAGTTATCATCTATTATGGGGTCTTAGAAGGAACCTTCGAAGAAAATGCATTTGCATCTCTTTAAACTCGCGTTCAATCACAATTTCGTGAGTGTTACCACCCTCACTTTATATACCGTGGAATCTTGCATCTTTCGGAAACGCACGCATAAGCTCCGTATCTGTAGGCTTTTGCATTTAAGAAAGCGAATTTCACGTTTATGCTATCACAGAAGTACACAAGATGCTGAACAAACCTCCCTTTCCTTCTCCTCCAATTTTTCTTTACGCTTAGCATTTGCCTTCACGGTCTTTTCCCTGGCCTTAGACAGCTTGTTCATTGCATCAGTGCAGTTAAGACAGGAATACTGGTAAGTTTTGGATTGCTCACTCAAATCTCTGATATCTCTCAACAAAGATTCTTGCATATCAGCATTAATTTCTTTGCACTACAACAGAAATAAACACAAAACTTTGAATTTTACAGAATTCATGCAGACATTATTTTCAACAGCATGAACTTCTTCCTAAACTTTACACTGTGCACCAACCTTCTTGGTAAGAAGATGAACATCCTTAGACATCAAGTCAAATCTTGATGTCATTTCACTGGAATATGCTTCAGCTTGGCTGGCATGCTCTTTGGCTAACCGTCTTGTTTCACCCAAAAGACTATTCCACACATGTACAGTACTCTTCAAATCCAACCTAACAAACAGGGCAGCAAATAAGTAACAATATAGAGGAGCAGATATGTACGCACGTAGATTAATAAATGAATTTGGAATATTTATGCTAATTGAAACACCAATCCTCTACATTTCACTATGTGTGTACGTAGATCACAGACATCCAATAGATCTTAAGTGAATTAGAATACAGATGAGGGAGCACCCATCCTCAAAGACACAGACAACTTCTTAGAACTGCCTCAACTCTAAAAAGAAGAGCAGTCTATTCATTCAATTATAAAACTAACTATGAGTTTAGATACTTTCAGTCCAATCTATAGAGTAGATACACCTATTGTGCAATATACAGCACTGGAAATGAATATTGTACAGCTATGGTAAATATATTCTCTATTGCACTAAATGGTTCATAGCTAAACTCTACCAACTTTCCCACTAAATTCATAACAAATAAACTACAATCTGGTCCACCAAGTACTGTTTAGACCCAAGTCAACCAAACAAAACTCAGAACCCAAAGATTCACAGTCCATAAGTTTACTGAAATGGCCAATAAGTGAACAGTGCACTGAAAACTTTTACAGTTCATCAACTAGTGTGGTACAAAGGGAAAGTAACACTTCATCTTGGTACACAGCCCCTGACTACTACTATCATGTACTCAAGGTGGGCTTTGAGATTCCAAGTGTTGTGGAGAAGTGACAATGACAATAAAAAAGGTGAAAAAGAGTGGGATTAAATCAAGGACTCTGCAAAGGGATTCAATGCAACAGACAAAGTGCCTCCATGGATATTCTACACTACGTAAGTACACACAGTACTGAGTATCTATGGTCCCTCCACCCGAGGACAACATAAGTACATACATAGCCAGTGCCATATCTGAAAGTAAGTACATATGTGCAATGGATCTGAGACATGAACAGCTTTTCAAACAGACAATAAACTTCACTTTTTCAGCTTTCACTTTAACAAGAAATATACTGTGTTGCAAGACCTTTTGGAAATTTAGTTTGTCCCATTAACCAATAGACACTGACAATGATCTTAAAATGAGATTCAGATTTTAACTATAACCTGTGTATGTAGTGAAGATTAAAACGTACGTACATACAATTGACTCTTGATAAAAAAGAACCCTGAAATCTAGAAGAATATGCTCCTTGCAATAGAAGTGTTCCATACAAGAAGTGCAAGATTGTGAATGTGCACCATAACAATCTCATAGTATATGCATATGGAAGATAGTTTCTGTAAGCAGAGTCCACTGTAGTACAGATGTGATGAGCAAGTTCAAGCAGTTTAGTGACTCAAGGCTCACTTATTCATGCTACAACACAGTCAACACTTAGATGTGTCAAACAAAGGGTCAGATAACAGAGGCTGTGGTCCCATTGGGAAGAATGTTGAAATATCAATGCAGACCAGACCACTGAGACTCTACTGTACAAATTTCTGACACAATGAATCTGAATTCCTGATAAAAGAAATTCCCACAAGTTCATATCAGAGAGTTATCAGCCAACTCTAATGTACACATTTGTTGTGTTTACTAGTGGAATGCCTAAGCCAAAGTGAAAATTTCATCAAAGAGACATTATCTGTATGTCCCTAAGAACTATGCATGTGCACCTTGGCTTGAAAACATATGTATACAAATGGGCACAATTACATAAGCACAGATGGCACTGATACTGCGAAAATACTTGGCCCTGGAAACAATGGTACTAAAACACGTAGCCACATCTGTGTGGCGACTCAAAAGAAATTTTAATAGTCCTGATCACGAAGGACTGCAATTTGCATAGAAAGACCACCTGTCTATAGAGACCACTATAGGCTGCTCCATGGGCCACCTTAGTCATATTAATGCACCTCTGTGTAAGGACCACCTGTCTACAGAGAGTACCATCACTTGGTCCCTTGAGTGGTCATGATAAACAGGTTCTACTGTAGCTGCAAAAGTCAGTTGCTAAAGCAGAGCAAATCCTACCACAGCCTTTCACCAGTGTGAAATATAGAAAGCCTTTTCAGGGAATACCACCCCTTATAAGTAGCACTGGGTGGCATCCTCTGACAGAAAGTGGCAAAGGTTAAAATTTGCTACTTTCTACCCCTGTAACTAGCTAATTTTGGCAGATCAAAGCAGTGATGTCATTGGTCCTCAGGACAGCCAATCCTTAGCTATTAAGTTAGATCCTGGCTGTCAGAGGATGTCACTCAGTGCTACTGATGAGGGCTGGTATTCTCCGAAAAGGCCTTCTAGCACACTGGTGTAAGATAGTGTGAGGATTTAGTATGCTTTAGCAACTTTTGTAACAACTGATATAAAAATGAGACTGCTAGCACATGGTCTGGCGCCATGAGACTAACACATCAACACATAATAATACAAGGCTAATGCAAATACAGGGAAGGGGCTTAAGGTGTGTGTGTGTGTGTGTGTGTGTGTGGGGTGGGGGGGTATGGCTAAATACCACTGTTGCAAAGTTATAAAATTCTATACATTCACACCCCAGTGTACGGCATACTGACTGTGTACAAACACTTTTATGACAAAAACAAAACACAACACAACATCTTGTGCATCTCTTGATCAAACCCAGCAAATGCTCAAATTGAAAATAATGCTTTAAAAGCATTCCATTTGCATTTCCTACTGCAAGTCAATACCACAAACCCAACCAAAGTACAAAACTACTAGCATAAAATGCTACAAGTACACCAGCACTCACATTTTCACATGTTAATACATACATGTGCATACTCCCATGAACACCTAAGAACATGCATGCAGAACCAACCAACCTTGCGTTTCTCTTAGCTGACTTCTCGAATCTGTCCACCAACTTGTCTAGGGCCTTGGCGTATTCCAGCTCTACTTCCCCTCTCTTCCTGAAGAATTCCATGAAGTCATTCAGCAGTGACAACTTTCCATCAGTGCGCAGTTCCATGTTCAACTGCTGATCATTTAACTGACGTCTAACCTCTAAAGGGAGGGAGAAATACTAAGGTAGCAGTAATGATTAGGGGGGGGGGGGGGGGGGGGGGGGGTAAAATTAATTTCCAAACTCATGTATCTGCAGCATGAAATGTACTATGCAAGCCTAACTTTTCATGCAAGTGGGCATACAGTGCACCAATTTAACTAATTAAGTCCTTCCATCTTTATATGATTAAGTTACAACGCCCCAAACTTCAAGAAGGAATTATACTAGTGGTCATAAACATTGAAATAACTATTTCTGCAAGGCTGACAAAGATGAAACTTTCCTGGGTTGTTCTATGATATATAAGGAAGATCTGGACAGGAGGAATAATGTCTGACATGTTCGATTTGAGTATCAGGTATGGGTACATAACTTCGAGCGACCACCTGCTATACAGGGTAAGAGCCTGTGACCTTGACTCCTGTCCAGACCTTGAGTTTGCGTTCAGATACTGACGTCTGTGAGTTTAGCCGTTTCAGGGAAATACTGCTATGGTTATTTTTGCTAGAAGATGGCGCACTCCACGATAGATCGCAGTGACTTGAAAAAGATGCTTGTATTCCTGTAGTTGACATCAAAAAGAAGCTTAACATCCGAAGAAATCATTTTGTGAGCCAATGTTTGAAGAATAACAAAATACAGGCAATTTTCTATCATTCAAATTTATCCTCATGCACTTATACAACATTGCGCCGCCTTGATTGTTTGATGACAAATACAAATCAATAACATACCACTGCGGGAGATCGGTAGATATGTTGCGATAAAACGTTCATTTCACTCTCAGAAAGGCCTCGTACAACAAGAGAATTTGTGATTCTATGAGAAAAAAAGGATTTCACGCCCTATTATGCTTCCCAATTACCTCACCAGCGTAATTGCTTGAGGTGCGAAATTACAATTATAAACAAAACTTCTCGCCGTACTTTTGGCTTTGTGATAAGCATTTCATGAAATTTAACAGCAGAAATCTTGTACCCAGCCATTCCTTCATCATATCCTTGAACATTAGAAAATTCTGAACATATCACTTTAGCCATTACTGCTACCTTAAGTGAATAAAGCAATGCTAATTCACATTCCACTGCATACTGAGCTTCAATAGAATACATGTTGCATACTGATGTGTGTTATGCAGCCCATCAAATGGTTTCATTACTACTAGACAAAAGATAGGGTTTCTGAAGCCTTGCATGTTTGAGACCTGTCAACCACAACATTACTGCACCACAGGTTGGTATAAGGCTCCAAAGACCAAACAGTTATATGATATTAATCATATCAAAAAGTAACATATAACATACTTAATGATAGTATCTCAAATGCAACTACAGTGAAACTTACTTAGTATATACTTCAAAGTGGACACGAAATCATTACTTATTATCTGAGGGTGTGTATTTACTATCAGGATTGACTTACGTAGGTTATTTATTATCTATGGTGAGATATACACAGGGAAGGAATGAGGAGCAGGGCCGCATTTAGGGGGGGCGGGGGGGATCTGTTGCCCCCCCCCTTGCAGATCTGCTGCCTCCCTAAACTTGTATCTCAACATATACACTAAGGGTTCCTGAAAGGCATGATTTGTTGGAAAATGGATGAAAAACAAGCTTTTATGCTATAATTTTGAAAATTTTTCTCAAGATCACTGTCACCAATCCCTTAACCCCTCTTGAATTGTATGTAAATAACATTGTTACCTATTGTATAATACCCCCCCCCCCCCCCCCCCCGGTCTATGTACACCTATAAACTCCCATATTGTGTTGCCCCCCTAAGATTTTAGGAAGCTCAATTTGCCCCCCCTAGCCCCGAATCCTGTATGCAGCCCTGAGGAGTACTTACTTTCCAGGAGTATGTACTAAACCAGGAACTTACTAAGTAAGTTCCACTGTAAACGATAAGTCTAAAACCATATGAAGCAAAAAATGGCAAAAATACAACCAGCACTAATCACAATTCACAGTACAAAACGACCATATTCGCACAATCCGCATTCGCTTCGTCATTGAAACAGAATGCACTGTGACCTCGGCTAGACCATAGATACAGTACTATGGCTAAACTCAACGATAGTGTATAGGCACGGACGGCGTAACTGAGGCACACTATACGCAACGACTTGAAAGCAGGACTACACAAGTCCTTGAAAGAGTAGTAAGCAACACATTAATGCACGATACAAGTGTATTGGATTGAGAAACGAGTCCTGTTGCTATCCTCAGTCTTAAGCAATAAAACGTGTGGAGCATGAAGTGAGCGATAGACGACAAGAGACGACGCACTCCAGTTGGAAATATTTACCTAGCAGCAACAAGGGAACATCAAAACGTGGACAAAAAACTTACACGGATAGAAAATTTGGATTTCTATATAAACATAGGTAAAATACTACATGCCACAGTCTCAGATCGCACTAGCGATGTCAAAAACGACTACACCATAAATAATTATCCCAATAATAGACAAAGGTTACCTCTGGACAGGGTGTCCAAGTCAATAGCTTCCCTTTTCTTCCCCGACATGGCTTGGATATCAACTCTACCGAATACTACGTCTCAAAAGGAAGTCGGACGGTAAGATAAGGAATTTCAACAAGTAGCCATTTTTCGTGGTCTGACTCACGTGAATTTAAGCGTCACGTGTCTTCAATCCTTATCAGAGAAAATGGCTACAGCTTTGTATCTTGAAACATTCTTGGAAAGTACGCATTCATGCTTCCCCGTTATTTTCTTCTATTGTATTCTTTAGTTATGTAAATGGGCTCTTTAGTGCGTTTTTTTTCTTTTTTCTGTACTAGACATCGAGTCTCTGCCAAGAGATTTTCAAAGAAATTTTGCCTTGATTAAGGATTTGGATAATCGAGTTCAAGGTCAGGTGATGTGATTTAATACACACCATGAATACTGTATTAGCATAATGTTTATGCATTTTTGTCAGATTTAACTTTATGCTCCCTGGGCTTCGGCTAAGTATTATGTGTTACAGGACCCCCAGGTAGACCAGTTTCGGACTGATGGGGCTTTCCTGTCAAAATAGTTATCCATCTGTTTATCTTGTCTGTGACGATAGACTCTATTTGATGTGTTTTTGTCTAAATCTATGCTAGTACATGTATTAATAGTTCCTTGTTTTCACTGTTTGTTTTATGGGTATGGTAGTGTGTGGCTCATGGGAAATGTATGCTGTTAATAGGTTTTTGCTAGTCAGGTAGTTTGTGAAGAGAAATTCAACTGTATTATTTATTCCAGTGAGTATGATAAGCAGAGATAGAACAAACTGAGACTACTATATTCTTAAGGGGTAGAAATTTAGAATATGATATACAGAACCTTGAATGGGTCACTAGATAATGTTAGTATCTTCATTTTAAATGGATGGCTGTATGTCACCAGTGCACTGCTTTCATATTTTAGGTTTAGAAGAAGAAATTAAGTCATTGTTGTCTTCATATGAAAAAGAGGTAAAGAAACTTTCCGAAGCTGACAGAAAGGCAAATCTTTGTCAGATTCAGGAAAAATTTGACAAAATGAAAGAATATAGTGATGACAAGGTTCAACTGGCTGTGCAAATGTATGAAATGGTGAGTTGTATTTGTTGTATTTGTGCATTCATCAACCTGAGGTATTCCCAGGTATTGATTTTGTACAATTTTGTGTGTTTGCATCCTTAGGTTGATAAACACATTCGTCGGCTAGATGGAGATTTGGCCAGATTTGAAGCTGAAATCCATATGAAAGAAAATGAAAAAAGGAAGGAATCTATATCAAGTATGTTTGTGTTGCCTTGTTTGTTTTACTTGGTGCCTCTATCCTCTGTTCTTGTTGTTTTTGTCCTCCTGTATGAACATTTATTCTCATTTTTGGCCTACTCTGTGAACAATTCTTCCCAATTTTGCAGCTGATTTGGAGGTTGAAGGTGTGTGTATATATGTATATATATATATATATATATATATATATATATATATATACTGCTTCTGATTTGTTGTTTCATGTGATGTCAATATGAACCATTTCAATGCTACAGAACACAACCCTAGCAATGATCTATTTGCTAAGACAGGCAGACGAAAAAGTAGCAGAGGACAGCTTCCAAAGTAAGTGGGCTTCTTACTGTCTGTGCTTCTGGAGTAAGAGAATGTAACACTTTGTGGGCTATAGTCACAATCTTCAGATTTGGTGCCATTCTTTCTTTCTCTGTTGTACGTTTTTGTGGTAGTGGCTGATGTGATGTGTACACATGGAGAATTAATTTACAATTTTAGACCTTCAGGCATTACAACCCCACCACCTCTGGGAACATTCACTGATCCGGCTCATGATGTGCTAGATATGCCAGTGGACCCCAATGAACCAACTTATTGCTTATGCCATCAGGTTAGCCTAGCAAGAAAAGTTTTGAGAGTTTGAATGGCATGCTATGTGAGCACAGCAGAGGGATGTGTTTGAATATGTGGTTTATTACACAATTCCCAAGTTCTAGTATTTCCCATGCTACGACATTGTATCTTTGGTATTGCACACCAGAAATTGGTTGTACAATTGTTTACTAGTGTGGCTGAGACAAGGACCTTCCCACCTTGTGGTTGACAGATTTACAACTCTAGTGTATAAGAAGGGCTGCATATATGTATGCATACAAAATGCAGTTACAATGCATTACATTTACCAAGCTTTATACAGTTCTACTGCGCCAAACACATTAGCTAGACAAAAGTGTAGTCTCTCTTGGTATTTCAGGTCATCTCACATCAGCTAAATAGATTCAGGATAATTGTCAATATAGCATTATTTGTCAGGATTCAACAAATGGTGGCTTTTGGTCTGACTGTAGAAGTTTCTTGCAGTTTTTCTGGGAGGTATTTAATCTTGTAATCTTTTTGCAAACTGGTAACAAGTACAGTACTTTTTGTGAAAACTGCTTGTCTATGGGAGCTGTTGCTGGTTGGTTTTTTTAGAATGTCTTTAAATGTTCATGGGCCCTGTTTACATGTGTACAAATTGTTTTGTAGATGTATGCTTTTTGTTGAGTTTGGGCAAGTATCCATTTTGGTATCCATTTTGGTATCCATTTATAGAAGTGTTTGTCTATTGATGCTTTACAGTGTTTTTAAGTAAATGGTCAATGGATATGGATTGACTAATTGTGTGTTTGCAAAACTGCATATCTGTATGTGTGTAAACAGGGCCTCAGCATGTTGGGCTACCAGGTATCCTAGTCAATTTTGCCTATTTCGCAAATAAGTTTTCAAAAAGTCACAATCAAGTTTTCAACATACTTCATATGGTATATGCGTAGTACCTTCACCTTCAATTGATATGGCTTAGCCACAGCACACCAAGAGGTACCGAGTACTTGCTAGGTGATGCATGTGTATATACATGCTCTATCTATCTCTTCTATATACATTGTACTTGAGTGTGGATAAGTGCCTTTTTAATCAGTAAGCATTGGTTGGACTGAATCATCTCACTGAATGTTCAACAGTTACCTAGCATCATAGGTAGTTACTAAGGTAGTATATTTGTATTTTTATTTTGAATTGGCATAATATATTTGTATGTTAAAGAACTCTTTTCTTTATTTTTTGTTTTTATCATTTATATTCCGTGTCTGTATGTTCAAATTTCCAATCTGTAGGTATCTTTTGGAGAGATGATTGGTTGTGACAATTCAGATGTAAGAATAGTACATGTGTCATTCTCCAGATCATCTACTACGTATGTATTGGCTCCTATTTCCCTATTTGCAGTGTCCTATTGAGTGGTTTCACTTCCAGTGTGTTGGTTTGACAGCCAAGCCCAAGGGGAAATGGTATGCATGAATGTATTTGTGTATTTATGTAGCAGTTTAACTTGTGTGCACACAAAAATTTTATGTTTATGTATATGAATGCATACTTGGACATTTGGTAGTATACAGCTGTGTACCATTTTCTGGTCAGTTTGCAGCCTGATTACATCATGAAGTGTCACATCAGGTTCAGTGGTGTCAAAATGAATAGTCTAGCAGGGGCGTATGGAGGGGGGTTTCTGAGGTTTCAGGAAACCCCTTTAAAAACTGTCATAGCAAATAGAGATGAAGTACCATTTTAGACTAGCTGCAGGGAAGAAAAGTAAGATTTTGAGAAAGGAAACCTTAGCCATAATTCTGCATTGTTGTAACTAGCCAATGTAATGTAAATCTCTAAAGTCACTTTCAACCTAATGGCGATGAAATCAGCCATTTTATTTGATGTCATAGATGTAATCATTAGGCCTAGTGTGTCATAATAGCCATGTTGCTTATGAAAAACTATTGATACAATAACTGCAGTAATTAACTATTGTTTTTTCAATAAAAATTATGTACAATACCTTGTTTTGAACATAATTATTATTGATCGGAATTTAGTATGACTTAAATTTGCAAGAATAACCGAGAGACGCACAGCGAAGGGGTCTTGCAATGACTGGCTGGAAACCCCCCTGCCATAATAATCCTGGCTACTCCCCTGTCTAGTATAGCATGAAAAATGAATAGATCTAGTGTAGCATGAATCAGTGAACATTTGTCTTATCCTCACCCCCCCCCCTCAATTTACCAAACTAAGAGCCAGATGATAGGTACTGATTCTGTGACCCCTTCAATGTACGTACTTACTATGTGTCTTCTACGGGGCATTCATTATTTACAAGCATAGAAAATTTTCTATTTCCATCACCTTAGTGGAGACAATTTGAGCTACCTACACATTTGATTAATTTTTGGGTAAAGTGTTGTTTTTTTAGGCCAACATTAGGTCTCTTTGGATGAGATTTCTACGGAAGGGGCTAATCAAAATTTGTAGTTGATGGCACTACCACAGAGGGGCATAAGGACTCATGAAATTTAGGTGTAAGATTTGTTGTAAATTTCAATTGCATTGCAGAGATTTACAGAAAAATAAATCCACAATTTTGTCTTCTCACTCCAACATTGTCAAAAGTAGATGGCTATTTGATACATTATACAAGAGAACTAGATTATGCCTAAGAACCATTTTTTGTTATTTTATGGAATATTGTGTCCTGCTCCTGCAGGATTCTGCCTTTTTCATTGGGGGGCTACAAAAAGACCAGCTGTCTACATCGCCATATGTAAGCCCATGGCAGTCGCATACATGTGACCGCAATGCCAAGTGAAGCTCGACAAGTTATTTTTGGAAAATCATTTTGAAGTTAAACAGTTTTATTCTGAGATGAAACAAAAGTTTTGTTCTGAGATGCAGGCTCTCTCTGTTACTCCATTGATACTCTTCATCCTCTTAGCCAGGGTAGTGTTTTTTTTATCTGTAATCAACCATAAATAAATCCTGCGTAGAAGCATCGTGAAAGCAGTTGTAATAAATATTTGCTTGGCAGATTGGAGAAGTTTTGAAAAGAGTTGCTTTAAGAAGCCAACTACAGAAGTGTCCGTCATTCATGATATCTTTGGAAGCACAGTGCCAGTCAAAAGAAAGTTACAGTAGTATAAAATTTGGCAGAAGAGAATGTTACAAACATGTGTTATGTGGTGTTGTAGAAACAAACCCAAGACCTATCTATACTTATCGCATCTGTGATACAGACGTGAATGTGTATATTTGGCTTGAGGTCTGTAGTACTGTAAATTGTAACGTTAGTACTACAGTCAAACCTCTCTATAACAAACCACCTCTGGACCACTGAAAGGTTCACTACATCAGCGTTCACTTGTATAGAGTAGATACATAGGTGTACATTCTAAGGTCTATGTTTGTTATATCAGGAAGTTCATTGTATTCAGGGTTCTTTACAGAGAGGTTCAACTGTATTTTGTATCATATTATTTGTTTAAGTGCGAAAGATGTTAGCATCGTTGGTTGGAATTGCCAATTTTTGCTTTGAGCACTTACTAAAGCCGGTAGTACTCTTCAGAAACATGAATGCTGTAAGCAAGACCTAGGGTGTTTATGTTTCAATCTTGCTTATGTTGCTTATGTTCGAATTGACATTGTTGAATAAAACTTAAGTGCTAATCCAATCACTGCTCCAGCATCTTGTACATACTGTATACATGTGAAGCCTTTGCATGAATGATTTGATTTTTTTCTTTGTAAATGAATACGTACATTTCTATTCTTCTTGCAGGTACTGTCCCATATGCTGTGATGAAATGGAAAAACATAAATGATTAATCTCTTGCTGTCTATCTTGGCTTTATTTATTTCAGTGGACACACCATAATTTTTTCCTGTATTTTAACTGCATATTTTTATCTAATGATTAATGTTCTAGAAAAATATGACTATATAATTATATCCATTCCTACTAGTAATCATATAGATAGAGGCAATAGTCTATAAGTGGTAAGAGTGTGAAGATGCATACAGTGGAACCACTCTATAACGGACACTTTGGGAACTGAAAAATTTAATTGGTTTGTTGTTATACATACAGAGGTTCCACTACTGAGGTTGATTTATGTGCACAGCAATCCATCTGGACCCATGCACAAAAATATCTGTTAGAGCTTGAGGCCTAGGTTTAATTCCACTATTGGAGGAGTAAGATCTAGAGGTCCCACTGTATGTGCATTTATTATTAGGTATACATAGGGTGTCTGCATGTGTACTGTCCAATATACCCTAAATTGGGAAATTTCCGCAAGCAATAATATTCGTGTTTTCATGAATTGACTCCACTTGCAATATTCTTTTGTCAATATTTCTGTGCACATTCCAAAGTATAGGTATGGACAATCTATGGTGAGACTTGCAAAGTTTTTAGCCATAAATTTTCTGCCTACCAGATTTGACCCCAATTTGCAACATTTATTGTTTGTGAATATTTCCCAATTTAGGGTACTTTGCACTTAATTTGCAACCACCTCAAATATTGCATGTGCATGGACATCTCTGTTGCAGACTAGCCAGTCTAATAGACTCATAATTCTCAGAATTCATCCATGCTTCATCTACCATTTTAATATTGTCACAACATTTGTGTTTATCAGCTTGAGCTGCCGTGTATAGAATCCAATTTTATAATCTATGACTCAGTCAAAGATGGAGCTGTAACCATTAATTAATATAAAGACCAAACAATAATTGCGCATTGCTTGATACATAATATACTAGCTGTAAGAACTATTATTGTACATTGTTTTGTAGAACGTGTACACTTCTGATGAGCAAACATATGCAGGGTCTTGACCTACTCCCAAACATGCCCATATAGCTAGAGTCTATGTCCCATTATATTAGAAATTAGCCGCATTAAAATTCAAGACAACAATGTCATGCATGTGAATTTAACTGAACTATAGATTATCATAGTAATAGATGTAGACTAGTAGCGGTGTTAATAGAATATTATGGTTAAATGGCTATTGTTTGTCATCTGTCATTACTACATAAGGGTACAGTTCACACATACATTCCTCGAGCTTCCTTGTGAGCATTGTAAATGTTGGTCTGCTTGTCCGGTCCTTGGTCCAACATTGCAGCATAATCTGGTAGCTAATAATAATATACATACGTATATAAAATGTATAATATTATACCAAAAATACCATTATAACTTACGTACAGTATGTATAGTATTTTTTTTATAGGGCATGCATATATAGTATAATGCAATGCATAGCTGTGTGATAAAATGCCCTCGTGCTTAGTCAAGGATCAATAATTATAATTTGTGCCATCTAGCTAGGCCAAGTGTTTGTATTCTAGCAATGATGTATGTATATAGCACCGGCCTTCTGGTTTTGCATTAATGTGTGTGTGTGTGTGTGTGTGTGTGTGTGTGTGTGTGTGTGTGTGTGTGTGTGTGTGTGTGTGTGTGTGTGCATGTGTGTGTGTGATTCAGCAGGTATAACAATCCAACAATAGATCTGCTATCCAACAAACACACTCAATCAACCATCTGCATTTTTTTTCTTAGAATTGTGTCTTTGTAATCAGTAAATCACAGTACAAGAATTCACTATGAACAACAGGGAATTTCTAAAATGATTAGTCATGCAATTAAATATGAAAACAGAAGTTAATCATAAAAATACAGTATATCGAACAAAGTACCCAGTAAGAGGCTTTGGCCGCTTTTTTACTTGGTACTTATTAGAATTAGAATAATTATTACTGGACACACTATTGAGAAAATGATTAATGCTAGATGCATCATGTTTATCTTATGATGTTGACAATGGCTTGAGGATCGATTGTATAATATTATATGGATGAAATTAACTCTACAATGATACTATTGTATATACTGCATGTGGCCAGTTGCTTGTATCACAAGATGAACATGAAATGCATGCTCTTACTGGCTGCTTTGTTCGATATACTGTATTTTTATATGATTAACTTCTTTTTTCATAATATTTGACTGATCATTGTAGAAATTCCCTGTTGTTCATAGTGAAGTCTTGTACTGTGATTTACTGATTGCAATGATACAATTCTAAGAAAACAAACTTGCTCTGATGTTTATACTCACACTTTGTCATCACATCCTTCTGGACATTTTAAGTAGTCTTCACTTTGAATGGCCTTTAAGACTTCAGCATCAGACAACGAAGAGTACGGAAAACATCCTATTGTGTAAGAAAGTTAATAATACAAGGAAAACAAATGGTGCACACATTTATACTGTTCTTTTTTCAGTTACATATCATAATTATACATGTACGTACATTATTATGTGCTTACAACGATAATCACATGTATACGTATCCCTAAATATATATATATATATATATATATATATATATATATATTATTGTACATTTATGATCAAAGCTTAGGTTAGGTTAGGTGGGTGTATTCTATAGGGAGAGTCTTTAGCCAATGTCTACTATCCCAGACAACCAGGATTCAAGATACAAAAGCAAACAGAGATAGAAAATGAAGGATAGAGAAAATAAGAAAAAAATATGAAATAAATAAGTCTGAATACTCTAATAAAGATTCATGCAAATGATATAATTATGGTAATTCAGCTGTTCATGAAGTACATGCAAGCTATGTTTATATAATGATCATGTTATTGTATGGTTCGGAATAGTCTTGATAAAGTGGCTCATTATGCATACCCATTCATGTACAGAAAATGCTATATCATTATAAAGACTACTACATAACAACAAGTATACGTATGGATAATTTGAGTTGTGTACAGTTTCAAATTTGTGTCGTGTACTATGTATTGTATACACTTTACAATCACACAATGCACCCACATATTCATACCTTTAGTACATATCTCCCACAGTGACACCCCAAAGGACCATCTGCATGTGAATGCACAAAAATGAGACAACAATTCAATACAACAACTACACAATGTCATTGACTTACAGTATATACAGTGAAACCTCTGTAATGAGTACACCATTGGGACCACAGTAAGCTGTCCTGTTTATGGAGATGTCCATATTTCAGAGGATTCAAATGTACCCATGTCAATGTGAAGGACAGAGCAATGGTGTCCTGATTAAGGAGGTTTCTGCATTTCAGTTATGTCCTTTGATAAAGGTTTTACTGTACATACTGTACCTACATAATGCACACATGCACATGTATAGCATTATGTATTGTATTATATGTTGTATTTTAATATTATTTCACAGGGGAGGGGTCACCATCAACACGCATGATGGGCTGGTGTAAGCAGGGACCCAAAATATATGTAGAATACAGTAAATATACAACAAGATTATATAGGATGAATAATATATGGCATAAAGCATGACATTCTATGCCTGAAATTAATATATGAATCGCATGAGAAAATAGCCCTCACAAAGAATATATAATAACTTGCATAAGTTATAACTTGCTAGACTGCAATTGTACTATATAGTAGGGAGATGCATGTGTGCATGAATGAAATTGGTATAGGTGAATAGTTGATAGCTAATCAGTTCTGCTAATGGTAAGGGTACAGTATTGTTGCTTGCATAAATATGGTACCATACACTTAATTTCTGGTCTCTTTCGTACACAGTATGGTATTAGTGTGTAGCTATAGGTGACTACATCACATTCTCGATATCTAAAGGCCAACCTACACTAGGCAACATGTTGCTGTATGGGAAAATGTTGCGTAGTGTAGGTTAGGATGTTACATGTTAGCAATCTTGGGCAACATGTTGCTAACTAAAGGAAAAAGTTTGTTTCAAGCAACAATGTTCCCTGAAACATCAAAGCCTGTAAATGTTGCCCAAATATTGCCTAGTATACACAGGCCTTAATATACCTACACTTCAGATGCTTCGCTAAAAAGATTCATGTTGAAGGCTTCTGGAGACATCCAACGAAGTGGCTTGCATTCTGTTGGTAAGTCTGTCTCCACACACTCTTGGTCATTTAGTAGACATGCAAATCCAAAATCTGATATCTTCACAATTCCATTACTTAGAAGAAAGTTACGACATGCAACATCTCTGTGCAGGACACCTTGGGATATGAGAAACTCCTATAAATGTTGAGTGAAATATAAGAAGGGGATCAATATGCAGAACATACGTATATATATGCTTTTAAATTGAGCTCATACACGGATTCTGTGTTTGGTTTACCATTCCTCTTGCTATCTGAACAATGAACTTCATTAGTTGACTCCATTTAATTGATATTGTTAGATCATTTGTTCCTTGCAGTTCCTGCTTGGATCTCTCCTTCAAGGAAACAAACGAGTCCACCTTCCCTTCACACTGCCTTTGAAATTCAATGAGGCTAATTTTTCTCTTCTGCATTTGTAATAGTAAAAAAGACACCGCACAGGAAAACATTTGATAGTACAGAATACATTTCAGCAAAGCAGCAATTTGCATCATAAACCTGATCTTTGAGGCATTTTGTACTTGAACCCTCCTTGATCTATGTACATGCAAGTAAGATCCACATCACAAGTTACAGTAAGTGGCATATATTACATTATTATATTGAATGAATGCTGAGATACTGACTTCTACAGTGCTGTTTTGCAGTAGATCCAAGAGGCTTCCACAATACACCAGCTCAAGTGCTATCATTGGAGGTGGACTCTGTAGTTGCAGCCCAACAAGTTGTAGGATATAGGGACAACAGTTGGCTGAGAGGTGCTTGTAAATGGTACATTCATTTTTGAAGGCAATCAATTCATTTTCAGAAGCAGTTTCTGCAAATAATTGAGAAACACCTCATAAAAAACTTTATGGATCTGAAGATCTCTTACTTGCATTAAATTTTGATTAAGTTTCTTATAGATTATGTGTATGAGATATGTGTACAGTATGTGTACAGTATACTGCACAGTATGCGCATTGTATGTATAGTATATAAATGTTATAATATACTGTAAACATCTTGTATTCTTTCTGAATACTGGCATTATCATTTCAATTGTGGCAAACAGATTCATGTGTATATTATGCAAAGGAGATTGACAATTAAATATAAAAGAATTTCACAAATAAACAACCTTGGATTCAAAGACAATATTGATTGGAATGATACAAAGACCATGAATGCCTATAAATCTCCCATTTACTGCCTGCAGCACGGTTGTCCAGCATTCCTGCATGCACTGTTAAGGATGTGTGGACGTAGAACAAAGAGAAGGATTGTCAAGGAGTCATGTCTTACAGTATGGTGCAGCCTCCCTGGGTGGGGTAGTGATCTAGAGCCTTCTGTCATCACTTTGCAATAGATGTGGAGATTCCAAGTTGGTAGGGTCATTATTGGCTGATGAGAGTGCAGTGCACACAGCCTAAAGTTAAAATTGAATGCTGTGCATGTCATGGGAATCTTCCCATACATTTTGGTCTACAGTATCTACTGTACGTATACTAAGGCCATAATAATTTATAGAGTATTGTTGCAAAGCTTTAGCTTGTAAATTTACTACTACAGTCAAACCTCTCTATATATAACGAACCCCCTCAGGACCGCTGAAAAGGTTCACTGTAATAGGGGGTTAATTCACTACATCACATTTGCTTACAATAGAATACATACTGTAGGTGTACATTCTAAGGTTTATGTTTGTTATATCAAGGAGTTCATTGTATCCAGGGTACATTATAGAGAGGGTCAACTGTATGTACTTACCCTTGCATATTTTCACTGCCACTGGGTGTTCCACACAATTTTTAAAGTGATGAAGATTGGTGGGAGTTGACAGCGGACCTTGTACATTGCAGAAATACACTGAAGAGAAAGCTCCTTCCCCAATGAGATTGAAACTATCAGGGTCAAATGAGTTCACAGAGATGGTCCATCTATCCACAGGTGAAGGTGGACTTTTCTGAAAAAATCTGTGACTAGCACTTGTTTGTAATAATAAAATGTTTCCTTTTTTCTTTCTTCCCAATTTTCTCTTCTATAAAACAGTATAATATTATGAGAAGGATTGTGCATTAAAGCTTACAGTTCACTACATCAGGGTTCATTTATATAGAGTAAATAAGTGTACATTGAAGGTCTATGTTTGTTATATCAGAAAGTTCATTGTATCCAGGGTTCATTATAGTGAGGTTCACCTGTATGTTCACATTTACAAGAAATTTTAAGGGAAATTTCAGCATGGCATCACATACAGGCTGTACTATAAATATACTGTGTGTGGACACAAAAAATTGTAAGAATCGAATCAATATTATGATAATGATTATAGTATTTTATATACATGCACATTATATGGTCTCAATAATTGTACATACATACAGAATCCTCAATATGATCTTATCTCACCAAGGCAATAGAAATTACTAGTGTTGCCACTATTACCATTAGTACAAGAAATACAATGGCAATATATCCCAAGTTTTCAGCCTTTGCATCTTGCTGCCTTAAGGGATATATCACAGCTATAGGATGATTGGTAATTCACAGAAGAAAAATATGAAAATGTTATTGCACAAATTCAACACATTACAGTACATACAATAAACCACTTCTCTTTTATTCTTGCTGCTGCCATACTTGTTGCTTCCTACAACACTTACTACCAATAAAATACCATCAAAGGCCTTGCAGTACACACAGCAATACTGCAAGCTAGTTGTCTATGAAGAGATGATTAGCCTGAATTCAATAACTATCTTGCACACAGGCATACTGCTTGTGATCATGAGTTTGGGGGTTAAATCATCAACTTACAGTTGTATTGAAGTTGTTATGTCCTGTGCTATTTATTGCACTGGTAGGCATCCATTCAATAACTGTAACCTCATAGTGAGTTATCTTACCGTTGGTTATAGAAGGCCCTAGCCATGATATGTTAAAACAGAATCCATCCTGAACAATTGTGATGTTACTTACACCTTCAGGAGGGCGTCCTAGAATGAAGTGAAGGGGAAAGACCTATATACTCTCCTATCTGCAGCATGTTCTTGCACACAAGACAGCTAATAATATACAGTCACGCCTGGGTTATCCGGATGTGAGTTATCCAGAAACCTGATTTATCCAACCATCAATTCAGCAACACTGACTATCTCTATGTACACAAATCTGCCTCACTTATCCAGCAACCTCTGTTATCCGACAAGTATTTTAGCTACAAACTGTGTCGAATAACCCAAACATGACTGTACTGTGGTCACTGTGGTACATACTAACATGTACAGTTGAGTGGGTGCATGTATGCTTATTATAAATAAGTGGATACATACAAATCGATACCTGTAACATTTCTAAATTATTGGATCACATACAGCATTTATAGTATTTGTGGTAGAAAGCAAAATAGTCAACTTACCACTAGCATCCAAGGAAAAGCCCTTAACCCATGAAGAAAGACCTAGACATTTTGATACACAGCTGAAATCTTCACTAAAGATGGCTGTTAGCTGCAAGCAGGACAATGTGGTGGATATGAAATTGTGCTTTAACACGAATACGATGTAATCCATGCATAAGTATAGATATGGGAGATATTACTTTAATTAGCTCTGACTGTTGTCTATAATAAAATAATATGTTATGGCATCAAACCAAGGCTTTATACAGAAACAGTGTACACCATGAGCACAACAAGTATCCTCAAATTGGGATATCCTTAACCGGCCACAAAATATGTCAACATTTGGATTGCCATGATTGTTATCCTTATCTGGATGTTGCAATTATCACAAAATAGCAATGATATGATTACTGTTGAATGAAATGTGCTGGTTTAGCAATGCTATTGAAAATATTGCCCACTTATATACAGTAATGGCAGATAAGCACATAGGGTTTGAACATTTTCCACTTATGTATGCATATACATGAATTTTGACAATGCTGACAAATCTACATACAGTAAATAATGAAGACAAAACGCACCTTGCATTCATACGATGACTCCTGGGGTTCTATTTCAACCCAACCATGATAATGAAAATTTGTTCGACCCTAAGGTGCACCCAAAATATGCAGCAATGTAATATGGAAGTTTTGTAAGTAGTACATACTTTCTCAATATACTTTATATACCTAGCAGTACAATCACACATTTTACATCTCATGGCTTATGCGCATACGCATTTAATACATGCAGTATGTATGTATGTATGTAGATTGAAATGTACTAACCATGATAATCTGAGACAAAACATCACTGTTTTGCCAATGTGCTATAAGGCCTTTTCTGGGAATTCCACCTGTCATCAGTAGCACTGGGCAGAGCAGTAACAGATGTTCCTTGGAAACCTCCCATCACAAGGAAAATCCGAAACCGCTAGATGGTATTAAACAGACATCTTCACTGAATGCCTAGATTAACGCCAAGTACTGGTTAGTTAGCAGGTCTAAAGTATCAGCAAAGGGTTGTAATTGACCAATCCTGTGATGGGAGGTTTCCAAGGAACATCCATAACTGCTCTGCCCAGTGCTAGTGAAGAAGGGTGGAATTCCCAGAAAAGGCCTTATAGCACATTAGCAAAACACTGATGTTTTGTCTCAGATTATCGTGGTTAGTACATTCCTAACTACCCTAGCTTTAGTTGGAGCTTTTAAGAAGTTACGAACAAAATTTTAGAATAGTTGTGTCTTACCGTGTTGAAGTTCTCTCTTCTTACTATGAGAGTTTGCCACCATGATGGTGCTTTTTATAGTATGGTCAATGCACAACTACAACCCTTTTGCTGACAGTATGTATGTGCGTATATATGGTATGCATACACAACAATGGCAGGATATAAGTTGTTGAAATATGTATAGAAAAATAATTTTCCATGTATCCTTACTTTTTGTTTAATGAACAGTGATCTTAATGGCATACCACATAGCCCTTGTCCACATTCACCACATTTGCATTCTATGTCAAAGTGTTCCAGTGCCAAGGAATAGAAGGTCTTGTATGATCCTGAAAGATTCCACTCCAGGTTAACTTCAGGAAAGCAAAAGGTTGATTCATTGTATATGAGATAGCCAGTATTGTTGACTTGAAATTTTTGTTGAGAGTCTAGTTCCATTCCTGCATTAGGATCACAAATATGGGATGAATTGGAGGGGATAATATCGCCATGATTAAGTTACGTTTACACACATGTTAATATTGCCTGGTTTCAGGTAATGCTGTATAGGAGGCAGACACTACAAGACATACTTACACAAGATTACATTTCATACCATTAAATGAAACATTTACTGACTGGAGCATTCTCTCAAATGGCTGTATTTTATGCAAAACATCATACACTTGACAGAAAAATACTTATTTTTTCCAGTTGTATGCACACATATTGTATATAAGGTCTATCATGATGTGAGCATAAGAACATGCATGATATAGCATTTTAAACACAGAAGTATGACATTTCTCTATGTATATGAAATGTGCATGCAGTACGTACTTTCATCAGTTGAAGGATATACAAAGGTACTTAATGCCTGTCAGGTATAATTTCACTGCAACACTGGCAGTGCACACCTTTTGAGTGACTGGCAAGTCCTGCAATCATATTTTGCATGAATGTATGTAATATGTTTGAATACATTTAAACACAATACAGTATATTATGACATTGTGTAGGTACTTAATTTGTTGTAAAGCTGTCCTACTCTTTGTACATTTGATGCTACATACGTAATATATAATTATGTACAAGTTCTTTATACAAATATATAACCACAAATATTATAATCAAAAACATCCAGGATGTACAAATACGTATGTATGTATTGCACTTACCATTAGAATCATTGTTCTGTATCTCAAAATTCTGGAAGTCATCTTCGGAAATGTCATTTCCAGCAATGGCAACAGAAATACTTTTAATGACACATTTATAGCAGAAAGGTATGAAAGTCAGAGGAACTTGCTTGCTACCAACCTACATGTGTATACATACAGAAAAGAGTTACAAGTACCTAAACTTGTATTATCCCCCATTCACTGTACTACTAGCTTACTATTGTCCAGTATGAAGTATCCAGTTCCATGAATTTCACTCCAACAATCAAGATCACATAGCTTTTATTAAAAAGAGTGTCATCAAATTTATCAGGGCAGAGAACAGTTACTGCATTATCATTGAAAGTGTCATTCAAACCATCAATCTTCAGAGTTAGCTTAGTTTCTGTATTTTCAATCCCAATACTGTAATTCAGGGGCATTGGGAAATCAGCTTGCTAAAAATTAATATAAAGTTACATATTAATTATAAAAACCAAATATACAAACACTCTTATGCATGCTATAGCATACACAACTTGCTACCTCAGTGCAATTTGAGGATGAATTGTTCATTTCCACACAGTGTCTAAATTGGGAGGCCTGAGTGAGAAAAGTACTAGTAAAACAGTTGAAATGCACAACCCACGAACACCCAAATGCATGTACATACATATGTTGCTAAGCAAGGTGCTTGCATGCATATACGTATGTATATAATATATATATATATGAAAATAATGCCAACGTTATAGAATTGTACCTCTATTCTTTCATTCTCCATGTACCTGTTTTGATGTATTTCCATATTATAAGTATTATACTATGGGTCTGGAGGTTGCTGGCTCTGGTCTGGTTCAACTGCCTTTTTCCCTTCCCCCCTTCTTTCCTACCATGTGTGGTCCACAATAATGTCTTTCATTTGCGCAACCATGGTACCTAGACTTTCTAGTTAGCATTTGGAGTTGTCACTGATAAGTCAGTGCCTGGTGTGGGAGTTTCAAAGGAGGCCCTGGATGGGGCACGCCTACATCAGTTCTTAAGGAGGGAATGGATCGGGGCCTGTTGGCAGTGACCAGTGGTTTGGCTGCAAAAGGGTCAGCTATGGGTCTGGAGGTTGCTGGCTCTGGTCCGGTTCAACTACCCTTTTCCCTTCCCCCCTTCTTTCCTACCATGTGTAGTCCACAATAATGTCTTTCATTTGTGCAACCATGGTACCTAGACTTTCTATAGTTAGTGTATTCTACTACATTCAAATTTTTATGAATTATTGCATCGATTTGCTATCACATAGTTGCCATACTTGTGAGGTGAGCTTGGTATTATGATAGACACGTATATACATGCAATATTATTTTCTCAGAGGACATGCAACCAATGTACTTTGGATATATGTAAGTATTTACTTATATAATAAAGTATGTTCGCGGTGAGCTTCTTTGGTTGGCTGCACAGTTTCTTCGTGAATTGCAATGACATTAAACTACAAGTTCAACAGCCAATGCATGAGTTGATATCACTGAATTATGTCTAGGGAAGAGGGCTAAGAAGGTAGGCTTAGACAGACAAGTTTGTGACTATGTCACATCTGGTAGTCATTTATGGTTCCAAGTTTGGTCAATTCTTGCTATACGTATTTCATTGGTCATGTGTTCCATACAGTAAAATGCACATACATATACACATCATCATAAAATTATACAGAATCATGCAATTATAATGGAACTATGACTACATGGGCCAATAACACAATTAATATCAGCTATCCTTTCAGAAGTGATGGTTGTGTATAATTAAATCAGATGGCTAAGTAAACCACTACTCAGTTCAACATGTTTGCCAGAGATGTACTCATTGCCACACTTCACAGTAAATTTGCTGCTGATCTGCTACAGAGCAATAACCATTAGTTTCTTTATGATATTATACAATAAGGAAGGGGTTACCACAATGCAGCCACCTATATAGTGTATGTCATTATTTTGTGAAGTACAATTGTATGTATTATATAAATTTCTCATCTTCTAGTCCTGTGACCCAAGATCACTCAGAAAGTCAGCAGTGCAACTGTTGTGATGATATTATCATTGTAAACCTTGGAATCATGCTATCCAAGACTTAGTATGTGTGTACATATTACAGAAAACATGTTTTGACCTTTGAAATATCATGTGGGTATAATGATATCTAGAGTCTGCATGATCTAGAGGTTATTCATGCATGTACACATGCCAGAATTAGATCATGTGTGAAAGTGTGAAACAATCAGGACAAAACTGACCCTTAAGTAGGAAACATGAATTGCACAATTTGTATACAGCTCTACTACACCCATGTGATCTTCTGGAAATGCTTCATATGTCATATTAGTTTCTTTATTATCTTCTTGACAGTCATGCAATTAATTTATTGTATGCAAACTGTCCTTATTCTTTGCAATTTACATACATGAGAGGCCCCAGCCAATCAAGCTATTGTGCTTGTCAGATTAACTCAGCTGAGATGGATGTGTATGGTAACCAGTTAGTCTGGCATAGCCAGACCCAATCTCGCCTTGCATGACTGCATGACGTCACTGGGAAGACTTCCCAGTGGTGTCAGTCATGGCAAGAAAAGGTCTGGCTATGTCAGACTAGCAACTAGTGAAAGTAAGCTGTCAAGACTCTAACTTAATTCATTTATGCAACAAACTATGTATGATCGATTTGTTCTGTGCTGGTTGTGTGCAGCTATATAGTGAAACATTTGAGATCTCGGGAATTTATAGTTGTGTGTGCACTTTGCATCTTGCAAATTATTCAAGACTACCTTGAATTAGTTTATATACCAATAATTTCAACATATATGCTTACTACCAATGGCATGCAGAATAATCATTCAATGTACTGTATATGTAAGAAGTGTGGCTGATGTTTGCAATGCTAAAATTTTCCTTTAATTGTAGTGTATAGTAATATGTGGCTATTAGTATAACATAATAATACAGTACGTACATCTAGCGAGTTATACGTAGTACAACCATCTATCGATCTATAACTTATTTAATAATGATAATTACGGTCCATTGACTTAATTAAATACAATCTGATTTTGCTTTTTGCAATAGTACCATAGAACCATATCTATATTATATTTTCACTTTTATAAATGTTATACAAAAATATATTGTTTTATACGCGGGTTTATATAAGTCTCATGTATTACAGTATGATATTATATGTCAACATTGTGCATGAATCTGGACATGCATGCACGTATAATATGTACAGATATTCGTATATACTCGGATATAGCGCTTATAAGGCCTTACCTCTTCACACGTAGCAGCGCATCTAGCCCGCCTCTTAGCCTCTTCGAAGTTATCCACAGAACATTCGTCAAAAGCCAATAGCATTCTAAACAGTAGAAACAAGAGTACTAGGATCAGTGACTGCATCATTCGTTTAACTATAGCCTACGCGAGATCCTTTCCTTGAAACGAGGCGTTAACCGCAAGTAGAATTTATACGTAGCGCTGCTTAATTGACCATGCAATCGCATTGTAATCTGATCGAAAAACCGACTGGAACGAAATAATGAAAATATAATGTGTCGAATCTGTCAATGATATCAGTTTACATCACTTGCATAATCTCGAAATTCTTCCTTTAATCTTCCTTTGAACCTTTTTCCGAATGTTCTTCCTTATTTTCCTCCTTGCAGCAATCTCAGGATTGACCACAGCCTTCAGGGGCATGATAAACATGGGCAATGATAAACAACAATTTTTAGTGTGATTTTATGCAATCATGGAAGGGAGACAAGTGAAATAAACACACACACACATACACACAAACACGCACACACACACGCACGCGTGCATACACACACACAAGCACACACACACACACGCACACACACACACACGAACACACACACACACACACACACACACACACACATGCACACATACATCCATAGCAATTTTTCTCTTTCTTCTTTCTTTGGAAAGTGAAAATTCCTTCTGCACACTAGCATTAGCCACTGCCATTGTATCCCTTCCCAAAATTTTAGCAATAACTTCAGCAACCTCTTCAGCCAGCTTATGGCAGTCTCCACCTATAATGTAGTGATAGGTGTGCACTAGTTACAATATAAAACAAAAACATGAATGATCATCCATAAATTAAAAACCGATGTGCTAAGGTGCACTTGGAAAGCTATGCCAATATAAACTTGGATACAATCATCATGTATTATTAGATATTCCAGGAAAACACGTGCACACAGAACAGCCACTACAGTCCTGTGTTATAGGACAACTTAACATCTTACATGAGACATATACAAACACTTGCCTATTGTTTGCTCATTAGCAAGCTCCCGATAAACAGGTTTTAGCAACAGGGACAAATAGACTTCCACTATTTTCGGATCAAAGTTCACAGCCAAGGCTCCTATCCACTTGAGCACACACGAACGCTGCCAAAGTCAAAGAAACAAGGAGATAAGGAGAAATGATAAATATTGTGATAATTGAATGAGTAAAATTAAATATAATAAGAAAAGACCAGTGTGTACTACCTTGCTGGAATCTTTTGGACAATTTCCAGCTTCAAGTCTTGCCAATTTCTCCATCTTCATTATCTGCTTTTTCACAAGATCATTGCTAGCATCAAGAGAAGCCTTGTCATCCAGTTGATGATGATATATGACACGAGTGCAAAACACCATGTTCTTCACAACCTGGAATGGCATTAGTCAACATTCCACACTTTAAAATAGTATGAAAACTAAAACCAGCAAAATTAATGGGTACTGGACCTACCTGATCACTTATTTCTGGATTGAGTGACTGTACTTTTAGAATTTTATAAAACTTATTGAACAGAATAGTAGCCTACGCAGAAAGTAATAGTACTGTGAATACATGCATGCGACACACATTCATGTACTGTGTAAATGGTCAAAACAGATGTGCATGAAAACATGTATGTTCCGTTCATCAATGTCCTCATTACAATGTGACATGATGTAGACGTCATGTACTGAGACTTGCATAACATCTACGACAAATTATAGTGTGCTGGTAACAATTTGCAGTGGTTCACGGGGATTGCGTATAGTTAACACCATTTTGATAAATTTAAAAAGAATCTAGTGAAATAGAGTGCCTTTCTGATTTCAGTGCCCTTCCTAGGTACACATACTTATTAATTGCTGGTAGTAACAGTATCAACAACAGAAATAAAAATCCATTTCCATGTTCAAATATCAGTACTCACTTTACTTCTTGGATCTGATGTAAGATATTCACAAACTATATCATGTGATGATGTTGCAACGTTTGCTGGTGGATAAACTGCAAATAAAAGTCCAAATAGTTTACAGGCACAGAGCTTGACCCAAGTGTGAGGATAAAACAAAAATTCTTCTGCTCTATCTGTAATAAAAACACACAACATGTCATCAAAACACGACCTCATAGAATGCACACTGTGATTGTACTCACTCCATAGCTTATTCAGTGTGTCAGCATACGAGGGATCTTTCAGCACTGAACTACATTTAATAAGTATTTTACCAAAACATGAAAGTGTAATGAACAGTAGATGGTCATGAAGCAGTGGATTCTCCAATACAGTTGAAGACCTCAATGCAACCATTGTAGAAGTCTCTTCTGGAACTTCTGCAGCTACTCCGTCTGAAGAAATATGATTGCGATCGACACTACTGTCATCCATGTTCACAACTCCACCGGAGTTTATCTCATCATGGTCATCGCTAGGACTATCCAAGCACTGAAATAGCAATGGTAAAAAGGGAGTTAATCGTTTCTGAAAATTTTCTGCTTCTACTTCAATGAACAGTCCAAGGGCTTGCACAGCAACTTGCTGATGAAGCAACTAAAAGGTACAAAATTGTCACTCAGATAACCTGTAAATACACAGCAAATCAAGTGACTTTTTGCTTTTCTTACATTTTTTGAGTTTAACCAATGCAAAAGAAAATCAGCTAATTCACTCCTCTTGGATCCATCAAGCTGTGATAAAGATAAAACAAGGTAAGTGAAGAGCAGTCACAGTTAAAAGCTGGTATGCAACATGATTATTGTAACACATTGTATACTGTAGTAAATGTACCCTTTCTAACAGCTTCTTCATGGCTACAGCAACCATTTCTTTGCACACAGGTGATGAATCATTGACTAGTTGGGAGCTCAAGGGAATGAAAAAGAACGTTGCTTGTTTATGCAATAGACGCTACACAAAAATAAAATAAAATGTTAGTAAACAAAATGCTAAAGGTATACATGTATATGGAACAATGGATAGTAAGCACACATTCTCACCGGGGGGAATTTAGTGAAGAAGAAGTTGCATAACTCTAGAACAGATTCTCGGCCACTTTGAACCTCATAGCTTAGCAGAGAATTTAGCATAGTTGCCATGTTTATAAAATGCTGTAATCTCATTCAAGTATCACACACACACACATACACACACACACACACACACAGCACACAAACATAGTTTTGTATAGTATGTGGTGTTCCATAACTCCACATAGCAATGTACACCATCCTTGTATGAGAGAATTTACCTACTTGTACCATAATATAATCGCACCTCAAATTAGATAAAATGGCACCAAGGTACTTGTAGATTCTCTTACCAAGAGGATAGTCAAGAAGGAAATGGCAAGTTACCTAGGTCATGCAGAGAGGCTCATGTCATTTAGTATACAAATTGCATTGAAATACAAATATCCACTCACAAGTCGACATTGACTTCTGGTTGTTTCTGAATCAGATACAACAGATAGTTGAATTATTCGTCCCATTACATCATGGATCTCTGGAACAACCAACTTCCTTGCAATGATTGCCTATAATATTATCAAAAACTTCCAATGTGACTGTATGTATACAACAGGACAGGAGCAGCAATCCAAACACTTGTGATGTCCAATCCATTATTCACCACATGGACACAAACAGTACATAGCTGCAATGATTACTACAACTTAACCATATCATCCTTAGTAGAGGGAAGCTGCAATGGCATACCTTCAGCAATGGGAAGGCTGTTGATTGTCTCTGAGGGTCATGAATATCCTCTTCAACGAATGTCAGCAGCAACTGTAGCCCAAGCAAAAAATGACGGAATGAAAACACAAACAAAAATGAAATATATGCATTAATATCAACCTGCAACTGAGCTTCCGATATAGGCGCTTCATGGCTAATACTGATAATATCAGTCATTGCTCTGAATGCTGTTGCTACTAATTCTTGGTTGGGTCCAATTGCTGCACCATGCTTGGAATACTTCCCAAGTATGGAGAACAACTCCTCAATAAATCCTGGCAAACCAGTCTTCATTGCAGGCAAGGGGTAGGGCAATAGCTCACGCAAGCATTTCAGAGTGACAGAGATAATCTAAGTCAGCAGGGCAAATGAAAAAAACCTACTGCAACACACTAAAATTAATTACCAAAAATATAATATTACAGCATGTATACTATCTAACAGTGAAACATACAGTCGGCATGAAGGCTGCATGACTTAATATGCACAACATTTGAGTCTAGAGGGGTAAAGCACCTGAAAGTGCCGCAAGCCTTAAAGTATGAAATCATGGTGAGTTAGAAGCCCATGTTTTATAAAGTGTATAATAAAATTGCTGTATAATTGTGCCATCACCACGGTAACAGATGCTATAAAAATTAGAGCATACACAAGTAAACTAATACGCTCACCAAACTGTGTATATCCTACAGCAAATCGATATATATGTCATGCAGCACAATACACACACACCTGCACAATACAATACAATACAATACAATACAATACAATACACACACTTGTGCAGAGTCTACATACAAACAAACAACAGAGAGGAACATACTGTACACATACTGTATGTACAGTACATACAGTACGTACATTGGTATGCTTTGACTTGATGGTTGTGGACAGGATTTCAATAAAAGGATCAATCATCTGTAGATGATTTGGTGACTGTAACTTGTGCTTCTTCAGTGTGGCTACTGTCAACTAGAGTAGGCAAAACACAGAACTTCGAGCAGAAAATACTATATGCAAGGAAGATACACTTGCATGATGATGCAAAAGATAAGACATGGTTGTAGAAATTCTTCGACAGGCTAGATCAATTTGGATAAGTTTATTCTTTTGACAGATAATGCATGTCACAATTTTTTTTCAATGAACATACAATTGAATGATTGTTGATGAAAAATTGTGACATGTGCTATCTGTCCAAAGATAACACTTATCCAAAAAGATAAGACATGTTACTTAATCATGACAGAAGTAACATGTACATACTTGCAAACCAAAGTGAGCCACAACATGAGTAGTAATATTCAACTGAGTAACAGGCTTAGGGCCTCCTCTTCGTGGCTCTGGAGGAAGAAGAATGGTTTCTTTGCTCTGATGCAAATCACTCTTTGCATTTTCTTCCCTACAAAGCAAGTAAACTACTTTTAAAATTATACTTACAATAATTCAGCAACACAGTGATTATCTTACAGAACATTCCTGGACATTCCAGGCACAGAGTCAACTAGCAAACCATGAACGAGAAGGAGTACTTGTTCGACAGGAAATCCTGCATTGCCCAAAATACCCAATGATACTCTTCTCAATACTTCGGATACTTGTTTGGATACTTTTGCAGTGGGTTGATCCTTCAGAATCTGAACACAAGTACAAATATATCAGATAAACATAAGGCTGACTAGCCTAACTTTCCATTGGCCATTCAGTGGCACACCTTCAGAAGTGATTCAATAATATCAGGAACCTCTTTTGGACTTAGCTTGGATACTAAAAGCTCAAAGCAATCATAACTTTTAGAGGTTTTCGCTTCAGGTAACTTTTTAATGGCTTCAGGTGTGTCTCTCTCCTCTTCAGGTGCTCCAAACAAGTCATTAACTAGAATCTCCCTGACATCCACCGAACAAGGATCCAGATCACCAGAATTCAAATGCTGGCTTAGACCAGTAAGAAGAGCATAGATACTGAAGCCCAATATGTGCACCTGAACAAGAGTGTGAAGATATGAGAACACATAGTGCTGCAACATAACATGACAATTCTATGTTCTTACAATAAGTGATATGTAAGCATATACAAAACACAAACATACACGATTTGTAAGATTTTGTAGTCTAGCTTTGAGCATTGATTGCAATAGTACACAACACAACATGCACACTAAAAGGGTTCTGCTAGCAGAACTAATGGTAAGACTCACTTGATAGCCTTTAGTCAAAGATTCCTTCATCTCTTTTACAATGTATGGAACATAGCAAGGTCCAAGAGATTGTGCAATTTTCACAAGTGCATTCCGTGCCATGTCTCTTGTGTCTCTATCTCTGTTCTTAAGCTGACTGCATATCTTCAGAAGAATTCTGTACATAAACAAAAAACTGATAGTGCAGTGTATGGGAGAACTGCTGGAGTAAAAGAACAAGTTCCCAGGTTTCTTTGCAATTTGCTACAAAACATGCATATTCTGAGTACATACTGGGATTGGGGAACCTCCACTACAGAAACATGTATAAAGAAGAGATTCTATATCAGAACCTAACTACAGTATGACATGTGCACACCAAAATATACCTTGTCTTCTGACCAATCATACACATGCAGCACTTACTGTACATACAAGGAAATTCACACAATATTCCAGTGGTACTATACAGTATGTACATGTACAGTAAATTATCCTAGAATAGGTAGTAGATAAAGTACGGGCCTTTAGAAAGGTTGCTAGGTACACATCAATAAATGCATCAAAAAGGCTGGCAAAGTGGACAGAGAAGCTGCTAACAGATCCCTACCCTGGCAAATGACTGTGCAAGGCTGCCTTTGGAAGAGACTGAAGCAGCTTTGTCATGGCTAAAACAAGGGGAGACCTCAAAATCTCAAGATGTGAATGTTCATCCTACAATGATAATATGAAATTGAAGGTGACTTGTGCACACCAAAATATATTTAGTTCTAAACGACACACACATACATCTACTTACAGTACTTACACCTAAAGTGGGAGTATCAATCAATAAATATACGTACACATGTAATGTACAATGAATGAATAACCATATGGTAAAAGTACAGAACTTATTAATTGCCAATGAAATATTATGTATTAAAAGTGTATACATACATGTATGTATATCCTGCTCCTCAAAATAAATATTGGACCATGGAGCTACTTACACATTCAGCGTAGTACAAAGCACACTCTTAAGGAGTATAAATATACACGTACATGTTGTGTGAAGGAGGGAATATTAAGTATGTACTGTACATACAGTATACATATAGAAAGGGTGCACAGTTGTCATATCCATGTGAGAATAGCATACATTGGTTAAGGCTGCACACAACTTTCAGAACTCACCCTCACAAGTAGTTTGGCTTTGAGCTCAGGTAGGATGGTGTGAACAATAGAGTCACGTATGTTCTGAGGAATAGAATTTTGCTCTTCAACATCACGTTCCATGACATCTTCAGAGCATTCCTCATGGTCACTCATCATGACTTCACTTCCATCAGCTGGCAGTGTGGATTCATCAATAGTGCAACCAAAATGGAATGCATTCAGAATGGCCACCACAACTCTGCAAAAGCAAATGATACCAAGCAACAAAATGAGCGCCCACACATGTATGCTAAAATGCCTTGAAGGCAGAATTACTTCATCAATGTCTTCTCCCTTGCAGGTTTCTTGGCCAATAGCTTGAGATATTTCATGAGAACATATTTATAAGTAGACCACTTTACCAGTGAAGCAACTGCACCAAGAACATCAATGACCGCTGAAAGTAAATTATGTTCCTTTTGCATGGCAGAACTTGCTACAACATGAGATGCCATGGGCAGAAAAATGTCAGTAAGAGTTGAAACTCTGAATTGTTCTTTGACTATTAGGCTTTCAAGTTTAAGAAAGGCTCGTGTACGACGATGTACCTATTAAAGTAAGCAATAAACAAAACATGAAGCCAAGAAACAAGGAAGTGCAAGCAGAAAATATAAACTTGAGTTCAAACATTCAAATTCTGAGACCTTACCCTCAACTTCAAAGATGTGTGCTCTACTGGATGTGATCATAAATCCCTTTAATATTCAAAAGTCCTCTTTAAGACATTTTAGTGTGTGCATGCAGTTGCTATAAACAAAGATTGGTCCACGTGTGCTGAAAAATGTATGTATGTTTCCACTGTGTTTTAGTCAAATCACATGGATGTCAGAAACTAGTTGAGGCGATACACAATGACCATTTCACAGGTTCTGTTATATGCATACAAAAAAGGTACAGACTTACTTGAATGTGTCGGACATTTTCAAAGAAATCAGCTTCTGGGTCAGGATCGCTGAGAATAACCATTTCCTTCAATTTTGGGTGCCCTTTGTGAGATTTCACCAGTTGGCCCAATACAGCTATGACTTCATTGTAACTTGTCTGTGAACAATCAGAAAATGAAGATTATTCTTTCTTTGGATTCATGCAATCTGCTAAGCTATACACAAACAAGACAAGCATTTTCTACTCACATCATTGTGTGATCTCAAGCCTTGTAGAATTCCATGAAACAAAGCTTGGATAGTAAAATCTGCACATTTTTCTAATAGAATAATAAACAATATAGGTAATTCACTCACACGTACACGCACGCACGCACACACACACACACACACACACACACACACACACACACACACACACACACACACACACACACACACAACCATTGAGACTCACCCTCAGAGTTTACACGATCATGATCTATTAACCTGGATATGAATCCAGCAGCACTATCTCTAATTGAAAGATCACTGGCCTAGACAAAACAGATAAAAGGCCACAGTAATGAGCACAGAAACAGCACAAGGGCTTGGTACTCCTTTCTTACGGTGAGAAGGAAAAACATCGCATTGTTCACTAATAGCAAAACTACTTCCTCAAAGTTTTGCACACATCCAAGATGTGAAGGGCATTTGCCAAAAGCTTCTATTCTTATCATGTAATCAGGCTCATCAACATGTGCTGTATTCCAGGAATTTAAATCTGTCACTGTATCAGCCACTGACTCCAAATGAGATGAGCCTTTTGTCATCTCCTGTATATATAATGCTTGTATTACTCAGTAGATACGTACATTACACATCCCAAACAACGAATCACCTGTAAAATGTCGCAAAGCATCTGTCTTGAGTGTCTCGACGATACAGTGAAGAATAAGCGACTTAAAATTCTGAGAAAAAAAAGACAAAAAATGTCAGAAGTGGGATTCGAACCCACGCCTACAAGAGTAGACTGCGACCTGAACGCAGCGCCTTAGACCGCTCGGCCATCCTGACAACTACAACAAGATTGGTAAACAAATCATATTTATATCACCTTAGATATCTTTCAGGTGACGCAATGTGAGCCGCTAAATTCTTAACGGTTTTCAACATGTTCACTTCGGTGTTTTCACCCTACACAAACATAAAAATTGAAAATTAAAACTCATTCAAGAGTGGATGCTAGTGATTTGAAGTATCTAACTGGAGATACACTTACTTTACAGTGGCTTGATCCATGACTAACAAAGTTGAGAATTACATCAACAAATTTAACTGCAGTAGTAGTATCGGTTACAAGTGGACTGATCCTACAGAAGATTGAAGTGATACACGTACACCAGTAAAAGAAAGTAAGTGGACCAGATAAGAGGAAAATGGAACTCAAGCACAGACACACCACACAGCACAGTAACAATTTTACTAGCACTAGATTAGCAAATACTCATAATGCTTTGTATAGCAAAACAAGCAAAAGCACAAGCAGAGCTAACATTGACAAAACTTTCAGTTCAGTGTCCGTAAGAAGCACCTTCTTCTTAGGAGAGGGAACTGACCACTTCTGGCTGATATATTGCAGAATACTGCCAAGATGTGGACTAACTGCTTGGTAACCTGGGCAGTCTTCTCTATTCATTTCTTGCAGAAGGTTTACAGTTACCTGGAAGACCATATCAGTCACACTGAAACTAACTTGCTTCGAAAACAAGCAAGAGTACACATAGTGGAGGATGGGGAGGCTACTCTCAGGAAGGCATTTAAGGAAATACTGATGATACCTACATTGAAAAAAACATCTGCAAATGTACGCATGTTGTTAGTGCACGAGTAAATACTGTTAAACATAATGTCACAAAATATCAAAGGAAACTAACCGAGAATGCATACTCCACTGGTGTATAAGCTTGAGTAAGGGAGTCGGATTCTGTATACATTCATTAGGTAGCTTTCCCAACTATATGGAATGTGAATTTAGAATATTAGAGTGCCAAAAACACAAGTAAAACACAGTAATTAATCAAACCTGAGGCCAAACAATAGATTCAAATATACTGTCCTCAAAATTAGAAAAAGGAAAGTCTACGAACACCTCAAACATCTAAATCATAAAAACAGAAACAAAGTAAAACAAACTTCAAACACAGTTATACAAAAAAGAATTACTTTGAAGTGTCAATACAGACACTGTATGACAATCATAAATATTCTACCCACTCCATTGACCAGATAGATTACCTGAGTAACAACCTGGATACCAAGCTGGCGAATGTTTCTAAGCAAACTAACATATTGAGTTGCAATCTACAAAGAAATAAACATATAAAGCAATGTACTGTACTGCCAACAAATAAACATATGCCTTGCAAGATCTTACCTGTTTTCTCATATCCAGAAATATTGATGCATGCTTGGTGAGTCTCAAGGAGATGTTTAGTAAGTCAATAGCAAAAGGTACAATGTCCTCCTTTAGGGCTACGATCATTTGCCCACACAGCTTGAGGAAACTACAAGTAAGAGAGAAGGTAGTACCCAAGTACAATACACAAGTTGACTGACCTGTCATGGTGATGCATGTCATGGTGAATCAGGTCTGGCCAGTTTTTTGGTCCGGGTGGGTGTTTATCAATATTAAACCCTATTCCAAATCTAACCCTAAAGTCTCAACAATTAGAGTATTTGAGAAGCACCCATGCCCAGACCTAAAACATTTGGACCAAATTACTGTGACAGACCACTGATGAAATACAATGCAAGTCATACCCTTGTTGCTTCCTCAAAGGAACAACACACTGAGGGTCTGGAGACTCCAGAACAGGGGTTTTTAAGAATGGTGCCAGAACAAGGCCAATGAATTCTTGAAGCTCAGACAATCTGCATGTCTCCAGGAATCTCAGCACTATTCCTCTCCTACGAACAGCAGCTTTGGTCTGGCCATGCTTCAGCATACGTCCATAGAGTATCCTGACCAAAACAGGAATGAGACTTGGAGTGTGGTCCATTAGCACAATGTACTGTTCTGAACTTGAACTAAACTTCAGCAGCTCTGTATTAAACTCTGTGTCATCCAGTAAGTTCATTAGGTTGTCACTAGATGTGGAAACACAGGAAGCAAAACAGTAGTTGGATATTCTGGTAGACAGTATGTATGATTCCTACTCCTTACATGTATGGTCTTATTTCTGGCTGCTTGAAGGTTGCAATGCACTTCATGGCCAGCTCCTGGATCGAAGAATCCCTGTGCAGTAGCAGCTACAGAGAAGAACAGGCATGTAATACAGTATTCACACACCAGCTGTATATCAACATATGTATATAGGTTTATATGATGTTTGCCTGGGTATCTTGTATATACATAACCATGCATATCTACTGTTTGTCACCATATTATTACAAGCTAATTAAGAAAATTCACAACTACAAAGGGTACACGTAACTAACACTATGGTACTGTGCCTGCAATTCCTTGTGTTGGTAGAGTCCTTTAGGATTTTTAAATAGGCAAAACACAGTTAAGAGTTGCTTCAAAGTCCTACATAAAAAAACAGGAAACAAGCACAGCTCCACATTTGGAAATGGTAACAGACAACATTTGCCACAATTACTTCAAAGAATTTCTTTTTCTCAGTGGTTCACAAGTGTCCTCTGACTTGCAACTATTGTGCATTTGAGCTTGAGGCATATCAGAAACAATATTCTCCTCCTCAGATGCACTATCTTCATTGTCTTTGACAACATGCAGTAATGTATCCATCACTTCCCTATCATCTACCACAAGAACATCTTTCTTACCATCTGACACTGATGATGAAGTTGAGGAAATGGATTGATAATCAACCAAGGAATTCTCCCAGGCAGTAAATTCTCTTTGAATAAAGTCCATAAATATAGGAACAATGATTTTCGACTTTCTTTCAGCAAATTCTGGTATTCTTTCAATCACTCTCCACATAAGGTACCTAAAATTAACATGGTCTGTTTTACCGTCATCAACCTTCCAATCAGAAAGAGCACTGTAGTAGGTGTAGAGGTCCCCACATTGCACCATCTTGTCAGGCATTTCAGGTCCCTCCTTAGATACAGGTGGAAGTGACTTCTCTGAAACCAAACAAACAGAACCCTATATAGAAGTATTAGAGGATACCGGCACACAAATCCCATACCTGCTAATTCTGATGATTGGACAAGAATAGTACCAAAGACATCCCAAAACAGTGCCTTGCAGTCATCCACAGCATAAGAAGTGATGACTGTTGTCACAGGTGGCCACAATGGACTAAAGTTGACATACAACATACTACACAGATACATGAGAGCGATCTGGAAGGGCAGAAACAGTTGTACAGTTCATTTGGGTTGAATATTATCCAGTTATTGTGACTACAGTACACAAGATCTAGCCTAGCAATGCTCAGAGAAGGGCAATGCACAGCTGCTACATGTCATAGACAGACCGTGACATGTGTGACATGTGGTGGCAAAGACATGTGGGGCTGTGTGCTGCCCTTCCCTGAGCTGTGTTAGGTATAGATTTCTGTAGTTGTACAGTCAGACATGTGAACCAAAGAACCATCTACAGCATACAATAAAAGACAGAGTTCCTTGACCAACTATGGTCAGCCAACCATTCATATACAGTAAGTGCTCTCTACATACCTCTTTAAAAAGCTTAGGACCTTTTCTAAGAGCATCATGGTGAAACTTTAGCCTTTCCAGGTACATAAGTTTCATTTTTATCTTTGAGGGCATTTAAAACACAAAAAAATCATGGTAATAGTATCTGTATATACACATACCAAGTTTTATAAACTCTACTCACAGTCTGTAGGCTGACTCCTAACCTCTCTGCTGCAAGGCAGTTGACCAGAACATCACTTCTCACAGACTCCCCCTCTTCCCTTGCAGAATGTTGATATAGAAAACACAACATCTCCAGTGTGACAAGCCGCACCTAACACAAGGATAACACATGACAAGTAAACACTCCTTCCAAAAATGAATACACATGCGCAAGTGTACGTAGATATGGCAGGGAGAGGAGAGGAGACAGAGGTGCATGTGCACATATGCATGCACACACACACACACACACACACACACACACACACACACACACACACACACACACACACACACAGTACCTCAGAGAGTGGTGAAAGGATGTTTTGCTTTAATACAGGTAGTACCTCAGTCAATTTATCACCACATGAATTGGGAGTACTAGTGAAAAGCCTCAATATTCCATTCAAAATGTAAACATTGTTAGCATATTTTCTGGTAAATAAAAATAGAAATAATGTTAATTCTTAATTAAACTGGGTTGATCATAAGTTAGAGGTTGCCATCAAGGCCCCCTACTGTAAATACACACACATAAACAATAGACAAGGTCAACAAACCTCAATAGCATAAAAGTTGTGCTTTCTCCAAGACTGTCAAGAGCATCAGGTGTTGTACACACGAGTGAGTTGAGAGTGTGACCAAGCAAAAACAGCAAATGGGAGTGGAGACTATTTAAATCATTGTCTAGTATTTCAGTCAAATAAGATACGAAAGTAGTGAGCAAATCCACAGCTACCTTCCTTTGGCTTTCACCCAAATGGCTATTAAATGAAACCAAACTGTGTGACAATGAAAAGCGGGCATTGAGTATTGGAGCACTTACCATGCAGGCAGACATATCACAGCACACCAGCAGACATGAATATCTGACTGGGCAACTGAGGATATTGACAATTTCTTGAAGTCTTCAAAAATAGTACATAAATATTTAAAAAATGTATTATCATGAGAAGATCCAGGTAATAGGCTGATGTTCAATCCACTGGTCTCTGTTGAAATCTCTCCAATCAATCGCCACTTGCTCGTTAGCTGCAGCACTAAAGTAGATCCGAACACCAACACAGAAATATTGGAGATAGAGGTATCGGCAACACAGCTCTCCATGTACAGAGGAATTTCAGTTCCTACAACCTAAATTTAGAAATATACAGATTGTATTTTATACATAAAAGTAGCTTTCACTCAAGAAAAACTAACAAAAAACCTACATACACCCAGGCATTGCCCGATACATACATTATGAGGAATTTTAGCAGTATAATGAAAATTTCAATAACTGCCCAACCCTACTACTCACACTTGCAAAGTGTTTCCAGTTGAAAACTTGTTTTGTGAAAGCCAACATTAGTTCAGGGTGGTGGCCCTGGTGGTAGATCTGGAGCCAAAAGTAGTCATGCATACATACATACCTGAGAAGATTCTGATAACTATATATATATATATATATATATATATATATATATATATATATATATATATATATATATATAAATGTGCTTGATAAACCACACACAAAATCTACATGTACATGCACACATTATACATATGTGTGCAATATACAGTACACAAAGCAGAATCTGCAATAGAACCACTTCCACACATGTGCTATACATACAGACTATCATAGACATACTCTCACACAAATCATAGACATACTCTCACACAAATAATAGGGTTCATGGACAATATGTCTCTTCTGTATACATACATTATTTGCAAAAATTAATATGAACACAGAAAGGATGTAATGACCAACCTTCTTCACCAGTCTCTTAGCATCATCAAGAGTCTCACTGTTAGACATCAGAAGGAACGAAGCAAACAACTGAAATAGCACATTCTGTAGATCCTGAGGATAGCCATCTTCATCAAACATGGCATGCAGCAGCTATGTACAATGCAAGTCAAAAGATGAGACATACAGTAAATTGCTGAATGAAAACAAGCAAAGAATTGAAGGTTAGCAGTGAACCGGCAAACAACAACACTAAAAGATGCAGACAGTTAGTTAGTATTGGGAAAAGTAAAAACAGACCATCCACTCTGAGAAATGAGTTATATCATTTCACAGTTTGCTCGTTATATTCATCATTCAAATATTCATGTATAATATTCACAAAATACGAAGCACCACTGCTGAAGCCTGCCTGCATATCTCCTCTTATGAATATACCAGCAATGCACAATGCAAATGTGCAAAAATCCGGTAATCACTCACAGAAACAAGACTTTCGATACTTGCGACAAGAGAACCACTCTTCCATGAGACCCATATGCCAATGAGATGGAGAATGTACATTAATTGGAGTGACAAGCTATCTCCTTTGTTGCTTGACCATTTGTGCAACACTTTGAAGGCTGCATCCTAGAACCAGGGTATCAGGTGCCAAAGAGTAAATGTAAAAAGAATGTACATATGTACAGTATGTATGCGAACCAAATGGAACACGATAAAAACCAACGCACAGTGAGGGTGGTCCAGACAACGGCAGAATACTCTCGTCTAGTATATCCAACCAGTGAGTTTATCATGATCACAAGACAGTCAAACACCTGTACATAATATATGAAGATTAATGCATCATTCAAAAATTCAAATGCCAATGCACATATAATACACAATATTATGCACACACAGTAGATGCAAGACACCTCTTATCATATTGCACTCCACATCACAGTAGCAAAATATACTCTTTCAACTGTACATCATGAATATCACGTTATGTATTAGCTTCTTACCTTGCTACTTTGAACTGCACTAGATGTCACTTGATCCACCAGATGCACTGGTCCAAGTTTGGAAAGCAGAACAGACAATACCTGAATCAGCAAGATCATCAAGACTGTATGTACAACATATGATTGCACTGTGCTATACACTATCCACATAAACTACGAATGCAAAAACAGCAAACTAATAAGTACAGAGTAATACAGAGTGTCAACTACGTACAAAGGACAAAACTGGCAATAAACAAAACGTACAGTCTATACATACAGTGGAGCCTCTACACTGGACATGAAGAAAGATTTGCCACATAATATTTATAGAGATTCCCCCTATTGTTTACCACAAACACATCAGAGTCACACCACGGCTAGACCTTTGCTGTGTTGGAATGCAAATGTTTCTGTACTCCTTTACATGTCTCAAACAGAAGTAAACCAACTCCTTCAGTCAGCTGTTGGGATAACATCAACATGAAGAAACGCAAGAGAAAATTTAGCAACAAAGAATTACCTCATGATTTTCATCAACAGCTTCAAACATTACATCAGCTACAGCTGATACATTATGTATCTATGTAGATGAAAGAATAGGTTGCCTGAACACTTTGCGTGCTACGTACACGCACACACAAAAATAATATCACACATAAGATAGGAAGTACGTATGTACATGCATTATGGCACAGCAGTTACAAATTTTACATGCAAAACATTCACTATGGATAGTAGTATCTGTGCATGGACATATGCTATGTATAATACAATAGATGTATACATGCACCCTAACAAGACATGAGCACAGTGTGATGCATGGAGGATAGGCACAGTATAGCATCATAACATGACAATTATTCAAGTATATCTCAGAACATACTTTTCTAACCAGATACGCCAATCCTTCAGCTGCAAACTGTTTGATATGCTTTGGCTGAAAGGATTCCAAAAGTTCTGTGTATAAGCTACAGTGTGTATGCATGAAAAAGAAGTACAGGTATACAGCAGTACATTAATATGCACTCTTCTAGTACACAAAGTATGTACATGAAGTAGATTATAGAATGCACACAACTACAATACATATAGAAACAATGAAGTATACCATTTTACACAAATGCATGTTGAGATATATAAGTGTTCACAGTTACATAATACACATACACACAAACTACCACATTGATACACAAGTAAGTGTGCACATACCCAAACACAGCATGTATGTCTTGAACTAGGGTCCTCCATAGGAATTTCATGAGATAAGCCAAGCACTGGAACACTTGCTACAATGGTTGAGAGAAACAGAGTTCACTATTAGTTTTTTTTTCCATGGTGAAAAGCCACTTAGTATAGGCACACATACATACCTCAATGAGTGCAGCATCTTTGCAATTCAAAAGTGAAGTAAGAATCGGAAAGAATTCACTGAAGTGTGGATAAAAATCTCCCTGTACATCTCTGGCAAACTGAACTAGGAGTCTGTATGGGGAGATCCATAACACCATCCAATGAAACAGAGAAACTACTGACAGCAGCATTAGTGCTAAATTACTCAAGCAATGGCTCTGTTGCTAAGCTGTTCTTCTTTCCTAAGTATTTCTTGAGAGCTGCAATAATTTCCACCTGCATATGACAATGCACATGCAGTGATAGAGCAAAGAAAATACTGAGATTAACAGACAGCACACAGAGTGAGGATGGCCTAAGAAGAGAAGAGAACATGTGGAACAAAAGATCTGGTAACACCAACCAGAACTTTTTCCATTGCACTCATCGCCCAGATCTATATAGTTGCACAACTGCCTGGTTATGAAAATTAATGCAATTGTCAACAAGTAATGTAAAGTCCATGATTAGGAGGAGTGAGGGATTGCAAATGTACCTTATGATGGATTACTTGATGCAAGCTCTGTGTCAAAGGGTAGACTTCTTTGCTGAACAAGACTGGAGGAAGATTCACAAAATGTGGGACATGTCACTCAGGGTATAGGACATACCAAGGAATTCTATAGGACAACACACCAAAATCCTCTGAGCAATTAAGCTCCTTCCATTTGGCAAGTCCTTCACTAAAGTAACTCTCTGATCCCTACACAAGATAGTAAATGGCTGAATTGAAGCGAGTACATGATCGTTCTCATGCACAGTTCAAGTGGACACAAACAAGTGCAGCAAGACTACTATCGACAGTTCATATTTCGTCACAATAAACCGAGGAATGAGATACGACACACAACAAAGCTGTCTAACCTGTGGGGTGTATTGCACACTGTCCACCTTACGCACAACATCGATCCTTATCTCCGACAAACTTTCACTAAAAGTTTTAAACTGGTTACAGCATGAGGAGTAGATCATGGGATACAGTATAAAAGACTCTGGCAAAACTGAGATAGACTTAACTTACTCGTAGCAGTTTCTTTTGATCCACCAGCTTGCTCCTCGTTTTTCTGCTTGCTGTGGCCATTTTATAATGACCATGAGGCGAGCGAAAACGCAAACACAGCGGCACAGCGCTGACGCACGATCGCTGTGAGCAACAGCTGTTCCTCTTCAGATATGAAAAGCAAAGCAAAACTTATCCTTCCTAAGATAGCGGAGTTTCAGCAGGACAATAAAAATTCTGCAACAGAACAGGATGATGTTAAAATACGCTCATATCGTAGGAAGGTTAGTGCCGTCTATATTTTTTCTACTATTACCAAGGCAGCGACAAGCTAGCCTCAACCCACGAACATGTAGGTTCTGATGATTGTGGGGATTGTAGCAACTTTTGGGTGTAACACTGCTTAGAATATGGGAGTATTTCAATTTATATCACATACGATATTTGTGTGATGTAGACTATATGTTGTTATTATTTTTAATTGTTAAGAATACCCCTAAATTAAATCAAATGATGAGGATACACATGCCGCAGTGCCAGTAGTGACTCCTGGCAGTGTTTCTGATGACATGTAGGGTAAGCCAGGGAGCAAAAACTTGTGTGGTAACTGGCCTCTTTCAGACACTCTTCCTCCAATCCACCACCCGATGCAAAAGTTCAACCTGACTTGTCACAGACTGGGAGATAGCAAAAGAGAGGAAAAGAACAGACCTAGGGCTAGTACAGGAGATGCCAATGACTGTCAAGTTACACCTCGCAGCATGGTGAGCTGGTTGGACATATTCTTTGTGGATTTACCATATATACACCAGTACTGCATAAGTATGATCTGCCAAAACACAAGGAGGGTCCTATTGCATTTATCTGTATTGAAGAATATACTGTGATTATGGAATATTACAAAATAAAGGTGCAAAATTTATGAATGAACTGAATTAAGCAGGAACCCCACCCCCACCCCACCACCCTACATATAACTTTTGCAAGCAGTGTAGTAGGAAAGTTTGCTAAAAGTAATGATTTTCAAAAGCCTGGTTTGCACCAGAGATGCGTGTATAATATTTGTACCTTTAATTATGGCACTACAGTTATATTACCTGTAAATCATTAAAAGTTTGTGTATGTATAATATTGCACCTTGGTGGTATTCCCAATATATTGTACAGTATTTAGATCAACGCGAATTCATGCATACTGCAAAAAGAATGAACAAATCTAATTGTCATGAAAATATTGCAGATAGGAATTTTAGCCAGCAATCGCAATCTTTTTTACACACATTTTTCATGATATGCGTATGTACCATAAACATATGAACCATACATTTACACAATGTCATGTGTGTATGCCATACATTCAAACATGTACGTGTATGTATGTACGTATGCATATCCACAAACATTATGCAGGAGATTTACTTGCGTCTACAAGTTAAAGCTGAAAGTTTACCGAAGCACATTACTGTAACAGGCCAGAAGGCAAAATATCACAAGCCAACACTGGTATGTTGTGTGTATTCTATCATTGTACAACTGCATGTACATATATACGTACACAATTTGTTTGTGCATGAAAAAGGACTTAATTATACAAGATAACTCGCAAACCAGATTCATTACCTAAGGTAATGCTTTCAAGCAAAATTCAACATGTGTATATGTATCTAAAATAGTGCATTGCTGTGCAGTCTTAATTATGGCAACAGTGCAGTCGCACCTAAATTACCTGACACTGGTTTATATGAATACCTCATTTACCCGACTATGTGCTGTATGTACTTTGCCATCAGTAAGCTGTGTACAATCTGCATGCCCTAATATATCCATCACCTGGTTTAACTAACAGAACAGACATTGCCAAATGAAAGAGGGCCCACTGCATATTAATTCAGGAAGAACCATGAATCTTTTGATCTCAGATTGTTACTATATATAGCCACACATGTTTTCAATTTCATCGCCATAATATAATTATGGCCTATTGATTACAGCATGCATGCATTATAATCTTTCATGCTATTTTACATCATTGGAAACCTACGATGTTACAAGGGCCCAGATAGGGGAGGGCCTGGAGATTTGAGATTCACTATACTGTATAATGCAGGCAGTAATGAGTACATGCATGTGTCATTTGTGTGTATATAAGTATGGTATTGTCATACATAACAAAACGGCCTTCACAATTCCTGAATTTTGGGGACGAGTCTCTTTTTGCGACTTTTATATTTTGGTGAAAGTATAGTATATATATAGCTGAAACTAGCCATGTAGTTTCGGTCCTGCATGCTACGTATTTGCTTCTGTGTTGAGAAGTGCTCTTTCCATGAACAGCTATATACTGTATGGTGTATAGTAACAATTAACAACTAAAATCTGAAGGTCTGCCAAAAGAGATATAACCATGAACCCGGCCATGTACGTATCCTCTGCTCACATAAAAATGCAAACATGTATATATATATATATATATATATATATATATATATATATATATATATATATATATATATATATATATATATCATTGGCGTAGGAATGACTTGTACTTTGGGGGGGCTCATTCAATATCATGTGCAGTTCATGTGTAGTATAATAACTTGATTAATATATGATCAGGCAAATATTGGGGGGCTACAGCCCCTCCATCCCCCATGGTTCCTACACCTATGTATATATGCATTATATTATGTTCACATTAAAAACTCTTATATGAATTAATATTATTTATCTACACACTTAGAACACTGCTTCATCAACCACAGAATGGCCATCTTTCAGATGGCAGTTTCCTAAAAGGAGGAAAACAGGTATTGGGAAAGGTGCAGACTACACGGACTTGACATGTCTATTACTGGTAACAAGATCAAAGCTAAAAGAGAGGGTGAGAAGACAAATTGAGAATATTTAACCTATCTAATCAATGATATGTATGTATATTCTACAGACACATTTTATCTCATTATTAGCTTCCAAGAGTGCCAATCCACGACTGGATCCCAGGGTCCGTGGGAATCCCAACCTTCCATTGTGGGCAGTGCTTACAGCACTGGAAAATGCACGGTGATTTACCAGAAGAATGTGACCAACCAGAAGAAATCACACTAGGTCCTCCTATGTTTCTGGCACATGGCAGTTACAAAAGAAAACAACTGCCAATACGAAATGCATACACCAAAAGTGGAACACAGCTTCATGTATCTGTAAGTGGGATAAAGGATAAGGTTGAGTCTGGTAAAACTCTGATGGTTACTCCTACCAACAGCCAACAGTCCTTAAAGGATTTGCTGTGGGAAGGAACAGAAGGAGAAAACTCAAGGGGAATTCTAGAGGATGGCAATGCTGAAAACAGCATTAAAGTACACCTCACTAGTTTGGCACATCCCAACCAATCAGTTCCAAGCAGTCAGGTTTTGACTAGCACTAGCAGCTATGCAGTCACTCTTCCTGCTATAAGCAATAGTGAAAGCAAAGCACCTTGCATTGGGAAGAACACTGGTTCTTGGATGGACGAGTATGATGGCAATGGTGTATGTCAAGGGTTGACTTCAATAGTTTTCAACCACAGTTTGCAAGCAAAAGAGGTGTCCCTAAACCCAGGCATGAAGTGCCCGCATGATCTAGAAACAGTATGCAATGACCAATCCTTTTCACTCCTCAACTTTTCTGGTTCTCTGAACTCTTCAATCCCTAGCAAGGTAGCTTCACTACAAACACAATTTCCTGCTGAGAATGAGAAAGGCTGTGAAACTTCATGTGCTATGAAAAGCAACATGATACCCTGTCCAACAATGACTAGTGACATCAGTGGGGAAAGTAGACCACATGCACAAATGTGTCAAGGCTACACAAAATGCACTATGGATCAACAGACTATACATCAGTGCGAAGGGGAGCAAAGTCACAATCATTGCAGGGAACTAAGCAGTGACTATACCCCAACAAGTGGAGACGAAGGGACAGAAAAAGGCAGCAAGAATAACACACTTGGTGGATCAAGGCACTCTAAACATGCTGCCACTCAAAACACAGATACATTGAAGTTTTCAGAGGGTACAAATCCTAAAGGACACAGTAATTGTAGAGAAAGACATACTACTAGGGAAGAAGGCAATGGAACACAAGTAGACAGTGCTAGCAACTTAAAGAACAGAATCAATAGTGTTAGAAAGCAGAAAAATCACAGTGAATCTGAAGAACACCTATCTGGAAAAAAATTGAAGGAAAACCTTTCAAGTGACAGCTGCTCTACAGTTCCACACCTACGAACTTCGTCAGAGAAAAAGGATGATTTCAGACATATGCCTACAAAGGCAAAGTTACCAAGCAAAGACATTGCTACTACTCACAAAGTTACATTGAAAGAAAATGTTGAACTACCAGGCAAAAGGAATGTGGGCAAGAAAAGACAAAATAAATTGGGAAACAAATCACACGGTAACCTACATGCACAGCCCAAGGTGACACACACTGAAAAAACTAAAAGAATTCCTCATACTTCTCAAAGCACACCAGAGGAGGAGCATGACAGTCATATAAATTTTTCACTGCCTGAAGCCTTACCTGGTATTGGAAGCACACACGATCATGTCTTAAATTCTACCAAGATAATCAGAAACGTTGTTAAAGTGCAGGATGTCAGTGTTCCATCCCGGTACAACAGCAAAGATATGGCAGAAGGAATAATCAAATCAAGTGATGTACATATGTATCCCAGTGAACGCCGACTATCCTTGAAAAGTGCCTTGCCCAGACCAACATCACAGCACACAAAGAAAGATGCTACAGATGCAAAGGATATTTCTGTACCTTTAGCAAAAGTAGAATTTAAGGACACAGGTTATCACAGCAAGGGCACGGATAAGGAGCCACCACAATCACCAGCATATACCAACTCCTCAGCTCCTACAGCTAGCATTACAGAGAGAACACAAGCAAAATCCACACAAAGAGCACCAAAACTTCACATCCGGCATGGCAATAATGAACATTCTGTGGATGAGATACGATCTGCAAACACAAATGCTAATGAAACAAGTCCACAGCTGTTGCTTAGTGATCAGCCCCTCCCTAGTATCAATGACAAAGACAGACCAAATGATGGGGGGAATTCTGTGGAGATAAAAGTCAGTCAACCTACAGCCCTACCAACAGAGAATAATCGAACTTGCAACCTTCAAACAGAAGTACAAACTGCTGGTGACATGTTGGGTGGGAAACTACTCAGCAGTCATTCAGAATCTACGTGTGAATCTGATGACGATCTAGATGCAGGTGAATGTTCTGCCATAGAAGAATACTATGCAATGGTTAAGCCATCATCATTTGGGCTACTGAATGCCTCAGATCTAACGAGACCTTTTACATACTCCATGTTTCCAATGTCAAAGCAACACAAAGACAGATATATCAAGATTAGATCCAAAGTTCATAGTTCTGTACATAAACATTCACGAAAACAAACAACAATAAAGTCTTAGTCAATACACTGTAATTTGTCTTCTTCATATTTGATGAATTGGCTCAATTCCAAGTAGCTCCAATCCTTTATACATAACCTATAATATGAAAGTGTTCAAGTGTAATAATAATATACATATGCTGTATATATAGATTACATGGACAAATCTCATACGTATGTGCAAGTAAACAACATGCAATTGGGGTGCTGGTGGAGGTCTGTCTACCCTGCTTACATCTCAAATATACAGTACGTACAGTACTGTAGTATATTACTCGCATAAAGTACATCTAGTATTTACATACTGTACATATTGTTTCCCACAGCTAGGCTATAAGTCTCCTACAACAAGGTGACCAATGACTGCATGGATGGCATTTAGATACTGTCATTGTACAATAGGGATTAATCAGTCCAGGCTCAAGGGTTAAGGAAGTAATAGTATTATAAAATATATCTTAAATGCCCTAAACTAGCATCAGATACAACCATACCGTATATCTGAAACTCAAATTGTCCATGCATTTTACCTCTTTCAGACCCATGAGTAAGTATATTCTTGCATGAATGAGGCTAAACAGATGAGGCTGTGGTTCCTGTAAATTAGAAAGATGAGTTTGCATGTAGAAGCAAAATATTATACACTAAGGTAAGTAAAAATATTTTGTGAAAACATGCATGAGCATGGCTCAGAAAATCAGGGCCAGGGAGGGAAAAAGTAGTGGAAACCAAAAGGGAAGGGTAACAAGTAGCCACATTGTACATGAGTGAAATATAAATATTAAAAATTTTCAGGAATAAGGTAAAGCTTTTCCCATGTGGGGGGAAATGTCAACCTGCCCCCCCCCCCCCCCCCCCGACAGAAACCCTGTATGCGAAACAACTGATAAAAATGATCATGTGTATGGCTTGAACCAGTTACATGGGGTGAAAGGGACAGGTCCTCTTAGGATACATGGGACAATATGTGTACAGTACATGGTTTGATCCATGGTTCCATCTTCCCTTATCTCACAAGGATTGATGCATTCTACCCCTGCACTTCCCACTCAAAATTTCTAAACAAAACTCCCACACTTGTACAGTAACTACGTACATAAACTCCAGATGTACATGATATTACCACTACTGTATATAAAATAGAAATATACATACTGTGTATTACATCATATAAACAATGATCACGTGCTAGCTTGTACTGTAGATATGGCAACTATACTTGCCAGTTGAATCATTGTAGTCATTCACTGCTGGTGCTTCAAAGGGAACACATGACATTGTACGTACGTACATTCTCATCAACGCTGTACGTACTTCATAAGCACATAGTACATGGAATAAAAGCAATATTATTTCTTGCTATTGAAACTTTGGTGTATGTATGTAAGTGCAAGCACCTACATACGTACACTAGGCTATATGGTATATTACAGTATGTTTATGTCCTCAATGAGTACATTTTTACAATTATAGCATTTGGAAGTAGCATGATTGAAAGGATACAAGTTGTGCAAGTTTTACCATTAATATCCGAACTTTGCTGTAATAAGCACTAAACTCTGATGACAAGCTTGACAGAAACTGGCACAGCTGAAGGAAAGTTACAAAAGAACACAAAATAGCGTGTACAAATTATGTATGTACACGTACCAGAAATTTATTGTCACATTATGCCACTCATGAATAACAGTAAACATACATATTATAAAGAAATGGATATGTATTATACTGCATGTACAGTAGGTACAGACTGAGTGTATAAGTAGTGTATCCACAATGCAGGAACACAATTACGTCTGCTTTACTGCTAAACAGTTAGCATACATACAGTAGGACTGCATACCATGTATACACGTACCTTCCTAATGTTCAGAGCAGTGAAGTGACTTCTACTTACAATGCTTTCAACTACTTCATCAAGTAAGACAGGAAACTGCATCAAGTGTTTAAAGCTTAAATTCCACTCCTTCTATAAAGAAGGAGAAAAAACATTCCACAATAGTTTAGAATAGTCTCATTCCCAGATTGATAGGTCCTACATTTCAGACTGGGAATAAGACAGATCATTCTGAGACTGCATAAGACCATCACCAGAGTGTACCATGGTGTACTGCACTTCCAGTCATATGTACGTATGTATATGCTACTCACCTCATCTTTCAAAAGAGAAAAGTCAACTTCTTCCAATGACAGAAGTGGTGGATACAAGCCTATTATATTTAAAATTAAAGAGATAAGTACATTTCAAAATGACAAAAAGTCACTGAATAAGTGGTTTTCCTAACTCTCCAAATGAATGCATTATGCAGTACATGCATCCATTCTTTATACCTTCGTTAACTGATTTCTCAAACTTCTTCAGGATTGTAGTAATCCTAGCACAGTTGTACAATACAAAGCAGCCAGATGATTTGTGGAATACATCATTAACATCTTCTTGAAATGCTTTAACCTGATTTTTAGGATCTACTGCCAGAAGTTCAAACTTCAATGTTCCATCGGCCATACAGGATACAAGGTTTTCAAAATTAGCGCCTATGTACATAAACATGTTATGCAACAATGAGAAATGTTGTTTAGTGTACAGCCAATATACATGAATGAGCAGGATTAGCATACCTCTGATCTCATCTCCGTACTTGATAGCAAATGCTTTCTGAACCTGTTTTCTCCTAGATCTGGATACAAAATACAGACAGTAGCATGTGCATACGTACATGTGTGTGTGTGTGTGTGTGTGTGTGTGTGTGTGTGTGTGTGTGTGTGTGTGTGTGTGTGTGTGAGGGTGGTCACTAGGAAAAAAAATTACGAGGGTGACATTTGCGTAAGCCAGTAGTAGGCGAGTACACAGCTGTCATTATCCTGGTTCACTTCTATATTGTCTAGTATCAAGTTATTCCTCTGCATTTGCAATAATCTTGCGAAGTGGGAAATTTGCTCGAAGTACATGTGATGGTGCCTATGAACAATTTTCAAATAGAGAATGAGAAATAGGATCGATATTCAAATGGATGGTCCCAGTTTTACCTAATCTATCCATTCAAAGTGTCTCAATAAAGACGGAATGGACTCTACTTAAAAAAAATTGGTCAAAGCCAAAAATTAAGGAGGGTGGCCCACCCTCCTTAAAAGGGCTGGCGAGAACATTGTGTGTGTGTGTGTGTGTGTGTGTGTGTGTGTGTGTGTGTGTGTGTGTGTGTGTGTGTGTGTGTGTGTGTGTGTGTGTGTGTGTGCTTGTATGCAAGCACATGCCTGTTGCCAATGCATGTGTGTGTGTGTGTGTGTGTGTGTGTGTGTGTATGTGTGTGTGTGTGTGTGCTTGTATGCAAGCACATGCCTGTTGCCAATGCATGCATAGTTACGTACATATGAGCACACATGTAGTGTAAACATACTGAAATAAATCCTCAAACTGCATCTCAGAAGTACCAGTAATAATATTCTTCAATCCACTATGTGTTGCAACATGCTGAAGAGTTCAACTGAACAGATAGTGACATATTCTTCAACAATGGTTGCCTAATACAGAAGCTATACTCACATGCCAAGACATTTCACCAATAGCGTCTGGCCCTCTCATACTTGTCGCTAGAAGTATGCATTTCTCAATGAAAAGTACCCTCCTTTGATCCAAGACATGCAGTAGAAAAACTTCCTTAGGTTCCATAGAAGAAGCTATAGCAGCAGCACACCTAGCTTCAGCCGTCAATGAATCATCTGGGAGTCTCACTGTAAAGTATGCAAAACACCCTAACTCTAACTCAAAGCAGTATTCACACCAACAGTTAGCAGAACCTTTTATAGCTTTCATATTACAATCGAGTTTAACAGATGGTGCTGCAGATCAATAACTCCATATGAAGTACGTAGATTATCAAAAATAATACTAATATAAGAATACAAAGCACCAGCATCTTGCAGGTTGGTCCACACATTACAATACAACTTACTCTGGCATCCGGCCAATTGTTTATGATCTCTTTCAAGAAACTGTGTCCCATCAACTATGTCAGGGAGGATGCTACATCTCTCAAGCCTACCTGGACCAATTCGTCTGAGAGGCAGCATGTTCTTGTACTTGAACAGCAGATTGTAATCCTAAAGAAAGCAGAAGGATGACACAATGTGTTCACAAAGTATGCAAGTATAGTTCATTGAAATCTCTGTAGAATGCCTGTTGTTTGCAATAGAATTATTCTGATAATATTGTGTGCATGCGGAGAATGGCATATGTACATATATGAAACTAGAGAGAGAGACCATTGTATTAAAATGCAAGAAAGTTTGTACAAAAACTTACAAAAGCTAAGTGTTTGAATATTTGTAAGTTTGGAAAGGTTATAATGCACAAGAGCTAAGCCTTCCGAGTACATTGTAAATGACAATGATTATCAAATAATTCAAAAGTACATGCATGTGTGGAGACTGACAACACACTCCTCCAACCACACACACACACACACACACACACACACACACACACACACACACACACACACACAGAGTAAAAATACTGCAGGCAATATCAACAAACTGCACATGCACAAACAATAGATAATGTACTCATCCTCCCCCTCCCCCAGAGTCATGGTTGTACTTTACACTAGTCAACAAGCACAGTGCAGTGCAGTGTGTTTCATCAGTGCTTCGTACCTGAGGAAAGCAAACTGTGGCTCTGCATCCTGTCTGAGTGAGTATGGTAGCTACAGACATTGCGAGTACTTCTGACCTTGCTGTACTTCCAGACATCAGTTCTGGGAAGCAATGAACAAATATTGAAACACTTTTAGTACTTTCATATGAACTGCCGAATTCGAAACTATTGCTTTTGGATAAAGCGTTGCGTATACTAGTCCCGAACAGATGAGTTCTTCTCAGGCAGGCAGCCAGACCACCACAAGGGTCCAGAGTGACAGTAAATCGAGAGAAGGTCTCTGAACTAGGACAGAACGAATGATTCAAATGTTCCGATATCTTGATGAGGATATCCTTGGTGATGTCTGTAAACTGTAGTTTACACGACTCGCTGCCAGATCCAATAGCTTGTAACCATCTTTGAATATCGAACATATTTACAAACAAGTCTTCTTCGAGCTTATTGCCTATTCGGACTAAAGAATTATGAAAAGCTTTGTTAACTCCAGTATTTTCTCTAGCCACCTTCGATCCTGCCTCGGAATGGTTCGTGGAGTAGAGATAAGCATTTACAATGGCTTTACTGAAAGCCAGTTTCAAGTCGTAGGAGGCCATTTTAATCCCTAATAGGGTTTTACCCCAAAATTGAAAAAAAAATCGCGCGCTTGCACCCATCCGTTTGCACGATTTTTACAGTGAGACAATTAATATTCTGAATCAGTGTTACATTTTATTCAGCTAACAACTTACTACAGACCACAATAGCACAAAAAATACAAAATAATATACATACAAAAATATTTATAAAATAATTTTAAGTAATATAGAGTCAAGTTTACAGATAGTCAAGGATGATTGAAATTTGTCATACAATGTGAATGAAGAGTCAGGATTGGAATAAATGTGTGTACTTGCACGTGTTTGTTGACTATGCAGATGAAAATGATGCTTCTGATGAGTCAGACAATGGTGATGCGAGAGGAGAAGGACAATAACTTGGGGACAGGGGGTCTTCAAGGCTCTGAAGGGATTCTAAACGCTTACGTGGTCTGGCTACAGTTCCCTTCGCTTTCTTCTCTCTTGTCTTTTTAGGCTTCGAGTGGATTTTAATATGCTTTGAGAGATGGTCCGATCTGGAAAATTTTTTCCCGCAAATTTCGCATTCATAGGGTTTGTATCCTGTGTGGGAGCGTTCGTGCCTTGCCAGTTCATCAGAGCGCGAGAAACGCCAACTGCATCCAGGCCATGTGCAAGCAAAGGGTCTTTCTCCGGTGTGTCGTCTCATGTGTGCTCGAAGATGAGAATTCTTAGCGTAAGTCTTGCCGCATTCTGGGTACGGGCAGAGGAAACTTCTTGGTTGGTCCCCTGCAACCATGGCAGGAAGTATATGCGGAAGGCTCTCCGGTCTCAGACGCCTTCGAACACTCTTCATCCTAGTTGTCGTTCTTTTGCGTTTGGGCGATATTTTCTCGTCCGGCTCTTGTGAGGCTTCCTCCTTATCAGCGGGGGCTTTCATTATCCAGTCCAGAGCACTGCTGTCCCGTACAAGCGGTTTCTGGTCAAACCAAGTATTGTCGTTTACAGTGATTGTAGGCAATAGAGTACCTTCTGCTAGAAAAGGATCGAGCATGCCGTCGAACAGGGACGATTCCATATTCAAGTCCAAGCTATGAGGAATACAGTGACAGTCGTGGTTGCAAGCTGTCGAACTTAGATAAGGATCGTCTTCATTGGCGCTGCAAATCAAGCAAAACTTCTTTACTCCGGGGGAAAAATAACTATAGACACCTCCACGAGAGTGGCCAGAGAGTTGAAGCGGGTGAATCGTTTCTATCGTGGTACAAAGGCTCATGCTAGCAAGCTACTGGATACTCTATAGCAGAATAGCTAGGTTTGAATCAGCTCCTGCATTTATAACGAAATTCATCTAGGTGCTTTGACCAATCAAATGCGTGACCTTCCATTGCAGGAATGTAGTTGCCCGCCTAAAGTTATCATGAATACAATTACAACAATTGCCGCCAACACTGGTTCTGACAAATGCAGCAAAATTATACTCATGAATTGCTAAGGGAACATGCACATATATAATCATAATGAAACCGTTTAATATTACCCGAGCCCAAATCCAACAATGCTTTACTTTCTGAAGGGGATTTCTCCAACATAGTTGCAATCTGGAAATAACAAAGATCTTACCATAAGACCAGCTAACTAACTAATCTTCAGAAAACATAAAACAACAAACATAGCACCATGTACTGTGGATGCTTCAGTCTTTATGTCTTTGGTTTATGCAAGCTAGCCAGCATTAACTTAATACTTTTTGCACTGCATGTGGTGACATGAAGTGCAAAAAGTACAATGAAGGGAGTTACTATTGGAAGCATGAGTGAATTTGCATCACCTAGCAGACCGGAAAATGACACACGTTTATTACACAGTGCCAGATGCAAAGCATACTTGACAACTAATTCTTACAGTAAATGAGTCCATCACAAGTCATTTCTACAACTGGGACCACACAATAATTGACAATATCGATAAAAATCGAACTTATGTTGTGGAAACAAAGGCATATTGGCTATAAAAAGCACCACAAGTGAAATAACCTTTCCTCTGTGTTTGCCATTAACAACCATCACCAGAGAGTTGGCTTCCTTGGGAATAACAGTTTCCAGCATGGAGCAGTGGATGTCTGAGAAATAGATACCCACAGCTATTTACAATACAAATAAAAATTCTATGAGTTTACTTTTTACCTTCCAGCAGTTGGCCACCATCAGTCCTGCATACACACACTTCAGGGGTGATAACATCTAGGATGACCACCTAATACATAGTAAATAGAGACTTCTTAATTCAAATGGTGTATATGTGTGTGTGTGTGTGTGTATGTGTGTGTGTGTGTGTGTGTGTGTGTGTGTGTGTGTGTGTGTG